>CM031576.1:17273475-17324984 GCA_018467065.1 Ephestia elutella | reverse complement strand
CCCAGTTTTAAGTTCCCTAGCTGAAATAGTTTGCGGTGAACACATGTATGAAAAACAGGAAGCTATTCGAGCTTAGTTCACGATGGACGTTCAGCTTTATAAAATAATGAAGAATAATTTCCTGCAGCGCGGCGGACAATGTAGTCGCAAATAAGAACTAATGGTGGCGGCACAAAAGAATTTTGTGGCTTATAAGCTGTCATATTTGAGATAATCCCGGCGGATCTAGGCTAATCGCCTGGATTTGCGTGGTTTCCGCAATAACCGAGAATGAGATGTTTACTGCGGATATGAAAGCCTTTTGTACAGGTATTGCCTGGCCGTGATTCGTTTTGTTGTGAGTTTGTAGTTCTTCTATTTTGGTTTAAATTTACAAATTACAAATATTTAGGTTTTGGAAATCTAGCCATATAATATTGAATTTTTAAAGTTCATAAGAAAGTAGGTATGTATTTAACTTTATTAAACTTTCACATTTTAAACTGTTGTATCCATTATTAAATTAATATTAAATTTGTATTGGGTAGGTACAACAAAACTTTAACTAATAGCTGAGGTTGTCGGAGCAAGTCAACAAAGGCATATAATATTGATGGTGACAGAATCATAAAAAGAATAAAACTAAGTATATATATAACTTAGCAACATAGCAAAGTAACGCTTGAATTATTATACATGCTTTATCTTCGTCATATATCACGACATACTCGTTAAGATGACATAGTGTGCGTCACCTTTCACACTGTCATAACGCGGTTAGTCTCAGAGATGCCGAATATAAAGCTGAGTGTACATTTTATACCTAAAATGAGGCACATTTGGTACTTATTCCAGTCAATAAGTTTCTAGCTATTGGTAAAGATCTATTAGAGTAGTTCATCAGTATTATCAAAAACTAGACGGACAAACATTCGGAAAAAAAAATTGGCTTCAATTGGCTCTATATAAAGCTCTATTCATTTTTTTCTTACATATCGCCATGGTACTGGTTAAGTACACATTTATGTATAGATAAAGTCTCATGTATTTTGGACCTAACAAAAATGATTATATTTCATATATAAAGTTAGAAGAAAATACAATTTTTTTTTCACGTCTATAGTTGAAATAAAATGTCAATAAAGTATTTATAAGAGGAGAAAACCAAATAACTGGGTTAATTAACTATTTTATGTAATTATTACTATACGCATGACTTTAACCATATAAAATAACTTCTTTCATCGTAGGTAATTGCAGCAATTGATTCATACATTTAAGTAAAAGTCAGTAAAATAACCTCAATGTAGAAAATTGCTTTAAAAGGTCGGTATTAAAAGCGATTATTACCAAAAATAGTCGCTTTCACCCATCAATGTGTATGGAAACTATTCTAAATAGTTAAATAGCGTTACAAAAGCAACAATAGTTTATTGTGATACCATCAGGGTATTACCACAATGACGTCATGATCGAATTCCTCAGGCATATTTTATCCTACCGTGTCCTTTCTATTGTGATATATTCTATGCGAGGTGAAGCGTCATATACTATTGTGAAGCGACCTTTCACCTTAGAATACCTAAGAATTGGGGTCGTGTTACAAGCGGAATAATTTCAAGATTATAAATTATCAGTATAATGACGTAAGTTAAATTTTATTATATTTAAGTAAGTAATAATAAACGTCATTAGTTTATCTATAATCGACCCAGCGAGCGCAGCGAGCGAAGCGTCTCAGTTTCCACTAGCCGAAAATTCTTTTGTCTGTCCGGATGTTATCGCCTACAGGTCGCATTTCTGAACCGATTCTTATGAAATTTTGTGAGCAGGTTCGGTAATTTTATAGAATTTTTAGTCGAGCCAGTTTTTCGAAATTTTATAAAATGGCGATAATATATAAAAAAAACCTTATATCTCAGCTATGTAAAAAAAAATTCAAAAAATATCATAAGACATTTTTGTTATCCTTATTAAGACGCAACTTTTTTGTATGAACAACATAGTGAAATTCAATAAAACCGCTATAAATCCATATATTAAATTCTTATACGATAGTTCACAAAAAATCAATAGATGGCGCAGCAAAGCTTTTAATACTCGCAAATTCATTTAAGAGTGACTTGATTTATTGATTAAAATGAGATTGTTTGAATTGCGGGAATTTTTTTTTTTAAACTGAGTGCGTTTGACCTCTATCTTGCCTGATGAGAAGCATAGATGAGATCTAGGGTGGTACACGCAAACTGAAAAAAAAACTCAAATATTTATTTGGTTAATGGTATTGTATTGTGGATTGCTTTGCTTGGTGGAATTATCTTGAACACTTGAAATAAATCTGATATCAAAAAACTTCATTGTATGATTAGAATCCTATTAAAAAAGTAATATATACGTAAGTATATGTATATAATAGATTTGATTTCAAATTGAACTATCTTTTTTGAACTTTAATTTTGTTGCGCAAATTACATAAATATACATGTAACCAATAGGTCAAACCATGCATTTCTGACGACTGACGACCTCCGTGGCCTAACGGTCATCACGCCAGACGGCCACACCAGAGGTCCCGGGTTCGATCCCCGGTCGGGTCAAGATGGAAAATAATCTTTTTTAGATTGACGTGGGTTTTGGATACTTATCTATACATCATATAAGCATCCCGTAAAGTCTTGAACTTACTCAATCTGTGTGATTTGTCCGTATATATTTATTATTATTATTTATATTATTTCGAGGCGGAAAAGGCAGGTTTCAGTCAATTTTTTAGTGGTATTGACCAACCACAAGAACTTTTTACTTTCTTTACAGCATTGGTAGGTTGGTTTCAAAACTCTTCTAAGCCAGGGACACGGTAAAATATCGGTTATATCGTGGAAGGGCTCGCGAGGTCTACTGTTCTCACAGAACCACTAGTATTTTTGGAATTCAACTTAATGATCTGAAAGTCCGGAAGGATAAATTAGAAGTTGAAAAAAAAAAAAAGTTACTGCCACGCATGAACGTTTAAAATGTTTGTCATCCCATGTTGCCTTAGTACTCCTTCGCAGCTGTCTCGCAGTTCCCGCATGACGTACATTGTCAGAACTAGTCCTACCTGGTCGTGTCCACTAGAGATCGAACAGTTTGACAACGAGTTGCGGTTGATCTTGGAAGCGATCCTCAATGTCAAGCTCAGCGAATCACAATGGATTCAGGCCTCATTGCCTGTACGCCACGGAGGTCTTGGAATTCGTCGCATGTCCGAGGTTTCTTTGCCGGCTTTTCTGGCGTCGTCGCATGGGGTGGTCAATACAGTTGCTAAAATATTGAACATTAATGGCGATGTATTGATTTTGCCTCATGTGAACGACGCCTTATTGGCCTGGTCTGCGAAATACCCGAATTTGCCTTATCCAGATAGGCCGGAAGTTCAGCGGTTGTGGGACGAGATAGGGGCTAAAAATACATTTAAGGAGCTAGTAAATCAGTCGGATGGTGCTCATCTGGCTCGCATTAAGGCTTCGGCCCAACCAGAGTCGGGTGCCTGGCTACATGCTGTGCCATCCCCTCACATGGGTACGCTTTTGGACAACGACTCCCTGAGAGTGGCAGTAGCTTTGCGGCTGGGGTGCGTTGTCTGCGAGCCACATCGCTGCGTTTGTGGTAAGGCTGTCGAGGCCGATGGGCACCACGCTCTTGGTTGCTCAAAATGTGCTGGTCGTTTGTCCCGTCATCATTCGCTGAATGATATTATCCGAAGAGCTTTAATATCGGCCAACGTTCCGTGCCAATTGGAGCCACCAGGTCTCTCGAGAACGGATGGGAAGCGGCCCGACGGTATCACATTAATACCATGGCGGAGAGGTCATTGTCTTTTATGGGACGCAACGTGTGTGAGCACATACGCAGCTTCCTATCTCAGCAATACTGCACAGTCGCCTGGGGCAGCTGCGAGGGTGGCGGCCGGACAAAAAGTTTTAAAATATTCTGTGTTGTCCACAAACTATGAATTTGTGCCATTCGCTGTCGAAGTGGCCGGGCCGTGGTGTCCGGAAGCGAGGGCCTTTATTGCTGAGATAGGAAGACGCTTAAGAGAAAGAGGTTTTGACCAACGCTCTGAGTGGTACCTGGTTCAAAGGATATCCTTGGCTATACAAAGGGGAATGCAGCTAGCGTCATGGGCACCTTTGAGCCGGGTACTATTCGGGGTGGTATTTTTGATTAAACTTTTTTTTTTTTTGTAATTTAAGTAATAGTTGAAAAAATACATAAAATATTTGACAAACGATTTCTAAAATTGGAGTAAAAACTTCAATGCCATTAAAATTTTTAACATTTTTTCCGAATAGTTCAGTTTTACAGTCTACCATCGTCATACAACTACTAGTACATAATATCTCTACGTCCTAAGTGCAACTATTGAAATATTTATTTGGCTGGTCTGGTCTATATTCATTGCACAAAATAATTGATTACATATAATTAGCGCGGGTTCAAGTCCTGCTCGCATGGAATTTTTTCACCATATCTAATTTCTATATGAGAGTACTTTAACATATAATTAGGTAAAAACTGAAAGCGCCAAGTCAGCATCAAAAAATAAACGAAAAGTTTCCACCTCTAAAATAGTACCTACGTAATATTGAATTAGAGTCAAATTTGAAAATGTTTTCTCTCCAGAACTAAGATGTATGCGTTCAACTTTGCTGTATGAAGTTTTGGCTCGCTTTAACAATCGCTAACACTTCGCCTCTAACGCCATTCTGCTGACGGAAGCCGACGTTTCATGAGTTATTATTCAATAACTTAGTTCTCGTCACAGCGACATAGAGATCAAATATGGCAAGTGGAATGGGCGAGTTAAATAGACAGCACTCACTTTGCACTAAGCTAGTGCTTAGTGTAGCTTGTATCATCGTTAACACAAACAGAAACGAGCACACACCCAGAACCTCAGACAAATATTACATAATATTTTATTATTGTTGAAGCAAATAAAAAAATTATCCCCTCTGGAAATCAACAAGAAGCTTATTTAAAAAAAAACATGACTGACAACTCACATAGCCTATGTCACTCGGAGGAATGCAAGGAATCTAAAAATACCTCTTACATCAAAATGTGTCACACAACATTCAGGACTTATGGCCAAATAAAGAAACTAACATACATACATGAACTCTGAAAACATAACACTCCTTTTTTGGTAGTCGTGTAATAAAAAACAATACAAATAGGTAACAATGTTTTTTGGGTTGCCTAGAGTTGGTGAAAAAAAAGTTGTCTAAAACATTGCTAGCCACATCATTAATAAATACGTCCAGTGTGAACATCGTCTAACTATGAATATAAAGCGGCGTGTTGATTGTATGTCTACTTAATAACACAAATGAGATTGGTACGTGGGAGATACATCAAGCGTTTGAGGGTACTGACATATTTGCTCGTACCTATGTGCAAATATTGCTTTTGGTAATTGCTGTTCTGTTAACCATCTTGATTTGCTTTTCTTTGAAAAAGGTAATATCTGAATTGCTTATTCATATTTAATAAGAAGAAAATCACATTGAACACAAGTTTCCATGTCATTTTGTTAACATGTTCGTGACTCTCCACGAGCAATATGTGGCTTTATTTACTCACTTCTGGTTTCTGAAGAAGACTCGACTTGAGAGGGCCTTTATGCTTTGTAACATTGTATTATCATTGCATGGAAAAATTTGCTAGCCCTAAAAGCTAGTTTAATTTGCTTGAAGTGACAGTTAGTGATGGTCTGATTGGGGAAAAATGTTCTTCAATCCTGACTGTATATACATTATAAGTACAGTCTTACGCAGCGTAGAACCATCTAGGTGGTCTGACAATCATAATCATAAAAATCTCAAGTATGTACAACACGGTTGGTTCCCAACCAAAATGGAAGGAGAAAAAAAGAGGAAGACCAAAGATGAGATGGGCGGACGACTTAAGAGCGTTTGACAAAGAACAGAAAGAAAAGACCAAAGTTAGAGATACGTGGAGGAAGTTAAGGGAGGCTTTTTGCTCAGCAGTGGAACACAAATGGCTAGGAAAAAAAAAATAGAACACAGTTTATGAGGAAGTCTTTTGGAGAAGCCTATGTTCACCAGTGCACTTATTGCAGCTATGATGATGATGAGTTTATATCTTGGTAATCAAAGTTAGAAAGTGATTGTGGTGTATCAGCCAATTGGATGTATCGACACCATCTTTGGTGTTTTTTAGGTGCTATTTTGGGTTTTATAGAAAAAGCTTCATAAGCAAAACTACACTAAAACATAATGGGAATTATAATGTGCTTATACTGCAATGTTATCTACTTTAGTACCCAATTTGGCTTGGCATCAGAAAATCATTTCACATGTAGCTTGGCAGAGAAGCGTATTAATAAAAATTATGGCTAAACGTATGAATTTCCAGTTTATAATAAATTTAGGGGTTTACATGCATATCACATAATTGCACAATTTGATGATGTAATATAAACAGTGGATAAATTACACCAATAAAAGTTGAAATTGGCTAAGCGCCAAAATGCAATATGTGGCGTGGTGGTTGAGCAAAATGGTTACTTTATAGGGTATACAGCGTTAGGCTGGGTTCTTTATTAGCCTTTGTAACATTCCATTAATCACCCTTACAAATTCACACTAGTATAAACTCTAGAGGTTTAGTATAGGCGCTTTGGAAAAAGCACTGATTCCCGGGAATTCGTTGATTGGATTTTCGATTGATTGCGGGCAAATAATTGTTAATAGTGTATACGAAAATAGTTGTTTATTTTATATTCTAAAATATTTAAGCAAGGAAAGCCTCCTTTTTTCTTCTAATTGATAAATGCAAAAATTCGTGAAAATCAGGGGGCTTAAACATACAGTTTTTTTTTTTAATTTGAATTGACAATTTCCTTTTTCAAAATTCTTGTAATATCATTATCAAATCAGACATTTTTTTTGATAAAAAGTTTGATTGGTGAAAAAATAACCATAGGTAAGGTAATCATTTTAGCCACAAAAAGTTCACCGCTATATCTGTTAATTCAAATACCTACATTAAATTTCTATCTTACTTAAAAAGGCCAAATTTATAGATCAGATTTTAAAATGAGGAAGAGAGATCAAAACACAAAATTGAATTTTATATTATATCAGGAGACATCGTCAAAAATTCTCAGAGCAAAACGGAACGTAGAGAACTCTCGTTCCAAATGCGTTCCTAATAAATATTTCATAGCTCCTAAAACGTTATTCCATCATACAGAAGTCTGGAAGATGTCACCAATAAACCGACACTATTTGGCTTGGGGTAGCCAAACATAAATTTGTAAACTAGGTGACTTTGGCTATAAAATATAGAGTTTTATAAGACAAGACGCTTACGCACCAAAAATAAACAAATAACATTATTTTTGTGTTATTTTATAAATATCGCTACCAATTACCATAAATTTATGAGCGTAATTATAAGTCTATAATAATGAGCGACTTTCTGACAGTTATTAGAATTAAGAAAAAAAAATCAGTATAAAAAGTGTCAACAGATAGCGTTTTATGAAAGCCGAGTCGTAATAATGGCTGAAGCTATATGGTGCGCTTTTTCTTGTGTCAACCAGAGGCAGAAAAAAAATACCTGATAATATTGACAGTTGTACAAATCACGATAGAGATACTTTTTAGATTTTTTTTTTTAATAAGTTTTATTTTTTTTAAATGCCAATCCCGTGAATTTTTGCTTTTTTGTATGGAACTTTTTCTCTCGCCTTTTACTTAAGGGGTTAGGGCGGTCAGCGAAAATTCATATAAAGCGGTTGAGGTGGGGGGGGGACGTCCCGGTTGCACGTGCCATTCACATTTTTATCAAAAAGTTAATAGATATGTTTAGTTTTTCAAAAATTTAAATCAGTTACGAAATCGAAAAGGTAAAATACCTTTGTGTTGGTGATTTTAAAACATTTTTTATTATAAAACACGGACGTTATCTGTATTCATATGAAATTTTAGAGGTAACTTCAGGATTTTTTTCTATCGAGCAAAATTTTTCCCATCGTGTTTTGGAAACAATCCTCCCCTTTAAACATACGTTCTACAATATCACATACTGTGAAATTTCAGGCCGAAAACTCTTCAATTCTTTAAACAGCAGCTGAGGTAGAAAACAGCCAATATTGCCGTTTTCAGTACTTACTAAGAAACCATTCAAGCGCCATCTATGAGGTAATCTGAAACTATTTTTTTTTTTAAGTTTAGGTCTCAGAAAAATCCCTCATTACCGACCAATCTGTACAAAACAATTGCTTTCTTATAGAGTGTGTTGTAGATAACACTGGTGTCACATTTTTCTCAATTCGCCTAAAGGCATCTGATATAACTTGACAACTACCCCCCCATATAGCTGCAACAAACTAAAAAACACACTAGTAAACTAAAAACAAATGCTTTCGGTGAATAATAATATCAAGTAGACTAGCCTGTGCCCGCGATTTCGGTCTGCGCATATCTCAGGTGTTCTAAGTGGCGCCAAGATGAACCTCACGCCAGATTTTAAGTTAGACCTTCTATAATACAACAGTGAAAACCGCATCTAATTTGGTCCAGATTTTTTTGCGTGATGCGCGTACAAACATACAGACAGAGAGACAGACAGACAGAAAGACAGACAGAAAGACAGACAGAAAGACCAAAATTCTACAAAAAATTGTTTTGGCTTCTATTGCTCCCATGAAGACTAATTATAGTTTTTATCTTAAAAATCTTCTATGTACAGATTTTTTATACGTAGTGATTTGATTTATCATCTAGCTACGACCCACAGAAAAGAGGATTATACAACCAGATATAACTAATTAACGTCAGGATAAGAGCTAAAAGACTGAATATTTACCAGCAGGATGTTGTTCATTTTATAACCATCTATAAAACAAATATGAAAATAAAAACGAAAAATGAACCATTAAATGCTTTAAAAAGACTAAGGTAGACTGTTCAACACTGTTTCCAAAACCTTTTAATACAACTCCAGCCAGGACTAAACGTTTAATGTATGGCAAATTTTTTGAACATTAGTTTGTTTCTTATTTTTGTTTAATTTATTTTTCTTGAGGTTTTATTAAGTTTGTATAGTATTATGCACTAAAATCCAGGACCTTTGTTTATAATGTTCATTACAAATCATTTATTATAATATTTACATGTTACATATATGTTACTTGTAGCCTGTAGATACTTAGGCATTCCTGATGATGTTCTGTGATTATCTGAATATGTTTTGGCGTTCCCGAAAATTCAAAATTTCTAGTGTGTTATTATATGTGAAGACCTATAATTGGCTTTGAAATTTGTATATTGTTACTATTATACTAGTGGTTCTGTCAGAACAGTAGACCTCGCGAGCCCTTCCACGAAATAACCGATATTTTACCGTATCCCTGGCTAAAAAGAGTTTAGAAACCAACCTACCAATGCTGGAAAGAAAGTAAAAAGTTTTCATATTTTACCCATAAGTCCAAACATGTTCTTGTGGTTGGTCAATACCTAAAAAAAAAATACTGTAACCTGCCTTTTTGCATCAAATAATATAAATAATAATATAATAATAAATATAGACTGACAAATCACACAGATTGAGTTAGCCCCAACGTAATTTCAAGACTTTACGGGATGCTAACTTAACAATACTATATTTTATAACAAATACATATAGATAAATATCCAAAACCCACGTCAATCTGAAAAAGATTATTTTCCATCTTGACCCGACCGGGGTCGAACCCATTAGGCCACGGAGGTCGTCAGTCGTCAGAAATGCATGGTACCTATTGGTTATATGTAAGTATATATGTTATTTGCACAACAAAATTAAAGTTCAAAAGAAAGTTCAATTTGAAATCGAATCTCTCTGATTAGTAGGTATGTAGATAATATATATATTACTTTTTTTATAATAGGATTCTAATCATACAAATAAGTTTTTTAATATCAGATTTATTTCAAGTGTTCAAGATAATTCTACCATGCAAAGCAATCCACAACACAATACCATTAACCAAATAAATACACACAATTCAAAGCCAAGCAAGACATAAAAAAGCCATATGATTTTTTAAGAACCGTTTAATTTTATTTAATAAATAAATCAAGTCACTCTTGTAAACGTATTAGCGATTTTGCGAGTATTAAAAGCTTTGCTGCGCCATCTATTGATTTTTTTGTGAACTATCGTATGAGAAGTTATAACATATGGATTTATAGCGGTTTTACTTAATTTTACTATGTTGTTCAAACAAAGAAAATGCGTCTTAATAAGAATAACAAAAATGTCTAACGACATTTTTTGAATTATTTTTTAAATAGCTGAGATATGAGGTTTTTTATATATTTCGACCATTTTTTTAAATTTCGAAAAACTGGCTCGACTAAAAAATTCTATAAAATTACCGAACCTGCTTACAAAACTTCATGAGAATCGGTTAAGAAATGCGACCTGTAGGCGATAACATCCGGACAGACAAAAAAAAAAGTTTTCGGTTAGTGGAAACTGAGACGCTTCGCTCGCTGCGCTCGCTCGGTCGATTAATCTAGCTGTTTCATCTTCCGAATGTATAAAATAATAAAATAATAAATAATAATAAGACAATATGAAAAAAAAATCGTGTTTAAAAACTATGTCGCGTCTACAGCTAACTATGACGTAACTTATTATTTACTACGCTTCTACAGCTAACTGTTACGCAACTTATTATTTACTATGATCTCTGTGTTTCGTGATAAAAGGCGATCTACGATCACACTGATAGCGTAACTTTTGAGTGGCTCCGTGTGTAACCGCCCTAAATTCGCTGGAGGTAAAGGTTTACTGTCACGATCGATTTTTATTTGTACTATTTACGGAATCTTTGTGAGAAGCCAAAAGACATTGTTCATCGCCGGCTTACTGCGGACAGTTCGTTCAATAAATAATAGTATTATCATTCATCATAATTAATGTCAAATAGATTTTCTGAATAAATGTTGCAGTATGAATATCTATAATTAAAATATACCACATTTAGCAAGTATTTTTTTGCACGTTTAGAGTACTCAAATCAAAGATGTCGGCCTTCACGTGTATTCTGGGATGCCATTATCTAAAATAATATTACATTTAGGTAGTATATTTTTATTCTTTGATGAAAGATTGGGTTAAGATGGGTAATTTTTTAGCATAATATGTGTAATTTTATTTATGGTACACTCATATCACATCATATTTATATTTTTTAATGAATAATTATGTATTTAATGTTAATTTTTACTTAAATAATTCAATGTTGCGTTTTCTTTACCTGGTAACACTCGATTTTTCAGCGTAAGCAGTTTTTGACGTTGACCGGTTGTCGTCCAGTCGACATTGACACTTCAGATACTTGTCAACAACTGTCAACGTCAAAAAATCAAGCCATATGAAATCGAGTGTTACCATGTTGAATTATTTCATTAAAAATTAAAATAAATACATAATTCTTCATTTCTAAAATATAAATAGCAAGTGATATGAGTGTACTTGATAAATAAAACCTTTAACATATTTTATTAAAAAAGGTTCGCTATTTATCCAATCTTTTAAGTAGAAATAAACGGTATACGACCCCGTAATATTATTTTGAGATAATGGTATCCCAGGCACGCATGAAAAGGCCGACATCTTTGATTTGAAGTATCGAAACGTAAGGAAATGCTTGCACTAAATAGTATGCGCAATTATAGATATTCATGCTCCGTATATTCAGAAAATCTATTTGACGTTAAGTATGATGAATGATCAATGCTATTATTTATTGAACGAACTGTCCGCAGTAAGCCAAGCTCACATACGCTTTGAACAAAGTCCTTTGGCAGAGTGTATGTATAAAAACGTGAGTTATAGTTAAAACTAAAAAAATATAGAAAAAAACAAAGTGAGGTACTTATAAAATTAAAATGACTCCTCTAATTTACTAGAAAATCTGTAAAAAAATTAAATCGTTTCGGTTTTATTGAACTAATACAATTGAAATATCGCCGAATGAAAACATTCATTTTCAAACGCGAACGTACGTCATTTTGTTCATTTATTTCGAGCCGGTCAATTCTGTAACTTTTTACTCATCATACTTTTAATTTGCATTCACACTGGAAACAAGATGCCGAACTTTACTGATTCAAAGTGAAATTACATTTGAATCTAAAAATCAATTATTACAAAGGGATTGATTAAATATAAAGTTTCTTTTCATCTTTGGGTATATAACGTAGTCGTATACCCAAACAAAAAAAAAAATTGTATTTGCGTTAAATTTTAAACAGTATTTTTTTGTCATTCTTCATTTAATTTATTTGCAATAAATTAATAATACAGAAAAAACCCAACAAATTTAAAACACATATTTTAAAAATCTCGTAATGCAAAATAAACGAGTCAAGAAAACTGTCACTGTCCTATGTAAGAAGCCTATGGGAAAGACCTATGTCCAGCTGTGGACTTGCTATTATGATAATTATTGATGAATCAAAATAGCATTTTAAAATACAATTTACAAGAAAAAAGGTAAGACAAAAGCATCGTTTTGATGACGAATCGACATAACCTTTAACCTATGGACGTGCGGTCTCACAGACCAACACCTTTACAATAATCATATCTACCCCACTTCCCGGCATGCTCTGGTCCTACTGACGCTTGGTAGCTTCAGTTTTGGTGGTAAAACGTTTTCGGAGGTGGGAGTTATTGTCGCTAGTTACAAATTTGGTGAGTTATTTCGTTTTACAAGCAGCTATTACGGTCTGTGAGACCACGCGTCCATGATTCCCATACAAAAAAAATCTGATGAAAGTTGTTTTTGTTTTTGAAGTAGAGCTTAATAATCAAAATGTCAAAAAATATTATGAAATTACTTAAAGAAGATATAGAAGTAGAATATTTCCTTTTTAAAAATTAACAAAATCACATATACAAGAATGCATTATCAACTCAAATTTGCCAAAGGAATGAATATAACACTGAAGCAGGTTTCAGGAGCAGACATCTCTAAAAGACCCTCTTACATTGGAAATGGAATCTTCAAGATGAAAGACCTGTCGTATCTGTCCACCTAAACTAAATAAGAAGATACACTTGTGACAGTTGCGGTCAAGCGACCTAACGCAACTGATGCTCTACGCCGTTTGTGAAATGACTGCCAATAATTTTATTCATATTAGACCTATGTCAGAATTTTTATGTTTTAAGTTCAGAAGGTTTATTTTTTGTTTTGTAAGCATGGTAAAGATTAAATTTACGAATAGTGTACTTGCAATTTTTTTTAAAGATATTTTTTATTAAAGTTGCAGTTCCTTTTTTTGATCTCAGGCAAATTGAAGACGGAAATGTGCCATAAATTGTTGTTGCTTAGATTTATAAGAAAATAAATAATTATAAGCCAATAGCTTATATGTATTTTAATTTAAGGTCCCATAAGTATATTAAAACAAATGTTATAAAAAAAACTGGCATTACGCCTTTAAAAATTTACCTGAAAATAATAGCGGTCCGTGAGACCTCGCGTCCATGAATACGTAACAAAATTTTGACGTCCACAGTTAAAGGTTAAGACAAATTTACCGTAACCTACGCGAGGATAGGTTTAGAAGGTATAAATACAAGAGACATGAGAATCACCCTGAACTCCAAACTCGCAAGTCCTCAGTGATAAAAGGCACGCACGCTGGGATAGCCATAATTGAGTTACCCTACATTAAACTTTTTCCTCCCCAGTCTGGACCGTATATAGCTAAAATAAAGCTCGCAGAGATGTCCCGACACGAAATTACTCTGACCCGGGTAATCTTATCCGGACATTGTGATTTTCAAGATGAGCCGTTTTATATTCGAGTTGATTATATTGAAGAGGGGGTAATGATCTACTCGGTGGGTTTGGCTAAATAGTGTATAGGGACTTTAGTGGCTTCTAGAGTCATAGGCGGTTATTCCAATTTTTGTGTTATATTGCACACTAGCTTTTGCCCACGGCTTCGCCCGCGTGAATTTCCCACGGGAACAGTGAGAACTTTTTCCCGGGATGAAAGGTACCCTATATCCTCCTCCGTAATTCATCTGTATGCGAAATTTCAGGAAGATTGGTTCAGTAGATAAAGCGTGAAGAGGTAACAAACAAACAAACAAACCAACAAACAAACAAACAAACTCACTTTCGCATTTATAATATTAGTTAGGATTAGGATTATCTCTTTAAAACAAAATACTTGTTGCATTAAGTTCGATGTATTTTTTTTTTAATTTGGATATTAAATAACTACAAATTAAATTTCAGTTGCATGCAAGAAACGAGATGGGTCTTACTCCTAAAAGTCTATTTTTGAACAATTCTTTAAGTCTCACAATTTATTTAGAGTCATATTTTAAAGTGAAAATAATACCTAAGTAATAGTTGTTTGTCTTATTAAGTAAAACTGATTTCAAACTTACTGGAGACATAGAAATTACAAAAGAAAACAACATGCTGACTCTAGATATAGACTCCCGAAAAAAAAAAACAACAGAAAGACGGACAAGACAGAAACTAAGTTGAATTCTTCGAATGTCTTAACTTTAATCTTTAATGACTTAAAGGTCAAAAACTTGCTAATAAAATATTCGGGTCACAATTAAATTAAGGTACTAAAAAAGTAAATCAAATGGATTTTCTCTTTTACTAAATCGTCTAATAGAATTAAATAAGAAAGAGAAAAACCCCGAATTTGCTACAATTTCTCGTGCTTAGTAGCGTCGTCGTCGTATTTATTTTCAAACAGAAATAACTCGATTAAATTGACGTGACTGTATCATTAATAGGCAGGTACAGGATTCGACAGGAGAAATTCACGTGCAGACGTACAAAAAATTTGTGTCATTCATTACTTAGACCAAAGCAATATTTCGCAAAGAAAATATAAATCGGAGTCTCTTCAGTTTCATCATAACAATTAATTTGTGAGTAAAAAAATTTATGGAATAGGTGCACGAATCAACTTATTATGTATGGAACTTAAAAATAAGTGACGAATAAACTGACATAGACCAAAAAATCAATCGTATCAACCTATCGTTAATTATTTTAAAAGAAATATAAATTAGACCAAAAAATCAATCCTATCAACCTATCAAATTAATTATTTTAAAAAGCCAATTAGAAGTTAAATGTTCATGAGGATATGTTTTGTGAGTGAAAAAACATACTTTTATATTTCCCACATAATAGCAAGTAGATAGCCTATATTTTTAGCTTAGTAGATAGTTCTCTGCAAAAATGTCGCTGGTCGAGTGGTTATGCTGACCAACTTCGGTCGAAAGATCCCAGGTTCAGATCCTATTATCATGTCAATCTGACTAATATACGAAAGGAAACTCGTAAAACTTTATCATTTTCCCTCTACGATAAGGCGATACGTCTCATCAGACTTTTAACAAAGGTTTAAATTAATCAAACGAAGGCACTTGGTCAAACGCCCTTTAGTCCTTATAAAGGGTCAACATTTATCTCCTTGTGAAGCTAGAATTCAAAGTAATCCCTGTGAAAAGATATTACGCTTTCGCGATGATTCTATCAGCGAAGTATCGTATAAATTGAATTCGATTAGAATGACTAATACAGTATATTTAAATATTACAGCATTTAGATATTGCTGCTTCTCTCTAACCAACTTTTTACTTACTATTACGAGAGTTACCAAATTTGATGCTGAGGTATTTTGACAGAGTCTATAACAAAGAACGCGCAAAGATTTGCAATGAACTTCTTAAGCTGCGATGATAGGCGTATTAACGTTTAATGTTAAAATTAGTAGAATGCCAAAAGTAGGTAGGGTATTCAAGAAATTGCAATTTTGGACCATTTATACCTTTTATTCTTTCTCTCTCTACACAGAATTTGTGCGCTAAATGTGTGCTTACATGAATCTTATTGTGTCATTGTAATAAAATCATTATATTTTTGCAATTTGAATCTGAAATGCATGATCTCTCGTTTGGAATTATTGTAGACGACACGTCTTCTCAAAATCAATTCGTTTATAATTATTACTTAAGAATCAGAACTTTTTTATTTGTTTAAAAGCTCTATAAAACAACACTATTCTGAAAGATTTTTCATTATTTATTCCTGAATCTCAAGCAAAATTCTAGTTTCGGCATAATATCGATTAAACATTTTGCAAAATAAACCGCTCACCTATAACCATCGAGCATGATCTTGTGGTTCCTCGTCGGCGACACTTTGAAATCGACGCGACACCAAAATACATTGCGCGGTCTGCTTAACTAACCACGTCGAAGAATGCACCAGTGCTGGCGAATTTCCTTCTCATTCCATTTCGCTCTGCCTGCGAGAATATCGCAATCGGCCCAGTGTGCTGAAGCGGCGTTGACGCGACCATCGTAGCTGTAACAAGAACGGTTTTAAGACTTCAAAACCCCTGAAGTGCCAATGCTGGAACTGGGCTTCTTTAGACGCACAATCATTGTAGTTGTTTTGAAGCTTTAGTAATTCTGTACTTAATTTATAGCTTTGCACGGGTAGCGAATTAAGATTTTTTTTATTTGATGTAGAATATTCTGGCGCAACAGTCCACAAGAAAAAATGGTCATATATTTATGACACAGAAATTTACAAGTGTGGGATACCTCCTGTCCAACATTTATAGCATTCAAAGCTTTATACAAACATTGGATTTGGGGAGAGAGGACATGTTACCAAACCGTCAACATAGAATTTATTTTTTAACTAGCCTTTGCCCGCAGCTACATAACGTGGTTTCCCACGGGAACTGTGCTTTTTCCCAGGATGAAAGGTACCCTATCATCCTTCTCCATACTTCCAGCTATGTATGTGCGAGACTGGGAAGATTGTTTAAGTGAATGTAAGCCTTGAAGAGAGTGTAACAAACAAACAAATTAACAAACTCACTTTCGCATCTACATAATATTAGTTAGGATTGTCTATTATACTTACGTTAGAATTTATGGAGTTTTAACTAAAACTTAGGAAATCAATTTTTTTATAAAACAAATAGGATATTTACCTAGTAAGTAACACACCGTATTGTACTGTACGTATATACTCGTACGTATAGAAAAGTCGGTGTGAATCATATAGAAAAAGTTGAAAGTTCCCTCGCTCCCCACAGCCTTTGAACATCCAAAACCCTGTCTTTACAGAAACATTTTCAAAATTATCGAAGTTAATAAGTCACATACTCTTAATCTGATCGAATGTTATTTACAGTAAGCTGCCTGTACCAACCTAAAGATCAAACACTTTAGCGAACTATATAATCACTCTATAGTCGTATTGCCTCAACAATGACTGAGGGACATAATTATTACGTGGAATGAAACAGCTGAGGGACGTAATCTATACATATAATAAACAGTAAATATTTTATGCCATTTAATATTTTTGACTAAAATGGATAAGGAGACCTAAAAAAAGAACAATAGAAAGCAAAAATTTTTTTGGAATTTCTTGTCTGTCTGTCTGTCTGTCTGTCTGTCTGTCTGTCTATCTGTCTGTCTGTATGTATGTACATGTTCACCTGCAAAACTACTAGGACAGTTTGAATGAAACTTTTTGTTGTATAGCTTTTAAAGCTGCGACTGCACCTATAGGCTATAATTCATTTGAAAAAACTGAACACCTGATGAAGAACCATAACAGAACAGCTAAACTATAAGTAATATGGAAATGGTGCCTTAACAAAAATCGTTCAGCCTGATGAGCATTTTCTGCTGACGTATAAAAATTGAAGATCTGGAACATCTGATGAAAAGCTCCAAGAGACCAGCTACACTATAACATATATGGAAATGGCGCCTTAGCAAAAATCGTTCAACCTGTTGAGCATTTTCTGCTGACGTATAAAAATTGAAGATCTGGAACATCTGATGAAAAGCTCCAAGAGAGATTTTTCATCTAGCAAAAACTCCTTTTTGAGCTTCCAAGCACACAGGCGACAGCCTAGTCTAACTAATATTAAAAAAGTGAAAGTGAGTTTGTTTGTTTGTTTGTTACCTCTTCACGCTTTATCTACTGAACCAATCTTCCTGAAATTTCGCATACACATAGCTGGAAGTACGGAGAAGGACATAGGGTAATTTTGTATATCGAGAAGAAGCACTGTTCCCGTGGGAAATTCACGCATGAGCCCGAAGCCGCGAACAAAAATAAGCTAGTGTAAATAAAACACACGTACCTAACGTCTTTCTAAGAGTAGTTTTCCATAGAATTCACTAAGTTACGCTGGCGATGATAAATCATTAATTGAACTGCAAGTTTCTCCTTTGAGTTTTTCCTTTACTGGCAGCAAGTGGTTGTCTATGAAAACTGCCATGCATGAGTCAGATTGGTACTCATGAAGTACCGAGTAAGATTTAAACCTTCTGGACCGTTCTAAAAACTTGCATGAATGACCTTAAGGATGAATGGTAGAAAATGCTTTTGCATTAAGTCCGCCCATTGTACTTCGCCCATTGTACACATGTATTCTGTGCAATAAAGTTTAAATAAATAAATACTGATTCAACAAAACACTGCAAATTGAAACATGAAATTACAAACACTGTTGAAAAACCCCACCAAAAATTTCAAATACCACGTAACATTAATTATCATGAAGACTTAATCCGCTGTTAAATGAGTCATCCAAAAAACCAATTATTAAGAGAAATTGCATTACTTTAAATTGGCTGTTACCTTTTCCTATCAAATGAACCAAAACAGGACACTAATAATCACATAATAAATCCAATGTCACTATTTTATATTCGTATTAATTGTTATGAAGTAGTAAGTAAAGCATTAAGCTTTGTATTGAATATGAAAAGTTGTGCCTTAAACTCGAGGGTGGCTATCATCAATCAACTTCGATTTAAGGTCTAGGATCAATAGAAAATATATAATATTCGTCATAATCCGTCATAGAGACGTGACGGGGCCAGATCCAACAATTTATATGATAAAGTATCGCGATACAAATGTGCAAAGGGCTTATTCTTATTTCTTTCAAATCTATATATTCTATTATTCCAAGTTTATATAAACATGCTTTACTATGCTTATTTATAAATATGAGATGCCAGAATTTCGATTTTAGACACATTTTTATTACCGCTTTATTCGTATCACTCAAAGAGTTTTGTTCTAATATATATTTTCAATAGTTTCGCTCCCTGGCTTCACTCTTGTAGGAGTTTCTGGATAAATAGTATTATATAATACCGATGGGCTAGCAACCTGTCACTACATCTGAATCTCCATTCCACCAAAAAGCCTACTCAGCTAAGCGTGGCCTTTGAGTCTCACGACTCTTGGCTCTGTCTACCCCCGTAAGAGATAAAGACGTGATTCTATATTATGTATGTATGTAATACTAGCTTTTGCCCGCGGCTTCGCCCGCGTGAATTTCCCACGGGAACAGTGCTTTTTCCTATGTGCTATTCCAGGTCATTATCTACCTCTGTACCAAATTTCATCGAAATCCGTCCAGTAGATTTTGCGTGATTGAGTAACAAACATCCTCACAAACTCACAAATTCACAAACTCACAAACTCACATCCAAACTTTCGCATTTATAATATTAGTATGGATAGTATGGATTCGTAGTAGGATTATTTATTTTGTGAGAATGGTGAATGTGAGCCGACTTGCATGTGATAAAATGCAAATGTTTCTTTTATATCTGTTTTTTTTTTTTGTTTATTTCAATTTATATCTTCTACTAGCTTTTGCCCGCGGCTTCGCCCGCGTGAATTTCCCACGGGAACAGTGCTTTTTCCCGGGATAAAAAGTAGCCTATGTGCTATTCCAGGTCATTATCTACCTCTGTACCAAATTTCATCGAAATCCGTCCAGTAGATTTTGCGTGAATGAGTAACAAACATCCTCACAAACTCACAAATTCACAAACTCACAAACTCACATCCAAACTTTCGCATTTATAATATTAGTATGGATTACTTAAATACTGTAATTGGCTACGAAATATGTACCGTTGTGTTTAAAAAAAACAACTAAATAAAATAAAATAAAGTTTTCAAAAAACGAGTCTACGTCTTCTTGAAAGGCCGGCAACACGCTTGTGATACTCCCCTAGTATTGCAGTTGTCCATGGGCAAACCGTGATCGCTTACCATCAGATGACCCGCTTACTCGTTTGCCGCCCGACGTTATAAAAAAAGAAAAAATCGTTCGAATTAAAAACTATTTGGCGGATAAAATCTTTAATTAAACTTTTATAAGTACTTCAATAACGGGCATGAATAAAAATTAATTAACAACGGTGGTGAGTTGGCGGTTTTTGAAACGAGCTACTTTAGGACGTAAGTACTCCAAGCTTTTTGCCTCGTCATTCAACTAATGTTCCAAACATACGGTCTTTTGTCTGGATACAAGAGCCAAATGAACATGTTTCATGTTACGAAATTCAGTTCGCTTGTATTGGTATCACTCAAAGGTCTTTGATGGTAATCCTAACTAATTTTATAAATGCGAAAGTGAGTTGGTTTGTTTGTTACCTCTTCATGCTTTATCTACTGAACCAATCTTCCTGAAATTTCGCATACACATAGACGGAGAAGGATATAGGGTACCTTTCATCCCGGGAAAAAAGCACTATTCCCGTGGGAAATTCACGCGGGAGAAGTAGCCGCGGGCGAAAGCTAGTAGGGGTATATGGACTAGAATTTCTTAAAAGTACTTTGAATTTTACATAGGTATACTTCAAAGGACCTGGTTTGAATTTTACATATGTACTTCAAGCGTTACAAAGACAGCGGATGGGGAAGTGATCTTGTAAGGATTCTTTATTTCTGAATGAATACTAAAAGAGCTTTTTGTTACATTTTTTTTTAACTAGGCTGTAGGTTTAGTGTACCACTTGAAGCTGGGCAAAAGGCCTCCTTTTTCTTCCACTCATCTCTCTCTATCCCAAGTTAAAAATCCACTCAGGTAAGAATTTGTCTAAATTAATTAGAACAATATTTATTATTTTTGTAATTTCTAAATTTCGAAATGTAAGAAAAGAGAAATGAAATAAACGAAGAGTATAATATTATTAGTCAAAATAACTAGTCCCTTAAAATCTTATCATACTTAATAACATTTTATTAAATATTTTAGAAATTATATTCGAAAGTAAATAATGTCTAAGATTAAGTGTTGAACGCAACCCCCGCATTATTTATTTGGTGTAACGAAACGCACCCTATGTAGTTTGCTGCCTTTATATCTGTCAGCTGTCAATTCATTCCATTCTGTTCGCTTCGTTGTTACTATTTTTGCATTGCAATAAAACCAAGTTTATTTAATAATTAAGTTGTTTGTTCTCAAATCCAACATGGTAGCAGAGCGTAGTTGGCAGAAGAGAGAACACTGTTTATAATTGAGTCGAGGACATCGAGGTTTACCGGCAACCGGCAAAATAGTTTTGAGGTTAAAACGAGGTCAGAAGAGATTCATCAAGATGGGCTCAAATATGTTTCAAATAGATAAGCTCACTGGTCGCGACAACTTTGCGACTTGGAAGTTTAGCATGAAAACGTATCTGGAGCATGAAGGGCTATGGCAATGTATTGAACCAGGCGAGGAGGGAAAACCGGTCGATGCAGTCAAAGACGTTAAAGCCAAAGCAAAGTTAATTTTATTTATGGATCCCCAGATATATGTGCACATTCAAGAGTGCACTACAGCAAAGCAGGTGTGGAAAAGCCTGCAAAAATCTTTTGACGACAATGGATTGACCCGCAAAGTTGGTCTACTGAGGGATCTTGTGAACACATCCCTGGAAAGCTCAAATAATATTGAAGAATATGTTAGCAAAATAAAATCATGACCACAGCGCACAAGCTGCGAAATATCGGGTTCGACGTCAATGATGAGTGGTTGGGAACACTAATGTTGTCAGGACTTCCAGAAGCATACCAACCAATGATTATGGGGCCTGGAGAGTTCGGGAGCCAACATAAGTGCTGATTTAGTGAAGACAAAATTGTTACAAGAGGTCAAATCAGAAACTGCTAGTTCGGCTTTATACACAAAGTCAAAGAAAAACACATCAAATTTTGTTCAGAAGACAGGAAAGCCATTTAGACCCCGTTGTTACAATTGTAATCGCATTGGACACTATGCGAAATTCTGTAAGTCTCCGAAGAAAGCTCAACAGAAAGAAGAAAAGAAGGCTGAAGAAAAGAAGACAGAATCTTCCAGCTTTGTTGCAGCTTTTTCTGCTTCCACTGATGAAGAAAATTCAAATTGGTTTGTAGACAGCGGAGCATCTTTGCATATGACGTGTAGGAAGGACTGGCTATACAACGTTAAGGAGCCAACAGTGAAGAAAATTACAGTGGCTAATAAAGAACCACTTTCAGTGAAAGGAGTTGGTAGTGTTGATATTGAACTACCACAGGGCAAGATTCAGGTACAAAATGTTTTATATGTCCTGGCTTAGCAGCCAATCTGCTTTCAGTTAGTACTATAGTCAAAGCAGGTCTATAAAGTTAGTTTCAATACTGAAGGTTGTGCTATTTATGATAAAAATGCTAAATTACTCTGTACAGCAATGTTAAGAAAGAATTTATATATATTACAAGCAAATAATGTAGTTCAGAGATTGCTCACTTGACATCTGATACTGAGGTTTTTAATGATACTTACTTATGGCATTTGCGTATGCCACATTTAAATGTTTTAGATGTAAAGAAGCTGCCCAGTTGTACAGAAGGTGCTAAGCTGACTCGGGAGACCTCAATATCCCCACATGTGTTCACTGTTTGGAAGGTAAACAAACCAGGCAACCATTTAAAAATGCTGGCACCAGAGCTACTCAGCCGCTACAAGTAATACATTCAGATCTTTGTGGAATGATGGAAAATGTGTCATACGGAGGTATGAAATATTTTATTACTTTCATAGATGATTTCACCAGATTGGTACATGTCTATTTTTTGAAAGATAAGTCAAGTGTCTTAGAAGTATTTATTGATTTCCAAAAGAAAGTTGAGAATAGCCTCGGTTTGAAAATACAAATTCTGAGGACAGATAATGGCCTAGAGTATTGTAGCAGTAAATTTGATACAAGTACCTTGCCAGTTGTGGTATAACTCACCAAACCACCACTCCATATACCCCTCAGCAAAACGGGCTGGCTGAGAGGATGAACAGAACTTTAGTTGAGCGGGCACGCTACTGTTATTTTATGCTGGATTAGAGAATCACGTTTATGGGCCGAAGCTATAGCTACAGCTGCTTATGTCATTAATCGTTCTCCCACCAAGTCACTGGGAGGTAGAACACCTTATGAATTGTGGATGGGAAAGAAACCTAATTTGTCTCACATGACAATTTACTTGGCTCTGATGCTATGGTGCATATTCCAAAGGAAAAGTGCCAAAAATGGGATAAAAGGTCCGTTAAAATGATATTTGTAGGTTATTGCGATAATTTTTTACTAAGGGCTACAGACTATTTGACCCAAATACTCATAAAATACTAAAAAGCAGAGATGTCGTTTTTATAGAAAAGTATTCTTCTAATATGCCCAATAATAATATTTCAGTACCTGTCACCGGTGAAAATTCATCGCAGGATGAGAGTGCAGCTTCAGACCCTGTGCAGTTGCAAGATGATTCAACAGAGTCTGTATTACCTTCACCTCCTGGTAATGACATTTATGAAAGCCCTGACTCGGATGATGGATCATTCTATGAACCAGAATCAAGTGATGTTGATAAGCTTTCTTCGCCTGAACTGACACAAAACATTCGGTCGAAGATGACATTGAGACCACGTACGAAGGTGAATATACCCGATAAGAACAATGAAAATCAGCTTGTTCTGTATGTTTACCGATTTTTCAGAACCAGAGACAGTAAGTGAAGCATTATCATCCCCGCAAGCTTCAGAGTGGAAACAAGCTATGGATGAAGAATATAATTCTCTGATTAAGAATAAAACGTGGAGTCTTACAGATTTACCCCCCTGGCAAGCAGGCTTTACCTTGCAAGTGGGTATTTAAAACTAAGCGAGATCAGAAGGGCAATGTCATACGTTTTAAAGCAAGAATGGTGATAAAGGAGCTTTTCTATGCACAAAGAAAGGGTACTGATTACGAAGAGATCTACTCACCGGGGTGGCAAGGTATACTACTTTGCGTTAAATTTATTTGCTCTAGCAGCTAAGTTCAGCTTTGAAATAGATCAGATGGATGCTGTATCTGCATTTCTACAAGGAGAGATTGATACTGATATTTATATGAGGCAGCCAGAAATGTACGAGGATGGAAACCAGGTCTGTCATTTACATAAATCTATTTATGGGCTGAAACAGGCTAGTAGGCTCTGGAATATTAAATTGAAAAATGTTTTGCATGAAATAGGAATGATTCAATCAAAAACAGACCCATGTGTATATTATAATGCTGATAAAAATACCTACATAGCTGTCTGGGTTGATGATTTAATAATATTCACTTCTCAACAAAAAGTGAAAGACATGTTGAAAGAAAAACTGATGTTTCATTTTGAGATGAAAGATTTAGAAAAGCTAGCCAGTGTGTTGGCTTAAATATAACAAGAGGAGAAAACAAAGTAATGTTAGATCAGGAAGACTTATATAAAGCAAATACTCGCAAGATTTGATATGTCAAACTGTAAAGCGGCAAAGACACCAATAGAAGTTGGATTAAATTTTAATGAAAATGAAGATGTTCTGCATGACTGTCCATACCAGCAAGCTTACATAGGATCTTTGTTATATCTGGCGATGTGCACAGACCAGATATATCTTATTCAGTTAATATGCTCAGTCGATTCAATAAAGAACCTAAGATGGAGCACTGGACAGCAGTTAAGCGAATATTAAGATACTTACAAGGAACAAAAGATCTTAAACTGACATTGTTTTTAATACAAAAGGTCAGGATGTTGATATAACTGGATACTGTGATGCTGACTGGGCAGGAGACATCGCCACGAGACGATCTTGCTCGGGTAACATATTTCTGTTTCAAGGTGGAGCTATATCATGGAGTTCACGTAAACAGCAAACAGTGGCTTTGTCAACGGCAGAAGCCGAATACATGTCGATGGCATCAGCTACTCAAGAGGCGCTATGGCTGAGGCAATTGCATATAGAGCTCGGACAGCAGCAATCTAACACTGTTTTGGTCTACTGTGATAACCAAAGCGCTATCAAGCTCTACTTCAAATGATTGTTATTTACCACGGTCTAAGCACATTGATATAAGATACCATTTTCTTAAAGAACATACGTACTAAAGTGTAATGTAAAATTTTGTTATTGTAGTGGTCAGAAAATGGTAGCTGATATTCTTACTAAGGGTACAACTTTAGATAAGCATTTGTTTTGTATAACTGCAATGGGATTGCGTTCAGGGAGAATGTTAAGATTAAGTGTTGAACGCAACCCCATTATTTATTTGGTGTAACGAAAACGCACCGTATGTAGTTTTTGCTGCCTTTATATCTGTCAGCTGTCAATTCATTCCATTCTGTTCGCTTCGTTGTTACTATTTTTGCATTGCAATAAACCAAGTTTATTTAATAATTAAGTTGTTTGTTCTCAAATCCAACAAATAAGCAATACCAAAATATTTTGTCCAAAATAATCCAATCAAAATAACTTATCAGTGGAATGCAGAAAGCTTAAGCACATAAAATTAACATTCATCAACAGCAAACTGATTCGCTCGCAACTTATTGGAATTCCCAGTTTATTGAGTAAATTGATGTCTAAAAATTAATCGAAGATAAATATTGTTCTGCCACTGTTGGTGATGATAAGACTGTTCAGTACTTTTTGAAAGAAATATCGTATCAAAACGACTACGTAAATAATGATTCAGTTTCATTACGTGGTTTGAATGAATCTTAAAGATACTTTTTTTTTTAAATAGCCTATACTGTCCTACTATGCTGGTCAAAGGTCTCCCTTCTATTTCTATACCAATAGATACTTTATCTTGAGTTTTTAGATCTATTTTCACGACCTCTTTAGAAAGTTTCATTTGATTCGTAGCGATACAATATCTAAGTTCGTAATCGTTTCCATAGATGACAAAAACAATTTTCTTCCGTCATCAAAGCGAAAGCGAACGTCAAATGTATGGAAGTAAGCGATAAAACCATGGAAGTAATAAGTACTTTGTACAAAGTACTTATTACTTCCATGGATAAAACAGTTCGTTACTCTATGGTTTCGAATCGTTTTCTCTATGAACTTGCGATGACGATGGCGATCGACCACGTGATTTCTTTATTTATTTATTTATTTTTATTTTTATGTTTTCGGAAAACTTACAGCTAATTTACAATTATAGAACTTACTGTATAAAAAAAAAAACAAGTTTTCACTAATAGAAAAATACAGTAAAAAAAAAACTTGATACCAACGGATAAGTTTAGTATAAGTAGATAATAAAAAGAAAAAAACAGCGTTACCTTATGTCATCCCATACATTTTAGCGTTTGCAAACTTCGATTTTGATATTAAAATCGGACTTTGTCTAAAGGTCCTGTTTAGTTAACGACTCAACACTTATTACACTTCAAATGTTACCTTAATCATACAAAATTATGTTTAATATCGAAAAATTTATTTATTTATTTATTTATTTAAAATATACAAAACTATATAATGTATTAAGGTGTCTGTACATTTATAATTACCGATAAAACTATTTGATTGGCCATTTTTAATCAATCAAATAGGAACGTAAAATCTTTTAGCGGAAAACTTATAAATTCACGAACTCCAAACCTATCACACAAGCCTTGAAGTTATTTTGAAATGCAGCGGCTTCGTTAAATTCTAACCTGGGGCTTTATTAAGAATGCATTAGTATATAGTACGGGCGCTGTTACTGAACACCTAAAAATATAGGATTAATCGATTCCATCCAGGATTTATCATTTTTTTTTTTACTGACTAGTAAATAGAATTTTGCAAAGCTGTGAGATAGGAATTGTTAAAAAAATGTCACTTGAAAAAAATACATTTTTCAAGGTTCATGTATCCACAAACATTGCATCATGGGTGTTGGAAACTCTTTTGTATTTCTTTAACCTTAAGATTTTTTATCTTCTTCTTCTTATCGAGTGTGTTATATTACTAACACTGGTGTCAGATTTTATTCAAGTGGCCTAAAGGCATCTGACATGACTTTTACGACTACCGCCATCTAGTGGTATATACACTAGTAAACTAAACAGTCAGCCAATGTGCAGGTTTCCTCACGATGTTTTCCTTCAACGGAAGCAGGTGGTGATCTATGAGAAAACTATGGCTTTCGACAGAGTTTGGCATGACGGTCTTATTGCAAAGCTTCCCGCCTATGGTATCCCCGCCAGCCTTTGTGCTTGGATTTCTGATTTCTTGAGGGAACGGTCTATTCGAGTAGTCGTTGACGGCTGCACGTCTGACCTATTGGCAATTAATGCCGGGGTACCTCAGGGGTCTGTACTTTCCGCAACTCTTTTTCTGCTACACATCAACGATCTGCTAAGACCTGGTATTATTGGGTACGTGGATGATAGCACCGTTACGGAAAGATATTTTTCTAGTGCAAAGGCAAAAAAACCGGAAATAGACGATCTCAGGCAGGCAATGGTGGACCGTACCAATCTCACTCTGCAGGCTGTCTCCGACTGGGGTGATGCCAATCTCGTGAGATTCAATGCCTCTAAGTGGCGTGTCTGTTTTTCCGCTAAAAGGAGCCCGATAAACTTGGCTCCCACTTTCCGTGGTGTGCCTCTTCCTGTCACTAATCACCTCGAACTTCTTGGTATCAACTTCTCATCGAATCTCAACTTAGGTACTTATATTGAGACCAGGGGTAAGACTGCTTCTAAAAAGCTAGGCATCCTTTCCAAAGTCCAACGGTATTTTACTCCGGACCAACTGTTGAGCCTTTACACTGCTCAAGTCCGCTCCTGTATGGAGTATTGTTCCCATCTGTGGGATGGATCCGCCCGCTATCAGCTCGAAGCCCTGGAAGCTATCGACAGGCGTGCCAGAAGGCTCGTGAATGATGAGTCGCTTACGGCAGGACGGCTTCAGAGCCTCAATCACCGGCGACTAGTAGCAAGTCTGTGTGTATTCTACAGACTGCACTTCGGAGAGTGCGCACAGGAATTACACGAATTAATTCCCTCTGCACCATTCCACCATCGGACGACTCGGCGGGCGTGGCCAGGATTCCATCCATATGTGGTTGATATTCCAGCTCACCGCACCTCTCGGTTCGCCTCCTGCTTTATCTTATGAACCGCTAAGGTATGGAATTCTCTCCCCGCGTCGCTGTTTCCCGAAAAATATAATTTAGGGGTTTCCAAGGCAAGAGTGAATAGGCATATTTTGAGTTTGCGTGTACCACCCTAGACCTCATCTATGCTTCCCATCAGGCAAGATTGGGGTCAATCGCACTCAAATCTCTAATAAAAAATAAAATAAAAAAATAAATAAAGATTGGTCTACAAACTCATGTGGAACATGTAGAATTTGAACCCAGGTTCTACCCAAGCTCGGGCGGGTGTCATTACACTTGGCCACCACCGCTTCAGTTTCTTCAAGTTTTTTATAAAACAAATGGTCTTTTTAGTTGTCACGTTGTCATAGTTCTTGTGCTTCAAATGCATACTTTTCATTGAGTTTACCAGTATTTCGTCCATATTTATTTATTCCACCACAATGGATTTGAACACCTGATTTCTACATTAAAAGAAAACGTCTAAACTAAGTACCAATCTACGAGAACAGTAAAACACACACATGAACTCTCTGCTCAACCCTAAGGTTTGACTGTCAGACAATGCTTTTAGCATTAAGTCCACCTTTTGTACTGTACTTTTGTATGTGTGTACAATAAAGTTTAAATAAATAAATAAATAAAAATATAAATAGAAACAATAAGTTGCTCGATCTTCATTAGTTAAAATTAAGTGCACAAACTAGCGCTTAGCGTTATGAGAAGTGCAATAAGTGTCAATATTTGCGTTCCAATTTATATAAATTCAGGATTTTGTCTTCCATCCTAGTCTGGAAGCGAAAAAAACATAGAATGTGCCAGTGCCAGCAGCCAATCGAGGGATAGGGCTTATACTAGTGATTCCATCACTCTTAGGCGATGGGCTAGCAACCTGTCACGATATCTGAATCTCCATTCCATAAACAAGCCCACTATTCAGCTAAGCATGGCCTTCGAGTCTCACGACTCTTGGCTCTGTCTACCCCGTAAAGGATAAAGACGTGATCCTCTATCTATAAGATTTTATCTTTTCTCTATTTCTTTTTTATCATTTATCAAAAACACATTTCAGCACATGACTGTTTATTAGCCACTGAAAAACAGAAGGTTTCCATTGTAATAAATCAATGATAAGGGCCGACAATTATCTATAATAGCTCTTTCAAGATAAAAGCCGTTATTTCGCTGGAAACCCCAGAAAAGGCTCGTTTAAAAGGAAATATGTTTTAAATAAACTTCGGTTAGCTTCTTAGGGAAGGAAAAAAGCGGTGAAATAACATATTTTGTTTTTAGTAGTGATAATTTGGGCTTAAGTCACCTTTTCTTGACTTTTTACTTCAATTACATACTTTTGGTAAGTAAATAAGTAGCTTTTACGAAGCAAAGTTAAAAAGATTATAATAGCACGATTTATTCATTACGTCTAAATATCACGTGAATTAAGTTCATCACCCATTTTATCTAGCGCAGATTTCACCTTGATACGTCGTCGCCTGAATGAAGTCGCGGGTAAAAGCTAGTTTAACAAAAACTGGAGGTACATTAAAAATTGAACTATTTACAGCAAATGTGTGTTCACACACTTAAAAATACCTAAAACAATAATATTTTTATTTCGAAAAATAGTAAAATTGAAGGTTAGAAAACATACTTCACGTGTGTAGTAATTACTTTCTAATATCTTTATACTGGGTTTGGTTCATAAAAAAATCATAGAGACGGTAGGGTGAAACTTTCCAATTACACCTGGGAACCACAAGTGTTCTTACAAGAAATTATTAAAAAAATATCTGGAAGTCTTTTTGGAAAATATGAATATTTCATATTACTATCATTTCCCATGTATCTTATAAATCGAACTATACGGTAAACAAAAATACATTACGTTCAAATAATAGATTCGCGTTTGCATGGTGTGCCAGAAAAGAATCCCATGACAAAGCATTTACAAAATCCCGAGATTTTTACATACACGTCAAAAATTGAGTCTGTAAAATTTTATCCTCTGTATATTATGAAGCCTTCTATGAAACTTATTCTCTGCTATACATATGTGTAAGAAGCTAATTCAAACGCGTTATACGGCCATGCATAACAGATGCTTGCTTGAGCAATTCATAAAATATGCACGTGAATTTCAGTGGGTTCAGGCGACACGTGTAGGAGATGGATATCAGTGATTTTTTTTTAAGAATATTTAAAAGAAAGTACGTTTAGATATCACTGATTTAAAGTAAGTATATAATATTTATGAACATTTATCACAACACATTTTTTTAAATTATAAAACTTAAAACTAAAATTTGTTTTTAAATTCTTTTGTTTCTGTAAATTAAGTTTTCAAGACATGAAAGTCGCTGATAATTCTGATCTCTAATCCGTGCTATTTTCGAGCAACCACAATACTAAGCTTCGGGCTTCATCAGTTTTGTATCTATATACCTAGTCACTAATAGTGTCATAGGAGATCTTTAGCCCTTATACTGTCCGCGGCCGTTTCCCAGTACTCGCTCGACAGTCCCACGGGTTTCAAATTTCGCGTTCCCCTGGGAACTGAGAAAATTATATGATATCTCAATACTTTTGTATAGACACTATTAAATAAAGTTGTATTAAATGGAATCCTTAGAAAATAAGCTATCAGACTCCCAGGACACACCATCAGGGACATGGTAGGTACACATTTTATGAAGATGCATTATCTAGATGCAATCTGCTATCGCTAAAGAGAGATATCAATTTGTTAAAATTCTTAATCGACACCTAATTCAAATAACTATTCCTATGCCAGAACATCACCATAAACTTTGCAAAAGCACTTAGGGAACCGTATTATTTTGCAGCGAGTCGAGTCGCGGGCGCCGCACGCAACCGGCGCTTATTACGGGAAAAGCGGAAAATAAAAGACATTCTACAACGTGCTCCAATACAAAAAGCAATTTACATTTTCTGAAGAAACCTCGGAGAGGTTTACGTTGAATAGATTCAAACATCAACTGTTAGATGTTAAAAAGGACATATTTATTACTGTATTTAATAATGTTTTATTGATTCAACTTATTTGTTTGCCTGACAATATTTTCAATATTTCAAAAGTCTTAATAAAGATATAATGGAGATTTTTTCTTTAGAAATTAGAATTTGAATAATCTGATTAAATTCTTTTTTTCGCAAAGTGTTAGTTTGCTGTTTTGTAATCACATATTTTGCGTTATTTAAAACAACACAATTACATTATTACAATTTGTAAACATAAATTGGTACCTAAGTACCAGAACAAAAAATAACGCCCCCTGTAGGGGAGATGCCCAAAATGATTTTTTTACCATAGATAGACAGACTGTTAGACAAACATTATCGATGTATTTATTATAGACAATCCTGATAGATTGATAGAGTACACGCGAGATGAAAAAACATACGCGCTTTAGCGCCTAAAATCGTGTTTCTAAAACTTTATTTCACTTCTAAGTCGGCGTTATTTGTTAAGTTGATTGTTATGCGTTAAGTGTGTAATAAGTCTTCTTAAATTTACGAATAACTTTTGTCCACTCAGTAACAAAACCTCACCTGTATATAGGTACGTCGTTTTTATACCAGACGACGAGTAGCAGCGTGTCAAGCGGCTGCGGCGAGCGGGTGTCACAAGGCAGGATGGCCTCGCCGCCCGACACCGCTGACACTCTCACCGCGTCCAGAGACTCCGCTCTGACACTCGGCCGGAGACCTGTTGACAATGCGGACTTATGCAGTTGGAATTGCAAATATCTTAACTAAACAAGGTTTTACTTAGTATTAAGTTAGTTCACGATTTTATCTCTTTTATTGCTAAGTTGCTCAATGATATGTTTAATGAATTAAGTAGAAAGTAAGACAATATAAAGTTAGTTTGAAAGAAGAATAATAGGATGTAAAACAAAAATATGGCACTTATGTTTTCCGCCTCAAAGACAGAAAACATAAGTGTTTAAATTTTAGTCTAATGAAAAGTTTGAAACTTAAACTATCTTAAATTAGTAAATAAGTTTCGATTGACTCTTAATCACATTTTTGATCAAACAGGCCCCAAAAACTCTTTAAGAAACTTTCTATTAGCAGGGATAGTAGTATTTTCGGTAATTTTTTTTTTTTTTATATATATATATACGGACAAATCACACAGATTGAGTTATTAAAGTAAGCTCGGGGCTTGTGTTATGGGATACTAACTCAACGATACTATATTTTATGACAAATACATATATAGATAAACATCCAAGACCCAGGCAATCTGAAAAAGATCATTTTTCATCTTGACCTGACCGGGGATCGAACCCGGGACCTCCAGTGTGGCAGTCTGGCGTGATAACCGTTAGGCCACGGAGGTCGTCAAAGTTTTTATTATTTAAATTTGAGTCGCTAAGTACTCTGATTCCGGTTATTTTGAAACAATGATGATAATTTTGCATAAATTATTCATATTACCATGCAATATAATTCACAGAACTATCGAGTTTGAGCTTATTTAATTCATCTGAATATGTTATACACAAAATGATATAGGTATGTGTTTTATCGTAATGACGAATCATTTTATTCCAATGATTATAATTTTCTTTTGAATAAAATTTTTAATCCGCATAAAAGTGACACCGACATCCTATCGTACCATTTACCATTTCATATAATTAAAATAACCTACACTTACTGCCATACAAATTTAATTGAATGTAAATTATTTTTCAAACATTTTTAAAATTTTATATTTTATAGAGTCAGTTCAAAAATATTAATGAACAATATACCTTTTTCTAATTGAGCGTGATATACACTTCGAGCAACAAGGACTTCCGCGTGCGGAACGAAAGTCCGTGTTGCTATATCCGTCCGTGTCACGCTGGTGTCAGAAATTTCCCAAGTCGCCTAAAGAGGGTTTTATTATTATAATCTATACCTAAAGGCATCTGTCATGACTTGATTTACATGTCGAGCCGCCGAGAATTTGAACCTGTGCCCTTCGGACGTAATGAGCGAATTTTCTGACAGCTAAATTAAGAAAAAAAAACTCACTATAAAAAAGTCTCAACAGATGGCATTTTATTGAAAGCCGAGTCGTAATAATGGCTGTACCTGCTGTAGCGTTACACCGCTACGAAGTCTATTTTAGTTTGTGATTCTGTGTGATTTTATTTCTACGCAAACTTTTTTCTTTGTTCTTTCTTTATGAAAAAGTGTTTGAAATTGAAGGGTGGGTTTGAATTTTTTGGGCTGTCAAGGAGAAAAACGCCAGAAGAAAAAATTGAGAGCTGCTCGAGTACGAGCAAATAAATCGTTTATTGCAGAAATACATTGCAAATTATAGCAGGAAGTGTGTTAAATCTTTAAGTGCAACACAACACACACGTAGATTGAGCAGACGTGATATGTGTTTATTGGAAACTCTGCTCTCGTCCGTTGTTGCCTACAGATGTTGGGCTTGCGACCTCATGGAGATATGAGCTGTTGTTAATTGATTGGTTGCTGATCTGTTTTATCATTTTTCTCTTTTTATCGATAAAATCTTGGAGATGGTTGTATATCTGGTGAACACCGGAGGGAACTCCCACAGGACTGCAGCCGTATAAGTCGTCGTCCGAACTCGTGGTGTGTCTTTGAAAACCGGAGGAGCACACATTCCCACACAGCGGCAGACAGATAAGTCGGCGTCGGGGAGAATTACCTATTTTTATTTTAAATCCTGTTTTCTTCAATTTAGTCGGCCTCGGGGAGAATTACCTTTTTTTATTTTAAATCCTGTTTTCTTTAACTTAGCCTGTGTTACTTTAGTCATTCCTCTAAATTCTAAAGGCCCCCCTTTTGTCGGGGTAATTTTTGTTTCGGTTTTGATTTGGAATTTTTATACATCATTTCATCCATTTCTTTCACTCATTTAATTTTCTTTTTAAAATAACAAGCAAATTCAGGTATTTCTTATTTTACCTGTTAATATTCCTTTCCTGTTGTTAATTTTCCTTTCTTTAGTTTTTAGTTTTACTTTGGTGTGTCCAAATAATTTTTTGTGAAAGGACATTAGGTAATGGAACCAATCATGGACAATGTAAGAATTTTTTTTTTGTTTTACTCTTATAACTTTGTATATGTAATGGTGCCGAACTTGAGGAAGGGTTTATTTCATTAAAACTTCTTTAAATAATGGTTTGGAGTACTTTAATAACATCAAATTACAATATAACAATTATTATTGTACGAAAAGTGGATAATGTATAAATATCCTTGTATGGACAGCATAATTCCAATTTTGGACATCCAGTCATGAACCGACTCCCGTCATGGACACCCAATTATGAACCATCAATTATTTAATAAAATTGACAAATAAAATATCTAAAAAAGGTCAATTCACATCACCCATTACGACAATGAAATAATGAGTGGATTTTAATCACATCAATAACAATAAATGTACCTGTTTAAAAACTTACTGGACAGCCAGTCATGAACAGCCATGTACCAAACATGGACAGCCAGTCATGGACACTACTGTCCATGACTGGATAAAGAGCAAAATTAATATCCAGTGATAAACACTTCAAATTTTAAAATCAAGAGTATATTATTTGGTAGAGGTTATTTTCTGTTTAGATGCTCTGTATATCGCATAAATAAGAAATAATCGCAGAAACTGCTAAGCTCTACAATTCTACTTACAATTGCGGTCATAAAAAACTTACCCGACGCGAGATTCTTATAACATTTCTTGATTTCTTCGTCTTTGTATGCGGTCTCAAAATTGAAACTCCGGTGAAAAAAGTAATGGATGACTGACAGCTGTCAAAATTTAACAGATGATTGATTGTTCGTTCAGCTTTAAAAAAAAGTGTTGCGATTAGAGAAAAATAATTCCCATTTAGTAATTTTCGGTGTTTACTTATAAAATGTACATGATTGGTGCACTGTTCATGATCGGTTCTTTGGTCAATTTTTTTTTAGTTCAAAAAAATTATACTCGTGTTTTAAGCAGTGATTCTTTTATTTTGAAACCCAAGTTTCACTGCACTACCTATATTGTGCGCTTTTTATTGTCAGCCTGAGGCAGAAAAAAAATCACATAACAGTTTGACAGTTGCACAAATCACAATATTGATACTTTTTAGATGTTTTTTTATTAGGTTTTTTTTTTTAAATGCCAGTACAGTGCATTTTTGCTTTTTGGATGGTCTCGCCTTTTACTAACCGCCACCTATGAATTGATCTGGAACTATTTTTTTTTTTATTTGGGTCTTGGAAAATCTCTCGTTCAAGCCATTGCCACTTCAAATTATATACCACAGGAGTGCCACGGCATTTAAGTAATGATCTTTCTCCTCTGATGTTTGAGATTCCGACTGTCTAGACATCTCGTCCCAACACTTTGATCTGGTCACAAAGGTGTGTTTCAAATACCCTTCGCATTCTGAGAACCACAGATGTATTCCATAATAAAACCTTTTTGTGAATAATTTAGCATTTGAATAAAATTATTCTTTTTTTGTGTTCCCAGATTGTATTTTTCAAAATCAAATATCTTTATTATCACAAAAGCTATAAAAGAAAATTATCCTACTAATATTAAAAATATGAAAGTTTGGATGTGATTTGTCAGTTTGTTTGGATGTTGAAGATGTTTGTTAATCACGCAAAATTTATTGGACGGATTTCGATGAAATTTGGTATACGGGTAGAGAAATACTGGGATAAGCAATAAGGTACTTTTTTTCCCAAAATTCCTACGGGAGCGAGATTTTTTTTTATTTGGGTCTCGGAAAATCCCTCATTGCTGGCATCTGCTGGAATATTTGAACGCGATATCCCTAGAAATGACTAGACTTTAAAATTAGTAGGTTGTGCAATACAATCAAGGAATAAAATGCTGTAAATCTATACAACATAACATTTAATTTCCTCTCAAACACGCCAGCCAATACAAGTTGCAGTCTAAGCCAATTTTTCACATCTCCCAGGATTACTTGAGATTTCCGCTAACAAAGCAACATTTTGCTTTCGTTCGGATACAGTTAATTTAATTAACTATCTGAAAGTTCTTTCCTGTATTTCTCATTTGCTAATTACATTTTGAACTCGGAAATTTCCAGCTTTCGTAACCTTACTGTCTGACAAATTATTTTCTAATACGGTTATGGTATAGTGCTTGTACACATTGGTAGTCCAGGGTACATACATATTCTAAGTAAAGCTACTTGTTTTTTTATGTAAAACATCTATTAGCACGACTTGGCAGTTAAATCTACTCGAATGCCGTGACAGTGCCGTGCATTAGCATCAGCTGTTGTGTCACGATGCTCAGATGTTCTACATCTGCCGGGCGTATCGTGATTTTCAATTTATCATTTTGTTCTTTTCACTATTATATTGTTTCTTAGGCTGCTTATACGTTAAAATGTAACTTTAATATTATAGAAACTTGATATTTTTTTCTATGGATTTTTCATGTAAAATTAAATTTGGAAAAACATACCTACATATTATTTAAAGTAATAACTTATTTACTTTTCTCTTACTATACTCTAAATATTCTAAAGTTTCACTCAGTAATTTATATATGTACCTATTAACCTTTTTTTACACTACTGTCCAAAAAAAGATTGTTATATTTTCAGGGTTCATTTATGCATGAATGTAAGTTTCTTTATTACACCATAAGTCCGGAACGACCTAACAGATTTTGATGTATTTTTAGATGTCGTGTATTCTCCGGATAGTGTAGTGTAGTCAGTCGTGTTTTTTATTTTTTAATAATTTGCTTGTTGATAATTCGAACATATCTGTTTTATTCCATGATCATGAAACGTAACACCATTACATTCAACCCGCGCCTAATCCCATAAGTGATGGCCTGAATTGGTGCGATGTCTGTGACGGTCTATATCCTAAACTGAACGAAGATACACTTGAATAACTAGAGTGCTATAGCTATTTCGATGACACTATTTTCTGCAATTGGTGAATGGAATTGTATTGTACAGTCATTAATATTTAAACACTTCAGTTCTTAAGACAATACGATAAGGCCTAAAATTGTATAACATATTAATGATCATGATTGCCAATGCTTCCTTCACCAAGTGAGATTGTTAATGCCTTCACTAAAGCAGATTAGTGTTATTCTTGTATTTTTGTTATTTTTGGAATAAGGATGAGGATAGACAGAAAGACAGAATTTTTCATTATTTGTTTTATGAATTTTATTTTAATTTATTAAATTAAATTTTATTATTTTTTTCCTTTTATTAATTTTAATTTTAGAATAATCCGAAATCCAGATCAGAAAAATCGCTAAAAATTTAAAATAATTACAGTCAATATAGGTAACTCAAAATTATTAGTTTAAATTGGACACTTTACTAAAATTCACACAAAAATACATTTTATCCTTATAAACATAGAGTTAAATCTTGCTTTAAGCACGATCTTTTGGAATTTATTCCTTCCAAGTAAACGAGTATCTTTGAGGTTTGTTCGCATTTGATCTCCAAACGTATAATAAATAATTACTTTCAAAATAGTTTTTAAGTATCAATGCACCTAGACCTACCTCTACAGCTATTACCTAGACCGAGGTAAAGAGGTCAAGGGGTAATTAACCCTGTTGTAGGTTACATTTGAATTTGTAATTTTAATCTGATTCATGTAACATACGTGTTCTAAGTTTTACTGTTTATTTTTGGCTAAGAAAAACATGTTTCATTTATTTTCCAAGTGTCACATTTTGGGATTAGATAATCTTAAATAGAAAACGCACCTTAATTTTCGTTAGCACATTTATAATTTTATAAACTAGGTACTAGACAAATAAACACGAGAAAATTTAAGAATAAAGAAGAAAAAAGCGAATATGCACGAGACGGTGACTAAAAAATCTACAAATTTTCTTGGAATCATTAAAGCATATGACATTAAGGGAATAAATGACTCGTTGTTCTTTATATTACTTCAATATTGCAATCCATACTAACTAAATAGTATGACAAGCAAGGAATATGATGAAGAAGGCGCAGCATAAATAGAACAAACATCTTAAAATGGAAAAAACTAATCCCAATCGCTATAATCATCGCATCATGCGCAAGCGCAATTCGTCTCTCCAGCGGCGCACGCGCGACAGCCCTAACAGCATCCAGCGCGCGCTAGATGCTCGCTGGGACTCGCCGATATATAATAAATAAATATATACAGACAAATCACACAGATTGAGTTAGCCCCAAAGTAAGTTCGGGACTTGTGTTATGGAATACTAACTCAACGATACTATATTTTATGACAAATACATATATAGATAAACATCCAAGACCCAGGCCAATCTGAAAAAGATCTTTTTCCATTCTGACCTGACCGGGGATCGAACCCGGGATCTCCGGTGTGGCAGTCTGGCGTGATAACCGTTAGGCCACGGAGGTCGATGCTGGCCCACTGGCTCAAACTGCACGCAGTTAAGTAGAGAGTCGAGCTGGCATTCGTCAGCCTTTGTCTCTTCTTTTGATTTTTAATGTGTATATTTTACTAATATACAGTGTCAACGCATTTTTTGTCGTTATAAAGAGTTATCGTTTTATGGAGTGAACAAAAAAACAACCAAATTAACAAGAATTTTTTGTCAACACTAATCGCTTTCCGTTTACTGGCCATGTTAACAGTTTCAAAGTAGGTTTACGACTGATAATACGATAGGTACCCAGTATGCTTGGTCGAAGACCATCACTTCCGAGAAAACAATGCGTCATACTGCACGTGTTCAAAAAAGCAAGACCGACCTCGGATGTTTCGGAGCTTCAGTCTTTTGTTACCTGATAACATAACATAAACAATAATACCGATAATAAATATTTACTGTCCAAAAATATGAACACATTTCTTCGTAATAGAGAATGTCGTATCGCTATAAAGAGTGGTTCAATATGTGGGTTTTAACGCAAACCAACCAAGTTGGGCTCACTTCAACGTTACAGGGAGTTTATTGTTATAAAGGATAACGTTATAAAGAGTTTACACTGTAGTTATAAGTTTTCATTGTTACTAACCAAATTATGGACTCAGTCTTAAAAAAATATTATTATTTTATTTCTTTTTTTTTTATTTATAACCTGTAGAAGAATACGACTACAAAGAAGTAGGAGCGAATGGCCGTGACATAAAGAGAACAAACTCCTCTCAGCGTAACAAACCAATTGCGAGGGAAAGACAAACGACGCGATTAACATCCCCGAGCTCCACACCTTTTAAATGGCCGGCGAATAAATTATTTGGAGAAAAACTATGCGCGGCTGTGCCGAAATTGTCTCTTTAGCGAGTTACTTGAGATTATCTCTCGGTATGATGTTTTATGTTTGATTATTAGTGGAGTTACCGGTACTGAGCATTTCAGGAATTTGACCTCATTTTTTAATTAAAAACAGACTGACATGGACAACAAAGTGATCATATAAGGGTTCCGCTTTTGCCTTTTGAGGTACGTTCCGTACCTAAAAACACACTCACTCAAATAATTGACAGTACAACACTCGACATTCTTTAAATTTAAATTGCAGTTGCGCAGTGCATTTTCTGCAGTTTTTTTTTGTTTTATGCTCATTCATCTTCTGGCATCTAGGGGGAAGTCCCCCGCCACCCCCAACAGATTTTATTTACTGTTTGATAGTTTAATTTCCAACATTTAAACTCAGTTTCATGCTGCAAAAGGATATTTTGTGAAATAATAAAAATGGTTTACTTTGTAGAGTTCATTGTCTAGAATATTTACGCTTCATAAAGAAAATTTTAAAATTGAGCAAAATTTATAGGTTTTTATATGTTTCAATTATTTTAAAAGCCAGCTAGGTCCTTTTAGATGTCATAAAATGTCTGTCGGAAATATATTTTTATGGCTTCTCGGTTTCAGTAAAACATTTTTCACTTTTCTATTCTTATTCCTTTTAAGTTAATTACTTCAATAATCGAATAAAAGCTGATCCAAAGGTTCATAACCCTTCAAGAGGGCATGCCCCAAAAAAATGTAATACAAATCCATACTAATATTATAAATGCGAAAGTTTGGATGTGAGTTTGTGAGTTTGTGAATTTGTGAGTTTGTGAATTTGTGAGTTTGTGAGTTTGTGAGGATGTTTGTTACTCAATCACGCAAAATCTACTGGACGGATTTCGATGAAATTTGGTACAGAGGTAGATAATGACCTGGAATAGCACATAGGCTACTTTTTATCCCGGGAAAAAGCACTGTTCCCGTGGGAAATTCACGCGGGCGAAGCCGCAGGCAAAAGCTAGTATTTAAAATATTTTTGTATCAATTCACGTGCTTCTAGCAATTTGCTAATTTTTTTTAGATAGAGACAACATGACGTTGTTGTATATTAGATGGACTCTATTACCATACCAGCAGGTGATAAAGTCCTTTACTGGTGGGACTCAAAATTGTATTAAAAAAATTGGACAAAAAGGGAAGAAACATTAAGTCATCATAAAAATATTTGAATCCATTAGCTAAAAAATTAAGTAGACAACCGCTGGAATAACATTTACTTGGACTTAACGATTATTTGAGTGAACAGCAGTTTTTAAGGGACCTCTAGCGGGTTGGAATCGTAATTGTCTCCAGCGCAGTGACTAATGGCAAACTAACAAGCCGAATCTACAGGGATGTGGGTCATTATTAGGTCGGACATCCAGAGAGAATACCTTGTTATGGAACCACGCGTAAATAAAATTACCCGTGGCTTCGGTGCTGGTTCAACTCAGCGGGAGCACGGGTAAGACATGTCACTCCAAGATGTAGTAAATTAATAAAGACACAGATACAGGATCAGATCATGTCTTTATACCTTACGGGTTAGACAGAGCCAAGAGTCGTGAGACTCGAAGGCTAAGCTTAGCTGAATAGTGGACTTGATGGAATGAAGATTCAGATATAGTGACATGCTAGCCCATTGCCTATGAGTGAAGGTGTGGTGTCGCCTATGGTGCGGTGTTATTATGAGTAATCTATAATTGTATAAATAAAATATCAGCTCTAATGGTGGTCTGGGAGTGTAGGAAAAGCATAGAATGCACATAATGTAAAAAGGTACAGTTCTGTTCACAAATGTACTATGTCAACGTTTTTTTATATTTTTTTTCTATCAAATGACCAATAGGCACCTGAACAGGTGACGAATTTGCAATTTTTATTCCAGGGGACGAGTAGATACTTTTAAAATAAATAAAAAATGTTTGGTCTCCTGCCGGCGGAAGAATGGGTACCTTTATAGGGGCCGAATCTTCAACTTTTATTCCAGGGGACGAATTTTAGGGTGCGAATGGGTACCGACTCATTGTCAGGCGATGAGCTAGCACAACCTATCACTATCTGAATCTCAATTCCACCATCAGCTTAGCGGCTTACGACTCTTGGCTCTGTCTACTCCGTAAAGGGTTGAGACGAGATTTTTAGTTGTTGTTAAGTATGTAAAGGAGCACAAAAGTACTTGATCATATAGTTTGGCAAGTAAAGTCATTTCGCCAAAATAAAAGCACGTTGCTGCGTGGTAATGATCTACAGGAATCATATTTTTAGATCATTTGAATAACAGTTTAGCCTCTCTCGAGTGGGAATCGGAATAGTCTCACCCGGCGCAGTGACAAATGGGCCGATTACATGCCAAATCTGCGGGGAGATGGAGCAGCTAACGAGGGAATGCATCAAAAGATTTTCTTCTTCAACTCAATTCGTAGTTATTGGCGTACCGATTCTCGTGAGGTCGAATTTGGAAATAGAATAAAATTGGGCTCTCTGGCAAAGAAAAAATACACTGCTCTGGCTGAATTAGTTCTGGGCGTGCGAAATTTCAGCCTATTTTTAACTATCATGGACCGTTTGTTCCAGTGGAAATTTCGGGAATGCTCTCTTACACTCCCTAAGGAACCTACATGCCAAATTTCAGCGTAGCTTAGGCCAGTAGTTTTGGCTGTGCATTGTCTCGTCTGTTCGTCTGTCAATCATCAGTAACGGAAGAATTTATAGGCACCTACATTGATGATTGATAAACAAGGACTCTAGCTACGAGTTGATGCTTATAAAGTGCAGTTTGCATTTTATTATAATACGACCCACGCCCCGGGGCTTCACTTCCATTTGCTCCCGTGGGAATTTCAAGTAGGTGTTGATTTACAAACGGATCATTTTCTAATTTTCGATTCCCCTGCCATTATTCAAGTCTCAATACATTTTGGTGAAAATGCCAATATCTTCCTCTAGGGTCACGTCATGTATAGGGCTGCCACCTCTCCAAGTTCCAGAGCCTACGGGTTTGAACTGTGCATGACCGAGTTTTGCATAATAATATATTTACTTTAAAAATAATTTAAACAAATTGATCTTTTTCATCAAATAAACAAATTAACATTTTTTTTAATCAGCTAAAAAGTCCCACTGCTGGGCAAAAGCTATATCGCTCGCCAGTTGCTGCTACCGCCTATCAAAGGCCGACAATTCGTCAGAAAAGAGAAAAAATATTTTTTATCCTAAAAATTGCTAGTTGAGCTTGATAAATTTATAATGTGACAAGCAATAGATACTAGCAATTTTTCGAGGTCTGCTCTTTTCGAAACTTGTCAGACATACAAATGTGTAAACGCGTATTTTTTCGTCTCCTACGTATATTATCTCTCTCTCTCTCTCAGTCAAAAGACATCCACTGCTGGACAAAGGCCCCCCCCCCCCAAGGATTTCCACAACAACCGGTCCTGCGCTTCCCGCATCCCGCGACCTTCACCAGATCGTCGTCATATTATAGTTCTCATTCATATACATTAAAAATTCGATTCTTATTTGTAATTTAACACAAGTTTTTCTTCAGTGAAAAAGGGTCGTCCTCGGTGCAGGCGTCCATTTTGGCTGCATAGCGATATGTCCGACTATGACATTCTCCGACTTTGACATTAAACGCTGTTTCGAAAGCAAACAGGCATTATCTCTGGTCAAACAGATACGAGTTCCGCTCCGCGTGCAAAACTTGTATATAAATATGTGCGATGCGTCTCATTCACTCCCTTAGAGCAATACTAAGTCTTTCAGGTTTAACCAGAGCATAACAGAACAGATGGTATTTCTTGTTGTCCTTATTCTAATTTCCTCTGTGGCAACCCTGGTCACGTCTAGAGGCGATAAACAAAGATGATTTAGAATCGAACCTCTTCGGACGCGAACTGACGCGGAATCGGATACGGCGTGAAACATTGCGTAGGTGAGAACGTAACAAATCTGTTTCTCTGATAAAGTAACGAATATTTTATTGTGGATTTGTATGATGATTTTAGAAATTATCTTCTTGTAATAGGACAAATAGCAGAATAAATATCTACTTATCTTGAAATTTCGAGTGTCAGCCATAAATAGCTGTATGGTGTTAACTGACAACCAAAGAGCAACACGACCTTTTATCTGTGGTGTTACCACGGCCGACTATCATCTGGAGAGCCTGTGTTCGATCCGTGGTGGATTCGATTCCTAGTGTAGGCAAATATTTCTACTAGTTTTCAGAGATAACGGTTCTGGGTGAGTTGTGCACGTTTCTGTGTTTGTGTTCAACGGACCCACGATACAAGCTTAGTGCTAAGTGTGGGAAATTGAGTCTTGTCAATTTAATAATTATATTATTTATTTATTTCCACTGACATTAAGGCGTGGAGAGTAGAGGTCCGTATTGGACAATTGTTGAAACTGTTTTAATGTGAAACTGTTACAAATTTATTTTCCCTTCCAACAGGCATCCATCACACAGCCATAACCCCTTCCTTATTATGCGAAAGTGGGAAAGAAATTCCATGTTTCCTGTACGTTTGAGACTTTACGAGCAAACATCGGGAACAACTGTTCCCCGTGGACGTGACGGGAGACGTGATAGACAGCTGTGCCAACGCACATGTGTTTTTCAATAGGCCATAACCCGGAATTACATTTTTACCCGACATCGAATATTTGGAGTTGTCTTTTATATTGGTTGAACCACCTTCTGCTCTTGGCTTCGCCTCCGCGCTTCGCATTTCACCGTCTTATGAATGGAATTTCAAAAATTCCTTTCTTAGTGCTTGTGCTAAATAAAGGACCTCTCTACAAAATTTCCTGTTCTACGTTCACCTGTTTTGTCTTTCCGTTGACATTCTGATCAGTCAGTCAGAGTCCTATGTTATATTTAACAGATGTACTTAGGTCGAAGAGACGTGGCTGTCATTTGCCAGGTGCTGCCGGGTCTGCAGAAGAGTGATGGGGCATTTCGTTCCTACGTCGTACCTGTAGTCCGGATATATAGTGCAGAGAGGGACACCAGGGTGTTTTTACTGGGTTCGAGCCCCACATACCCACCCTGCTGTACCCGCGGCAGGGTGGGGCATGCACGGCATTTTCACCTCGAAAAAAAAAGGGTCATAGACCCACACACGTTTTAATTTACTAGCCTTAAAAGTCATACTACTACGGCGTAGCGACCCGGAGTGGATCTTGGCCTCCGACACGAGATGACGCCATTTCCATTTTAAGCCTTCATAACCGTCTATAAATTTTAGTAGCTGTGTAAAACTGCGTAATAATGCACTTCTTTTGAAACAGCAGGCATGATTATGACTTAATGTTAGCAGAATCGAGATTTGGACCGGGATTCAGGTCCTGAACGCCACATTGGAATTTAATAAATTTTTCAGTATTTTTCTTGATGATCCGGGTGCATTTCACGTGTCAACCCTAATATTGAGCTAATTAATTTTCATCCCACCTTGATTCTACTTTAAAAATAAATCTAAACCAAAATCTCGCTGTCACGTCTGTGTCCTATCTACCTATGGTTTAATACGGTATTATATAAATCGCGTGTCGAAACCCTGCCTTTTCTTCCAAGTACACCTACTGCGGTACGTGACAAGAAGGAGGGAGGCAAGTGGGGTTCAGGGGTCCTTGAGAGCACGTAACACCGAAATTGTGACTCTATCGATAATATTACGGCGAAAATTTGATATGAATAAGTAAAACAACTCGACATGCCTCTTCTTGACTTATCTGACCCGAGCTATAAAGGTCTTGACGCAGAACGTCACTTTCGCAAAATGTCATCATAAAATTAGGTCACTTTCATATAATGTCACTTTTACAAAACGTGATTTTATGAAAACGTCATGTTCTCATCATGTCACATTCGCAAAACGTCATTCAAGTAATTTTTAAGCGCTGCCACACCCCAATGCCGCTGATCTGACGCCGACAGAGCCCAGTGTGGCATAAATGTGTACATATGAAAAAATATGTCGGCAACTTACACAAAAGAAAAAGTTGCCGATATAGGTTGGTGGGTCGGCGACTTTGGTGTGTATTGCGCTTTAGGGTTTTGAGCAAATTTTATGTGACAGACAGAGAAGACAGACACACGAGTGACTTTAAACGCCAACTATTTGAATTTTTGGTAAACAAGTCGTATTATTCCGTAGAGGAATACCTGTCTGACCAATTTTGATTTAACCTTCTATGTGTTGTTATTTATATTTAAGTTTATTGAGTAGATTGAATCTTTTTAATATTCTAATTGACAATTTTTTATACCATTATTTTATTTTTTTATTTTATTTGACATGCACGATTTATTTGTAATTTACATTTTAATTCAATTTATCTTTTGGTTTTAATTGACATTTTTAAATATTTTAATTTACATGCATGATCTATTAGTAACTTACCTACCTCTTAATCTAATGTATCTTTGATTTTTGTATGCCAAATAACGCAGCATGCAGAACTGTATTTTATAATTTTAAGACCCTTATGTACTCATGTCTGACAAAAAATAAATGAATTATGAATTATTACGAGATGACATTCTGCGAAAATTACGTTTTGATAAAATGGCGGTGTGCGAAAATGACGTTTCGCAAAAATGACATACTTAATGCGAAACTATACAAAAAAATCATTAGTTTTTCTTCTAACTTTAGGTGCGAAACTGACCTAATTTTCAAGATGTCATTTTTGCGAAAGTGACGTTCTGCGTCAAGACTTATAAATATTTCTCATTCGTTCCACGTTCCGAGGTAATGTCATTAAGTTGTTGGCAAAATAGCAAGGGAGCGGTAAGAAGAGTAAATAGGGAGGTAATAAAATAAAGGGTTAGTGTTTGGTTGCTTTTGGTGTAGTATGATGAGTTACGACGGAAATTGTTTCACTGGTGGGATATTATGTTGATATATTTTTCTTTTGTTTTTTTTTAAGCATCGCGTGCCTAATGTTTCAATATAAATTGGATATGGTGAAGATTTTCGATGTGCAGGATTGAAATGCGATAGCTCAGTTGGAAGAGCAAGGTCGTATAAAGACCTGGTCGCGGGTTCAAGTCCTGCTCTCATGGAATTTGTCCACCATATCTAATTTCTATTTGAGAGTAATTTTGATATTTATTATCAAAATCTATTGTTATTTTATTTTGTAACTTCTATTTATTGATTTAATCCTAACTAATTTTATAAATGCGAAGTTGAGTTTGTTTAGTGAGTTTGTTTAGAATTTAAAAAAAGTCAATAAATTCTATTTGGTTTGTCTTATACGTACGTTGGGCAACTGTTTGTCTAACAACGGTTCCAGAATCCCTAACGGCTATTACTTATCCTAAAAAATAAAATATTACGTTACGTACCTACCTATGCTTTCATTTTTTTTCATTTTCAACATTTTATAACATACATTTTTCATGCAGTAAAAAACACCGGCTATTTATAGAATGATTTAATTACTTCATACGAAATAAGATAAACAACACTATTGACAATGGAACCAATTTATATTCAAATCAAATATTTAGACATTTGAAATGGAAGGGTCCTATTGGACACCTTTGACCTTTGGTTGATAAATTACACACTCAATAAACCTCATAAATTGGCTGACAGGCCCTCTCGGTGGGAAGGGATGACAGCATTCATGAAAAATAACTCAAAATGATTTATTTATCTGGTTATTCACAGTTGAAACTGCACGAACTACTTATATTCAAATTTTACCGTACAATCACCTTTTGGATTTGTTCTTGAGCGAGAAGCAAGCAGCTAGCTATAGAGCTGGAAACTAGAAGTCGACTATTACCTGCAAAACCATCTCTCTCTCTCTCTCTCTCAGCCGAAAGACGTCCACTGCTGGACAAAGGCCTCCCCCAAGGATTTCCACAACGACCGGTCCTGCGCTGCCCGCATCCATGCGCAACCGTCGACCTTCACCAGGTCGTCGGTCCACCGAGTGGGAGGCCTGCCAACACTACGTTTTCCGGTTCGTGGTCGCCACTCGAGAACTTTTCTGCCCCAACGGCTATCTGTTCTGCGAGCTATGTGCCCCGCCCACTGCCACTTAAGTTTGGCGATTCTGCGGGCTATGTCGGTTACTTTAGTTCTCCTACGGATCTCCTCATTTCTGATTCGATCACGCAGGTAAACTCCGAGCATAGCGCGCTCCATCGCCCTTTGGGTGACCTTAAGCCTTCTTATGAGGCCCATAGTAAGCGACCACGTCTCTGTTCCGTATGTCATTACTGGCAACACACACTGGTCAAAGACCTTAGTCTTCTTAGTGTCTGTTTAGTCTGCAAAACCATATATTAACGAATTGTTTAATCGCTTTCTTCTATACATATGAGTAGACAAGCAGCAATTTCGGCGTTCGCTTTCGCTTTGATGACGGAAGAAAATTGTTTTCGTTATGTGAAGAAACGATGACGAATTTGGATATAGTGTCGCTACGATTACACACATATTATGTTGTAAAGTGACGTTTTTGGAGAAAATGCAGCAGTGGAGTTTGTTGCGCCGCCTCTTCTCCACTTGCGCTTTGTAGGCGGTTATATAATATAATATAATAAGCCCTTCTATGCTGAAACGGTTTCTGTTGTTGAGTAACGTTTTTAAAGAATATCTCTCGTTTCAGAGTGCCTCTTGGCATAGGCCTCCTCTAGCAACTTCCACTGTCTTCTATCGCCAGTCACTCTTCTCCAGTTGGAACCAGCGGTCAGCTTAAGGTCATCCTCCCACCGTGTAATTTGTCTTCCTCTCTTTCTCTTGCCGTCTCTTGGGTACCATTCTGTAACTGCTTTGCTCCACTTTTTATTTGAGTCACGCATCATGTGGCCTGTCCACCGCCATTTTTGTTGATCTACACGAGTAAGAATGTCTGTGAGTTTAGTTATTTCTCTGATATCGGTGTTTCTTATTCTATCCTGTCTTTTTGTGCATGTAATATTTCTTTCCATTGCTCTTTGACATCTTGCTAGCTTCTCACGTAGTTTCTGGGTGAGGGCCCATGTTTCGCAGCCATATGTTATACAAGGTAGAATACACATATTAAAAAGTTTTTCTTTTCATAGCCATGTTTAGATCCTTCGATTTCATAATCTCTTTTAGCGCCCAATATTTTTTCCATCCTATGGCGATTCTTCTGTCTATCTCTTTGGAGTTTTGGTCAGTGAAAGAAATAAGTTGGCCCAAGTATATGTAATCGTCCACATATTCCAGAGGTTTTCCATCAAGTACAATATCTATCTTTGCAGAGTTGGTCATAAGTTTAGTTTTGTTGATGTTCATTTTCAGACCTGTCTTCTTGCCTTCCTCGTTGAGCATGTGTATCATAGCTTCAAGTTTTTCTGGACTTTCTTCAAGCAAGACCAAATCGTCAGCAAATCTTAAATGGTTTAGTTTCGACCCGTGTATATTAAGACCAAAGTTATCCCAGTTAAGGTGTCTGAAGATATTTTCCAACACTGCTGAGAACAGTTTCGGGGAGAGTGGGTCGCCCTGTCGTACCCCACGTTCAATAGGGAATTTGTTTCCGAGAGTTTCCAATTGAATTCGGGCCCTACTATTACTGTAGATTGTTTTCAGGATACTGATGTATTGTGTTGGCAGACCCTGTTGTTTTAGTGTCTCCCAAATACACTCATGACGAAGACTGTCAAAGGCTTTGGTATAGTCAATGAAAGCAATATAAATTACCTTGTTATATTCATTGTATTTTTCAAGTACTTGTTTCACTGTATGTATATGGTCAGTTGTAGAGAATCCTTTCCTGAAACCTGCTTGCTCGACAGGTTGGTTTTCGTCCAAAGTCTTGGTGATTCGTTCAAGTATGATTTTAGCAAAGACTTTATAGATATTCGACATTAGACATATTGGTCTATAGTTCTCTATGTCTTCCTTATCTCCCTTTTTGTATATAAGTATGATGTAGGATTCCGACCATTGATCTGGAATAATACCCGTTTTCAGAATTTTATTGAAAATGTTTACCAATACAGGTGTCAGTTCTTCCACTGAGCCTCTTAACAGTTCATTCGGAATCCTGTCCGGACCAGGTGACTTGTCAATTTTTTGACTCATGATTGCTTTCTCTACTTCGCTTGTTAGAATTTCAGGTATGTCTTCTGTGTTGTTTTCTCTTGGTTGGTTGTTTTGGTCCAGGCTGTTTGCAGAGGCTGATCTGGATTTGTCATTGGAGTAGAGCTTGCGATAAAACCCTGTTGCAAGTTCTTTTATTTTGTGGCGTTTTGTGATATTTTTGCCTCTCTTGTTAAGCCTTGGTATCCACTCTTTTCCAGATTCTCTAATTTCTTTCAGTGCTTTTTTAACACCACCAGTTGTTTCAATGTAGTGCTCTAAGGTTTGAAGTCTTTTCACTTTGCGATCTTTCCTTATACTTTCCTTGATTTTCTTGCTGATACCTGATATTTCTTTATAATAATTTCTTTTAGGGTGTTTCGCCAGTAGATCATAGCGCTTGTTAATAAGATGTAATGTTTGTTGGCTTAATGGATATTTATTAGTTTTTTCTTTTGTAGTTGCAGTGCTGCAGCATCTTTGTAGTTGTTTTTCCAGAATACTGTAATCTTGTGGGTGAGAATGGCTTGTATTTGTGTATTGGTTTAAGCTAATATTAAAGTTTTGATTATTATTTAGTTTTTGACTGATGGGGTTTCTGATATGTCTTCTGGGTAACTTGGCAGGTGATTTTCGAATGGTGCATCGTACCATGCGGTGATTTGTGTTGAAATTGAATCTATTTAAGACAGTAGTATCTGTGAATGCTTTCAGGTTGTTACTAATTATATAGTCAATCTCATTCTTGTACAATTCTCCAGGAGAAAGCCATGTCCATTTATTTTTGGGATTTTTTGAAATATGAATTTGTTACATACAAGTTATGCTCCATAAGAAACTCTATTAGTTTTTCACCATTTTGGCTTCTTTCACCATGTCCAAACCTGCCGAGAATATACTCATCTTGATTTCTCCTTGCTCCTACTTGTGCATTGAAGTCACCCATTAAGATAATGTGATTGTTCGAATTGTCTCTTATTGCTTGTGACATTTCTTTATAAAATTGTTCGAGCACCGGCTTTTCAGCTTTTTCAGTAGGTGCATATACTTGAATTATTGACCATGACTTTCTATACCCCGGTAGTTTAATGTTTAGGATTGCCAAACGATCTGAGATTCCAATCATGTCTTGTATATATTGTTTAAGGTATGACTTTATAATGAAGCCTACACCCCTGTGACCAGGTACAGTTCCTTTGTGGTACAATATGTAGTCAGGGTGTTCTTCAATAATTTCTCCTAATCTTCTGACCTCGCAGATACCCAAAATATCATACTTAATGTTTTCCAAAGCATTTTCAAGCTCTAATAGACGTTCATGTGATTTAAGGGTTAGGGTATTCAGAGTCGCGATATTATAAACTTTGCATCTTCTGCTTGCTAGAGGGTAGTGGTCTGTATCACCCCTGGGGACCAACCTTGCTGGGGGATGTTGGATATTTTGTTGTTTGTACGTTTGTTTTGTTGTAAGTGATTGTGTTGTTCCGGGTCGAGGTTTAATTTGATGTTGAATTTGTAGTGGTTGTATTTTTCTCTGAGAGGGAGTGCGATCTCTCACGGAGGTATCGAAATGCATCTATTTTTATCATTTTCGGATCTTTCTTGGATTGGTTGGTCGCCTCGGAGACTGGGCTTGGTGTTTCAGATCTTTTTCTCTTCTCGCTTTCTTTTTTGTGGTTATGTTTTGTTTTGTTTTTCTGTAGTGTGTCCCTTGGAAGGTCATGTGTTATGTAGGTCATTTCCTTCATTTTCTTTTTATTTCTAAGTGTTCCGTTTTCAACGCAAATCTTGTTTACCTTTCAATTTGAATTTCGCGCGCCTTACCGATG
>CM031576.1:16999813-17273375 GCA_018467065.1 Ephestia elutella | reverse complement strand
CTACCACAGAAAAATCTGGAAGATCTGGAACATCTGATGAAAAGCTCCAAGAGAGATTTTTCATCTAAGCAAAACTCACGCAGGCGAAGCTGCGGGCGACAGCTAGTACAATGTATAAAGTATTGTAAAATATTATCCCTTTACATTTTAATAGCTTTTGCTCGCGTGAATTTCCCACGGAACAGTGCTTTTTTCCCGGGAAGAAAGTACCCTAGTCCTTCTTAGTACTTTTAACTATGTATGTGTATCCAAAATTTCAGAAAGATTGTTTTAGTAGATAAAGCGTGGAAAAGGTAATAATAAACAAAAATACAAACAAACTCACTTTAACATTAATTATAATATTAGTTAGGATTAGGATTATACTATGACAGTTCGCGAACAAATAAAAATGCTGATTCCCAAGCACAAACTTCTAAAACACACTTTTATTGTAAAGTCTCAACACTGCCAACTTTTGACTTTTTACATTGAAGGAAAAACATAAATCGAACATTTTATTAACAAACATAATCAAGTTGCCAATTCTTTGCTCAGAATCAATTTCAAAAGGAAAAATCCACGAAACAGCCTGCCATAGACTTAACCGAAACCGGGTAATAAAATGCTTGACCTTTTCTCATTCTCCGTTCATATACTTCAAGAGCGGAACCCTAAGCCGCTTAAGGCTCGTGCTCCACCGCTGACTAAAAAGCAAAGCGATTGAAACTTAAAATGGTTTTATTTTATTTTATTTTTATTTTATTTCCACGGAAAACTTACAGCTTGTAATTACTACAAAACATTAACAATAAATAAGGGAAAAGCCATTTATAAGTTTTCACAAATAGACACAACCAAATTCCAAAGTTTCTCAAACAAAATAAACGCACATATTCCGCATCAGCCAAAGAATCACACAAGTGTTAACAGGGAAGGATAACTAAATATTTAAAATAAGTAAAAATTTCTAATTTGGTGGATTGAAAAAAGAATTGGCCACAGCTCGCTAAATTGTTGATGCACTGGTAGCGAAAGCGTCAAATGCCGGGTAGTCATTCAGAAACTCATTGTATTGCCTACTTGCTCTGCAGATATTAGAATTCCTACGGTAATTACTATGACATAAGGGAACGTGAAAGGGTTAGAAATTTCTTAATCGCCTATGAGGAACATTTAAAGTAATTTCACCAAGTAAATGGGAACAATCAATTTTGTTATTTAATAATTTATTCAAGAAAACTATATCCAATGTATTTCTACGAGTTGCAAGCGTAAGAAAATGGTATTTCTTACATCTAGCTTCATACTGTGGAATCAGCTTCCTGCGGCGGTGTTCCCGAACCGATACGACATTGGAACCTTCAAAAAACGAGCCTACGTCTTTTTAAAAGGCCGGCAACACTCCTGCGATACCCCTGGTGTTGTGGTTGTCCATGGGCAGCGGTGATTACTTACCATCAGGTGACCCGCTTGCTCGTTTGCCGCCCTATGTTATAAAAAAAAAGGTAATGCCTACATTTGAATTGTAAGTATCTTAAAAATCTTCTTTGAATGCCTTCTAATCTTTTTATGTACACATCGTATAGAGGATTCCATAACTCAGAGGCGTACTCTAGAATACTGCGCACGAAGGAACAGTACAGAACCTTTATAGTTTTAAGTTTATAGAATTTGGCACAGGACCTGATTACAAATCCTAATGCTCTCGATGCCTTGCCGACAATATAGTCAATATGTTTATCAAATATTAATTTGGAATCAATAATCACGCCAAGATCTTTAATTTTATCTGTTCTTGCAAGAACATGGCCACGGAGTATATGTAGTCAAACGTCACAATGTTCGTTTTACGAGTTACAGTCATTGTATAGCATTTAGATACATTTAATTGTAACATATTATTGGTAGTTAGGTATTAGTTTCAGTTTAGGTGAAATATGCAGTAAGATAGACTATTTGTTTGCATTGCACACATAGTACAACACACAAACCTACATAATATCACTAATTATTTAACTGCCTTCTAATCAGACGTGATAAAAGTAGAGATTTCCGCCACTATTGTGAAACAAAAGAAAAGTATTTAAATAAAAAATACTAATAACCATCTGTCCTGCGTGGACATCAAATGCGACAAATGCGGCGCGATGCGACGCTGTGCTTTACGCGACAATGGTAATATTACACGCAACAACGCCGCCAACATAGGCTACAAGAAGTATGTACGTCTATACATTTGTCATTGACGCATAGCACGGCGCTGAGCTGCTTTGTCGCATTTGAAGCGTTCTGCCGCCAACGTAGGACGCCGGGAAAGTAGACACATAGTAGTAAATTCAGATGTGAAAAACACTTTCCGGCAATACGACAGGTGCCTTAGGCCTGACTCTAAATAAAAAGGTGTAACTCGAAATCTCTGCCAACGAATTGTCACTTTTTATCCCGGGACAGTGCTGCAATTACACGGTCCACTGAACGGGTTAATTAATGAAATCTATTAACTTCTCTTCTCCTTAGGGACTAAAATCGCTTGCGGATTTTTTGCTCGGTCATCCTGCCTGGACGTTTTCCAACTGGCCAAAATGCTACGGTTTTTACTTTGGATAGTGAGTGCCGTTTCGGAGATTATTTATCTTGTGGCCTGAAATTTATGTCCCATTGTTTTTATCCGATTTAAATATTCATTTTTAATTTCGGAGTTCGAATCGTGCATTATAATTCTTTGCAATTATATAATGGAGATGTAATATATAGTGTAGAAAATATATTTATACGGAACGATATGCATGAAAATAACCGTCTATTCGAGGAGTCTACGTAGTAGAGCATGCATAGACTGTGTTCGTCATATTTAATTTGCTATTCCAAGTATGATATTCATAACGTCTATATATAAGCGCTAATCTAGGGGTGCAATGGCAGGAGATGTTTGAATATTATGTATGTGATTTATATTACTCTTCACGCAATCTACTCACTTACTACGAACACGGGCAGAGTTATCTTTTCTTCTCTTGGAGTAATAAAAGATACTTTTTATCTTAAAATTCTCACTTGAGTGTAGCCGCGGATGCAGGTAGTGCTTGAATAAAATTTACAAACAAAACACGGCTCACAACATAACTCTCCGAAGTAACAGCCATTTTTAATTCGGGCCACAACCTAAACAAACCAGATACGGTGTACGTATTTAGAAATTTATCGTTTTGCCGTATTCAGGTTTTAGCAACGCCACACCGAGGTTTAGTTGGGAGGGATTCAGAATTGATTGCGTGTTGCTCCAATAGAAAGTACGTGACTGTATGGGATTATTACTTTTTTTTTAATAACCAGCCTTTGTATTTGCGATGAAATAAAAATATAACGACTGCAATTTTATTGAAAGGTTGGCCCAAATGGAAAAACATGGGCATAACGCAAATAATTCAATTTCGTATATTTATTGAACTGTATTTATTCAATTTGTTTTCCACTATAAAATGTGTATGTTTTTTATTCTAACAAAACTCACTACACATATTTTACAATAACAGAATAAATTACAATAGAATTGTATGTTTTATAAAAAACAGAAAGTGATTTTGCCGAAATCAAATTCTGTTTATTATTAAACGTCATTATATACTATATACTCGTAGGTATGTTTTAAACAATTGAACGCCTAAAATAACCATAAATTAACCTTTAAAGTAATTCTATTTTAATAGATATAACAATAAATTGCTAATTTGATTCCTACAGAAGCCGAAGATTCATTTCAAATTAATATGCATAACATTTAATATGCTTTGAAATTTCTTATTCGGGACAAATATTGTCAATGTTATATGTTTGTCAAAGGGTTGTAATGGATGCGGCAGATAATTGAGTATTCTTGGGTAAATCAATTTTAATGTAATTACGTACACTGGTGATATGGAAGCGAAATTTTCTCTATATATTCTGGTTATTAAACTCTATACATCACTGGCAGTTATAAAGTGTCATATAACATTTGCTGTCTCATTTTTAACAAATTTACAAAGAAAACATGTTATATAACGTTTAATAAGCACTGTGTTAGCTGTTGGCGCTCCAACTACTACGTACTAACAGATAATAGGGCCTGGAGTTGTAAAATATAAAACAAAGTGCTTTATAATTTTGTCTTCTTTGACATTAGATAAGTGAAACATTTACATTAGATATTTACGCATCGCGTTGCGCCGCACTACCTTATTGCATTTGACGCTTACCTAGGACAACATGTAGTTCGAGGTAATTCAGAAGTTTAGTAGGTACCTATATTTCAAAATATATTCATAAGTAATGACATGAAACAACATAATATTTTTACCAAAATATAATTAATATTATTACCCGTGCTAAAGAGAGATATAAATATTTTCTTTAAATATAAGTAACAAGACATAATATTTTTGCCAAAATATAATTAAAAATACCCGTACAGAAATAAACAGTGCTAAACAGAGATATGTATGCAAGCACAAAATGTAATTTGAACTCGTGCACCCATTTTGATTAGGGGGTTTCAGAGATACTGCGTAATGGAAACGAGACGATTAAAAATTATATCTTTCGCGTGCATGTGAAAAATAGGGAATACACACACGCACACAGAGAGTTTTTAATAAAAGATGGGTTTGCTCTTGACCACAATCTTGCCCGAGAACAGATATGAGGTCTACTGTGTAGCGATTACCCAGCAGCAGCAAATGCAATAGCCACATTCCTTTTAAGCAAAAATATGCCTGTGCCAGGGTAATGGAAGTAGAAGTTTGATTTGTTTTGGCCATGGAAGTAATAAGTACTTGTTTGGGCCTTTATTATCAAAAGGGCTAAGATTTATTAATACCAAAAGGGCTTCAAATGTTCTGGTAGAAACATAGAGTAATCAAAAAATTTTTTAATGATTATTTTTTCCTATGTCTATGGGTAGAAATCTAGAGGCCCTGAAAATATTTGTACTTGTTTTCACTCGTATTTGTTTGTGGCTCTGAGTGTGTTGCACTATTACTGTATTTTTATCCATCGAACCCACTATACAAGCCTACCAAGCTTGTATCGTGGTACAAAGGTCCATACTAAGCACCAAGCTTAGCTTAGTGCTTATTACAAGCCTTTAAGTGTCTATTTATTTAGACAGTTTAATAGAAAGTGAGACAATTAAAAATGAAGCTTTCATTGTATAGATGTAAAATATCGCAGTACATTGATGCTGGAGGCATAAATATTCATGGTTGAGAAGAGAACCACGGCGGCATGTTAACGTGGCGGCTTAAACGCTTATATTGTGGCCCAAGTTATAAGCTTTTGGTCTTTTCATCCTACATATTCTACTTGATGATCATCAATAACTATATAAAATTATTCCGTTACTGACTGAGTGACTGATAGACAACTTACAGCCAAAACTATTCAGCGTAAAAAGCTGAAATTTAGCATGTTGGTTCCTTAGTTAGAATAGGAGAGCAATTATTTCCCAAAATTCCCACTGAAACAATGTCGCGGGCCCATGCTAGTATATAGCATGAGCAAGCTTTTGCTCTCGCCTTTTGAAAAACATAATAATAAACATTTCTGTCATAGCTACTAGTTTTATAGCCATTGTACAGAAGATAAACATGTGATATGGACTTTTTTGAAATTTGCACGGTAGCAAAGCCGCGGGGTAAAACTAGTCAAATATATTAGGGTACATGCCCTTTCTATTTGAAATTGGAAATAATGCCATACCAAACTCCGTCGTACCTATTAAATACTTGGTAGTGGCGCTACGAGAAGTCCGTACCCGCGCTACGAAAAGGCCGTAGCCGCGCTACGAAAAGTTCGTAGTCGAGCTACAAAAGTGATGTTTATTTCTCATTTCAACACTAAAGATATATTTGAATCAGCTCGTGAACGGGTGATATCAGACTAATAAATACTTTTTAAATAGTTTAATAGATTCAGATATCTATACAATTTGCAACTTGGGCCACCTGGCATTAAGGGCGGGGTAAAGCGGCGTGTATTCCACTCGAGGCACCGGCTGTTTTACTAAGTAGATAGCAGTAACACTCGTATACTTACCTCATTACATACCGCGATTTTGGGATCGCTGATTTTTGGTATAAATCATCATTATTACATTAGAAATCATTATTATTGTAGTGTATACGTCACGCGTTTATTAAATAGAGTAATCTAGTTCGTTAAGTTATTAAACTAAGATAGAGGTCACATGGATTTAAATGAGGGCGCGACGTATACGTCGTACAATGTAGTGTATACACTACATTGTTATAAAAAAATATATAAATACCTACATAAAAACAAATTATTGGACAGCTAGATATTTTTTTAATTTATAGTGACATTCGATTAGAAATCTTTAGACCCAGATATAGAACGTTATTTAAAGGTCCCCACGGCTGGGGCACTGGCCTTCCATTAGGATGTGCCATAACCCACCACGTGTGAATTGGTGGGTTCTGACGACTGCGAATACAAATGGAACCAATGGCTTAACGTACCTTCTAAAGCACGAAGGAATTCCGTGACCGACCATTACGAAAGTTCATAAATAAATAAATTTTAAGGCTGAACGCGCGAACTATGGTGCTATCGAACTTCTCAGCTTTAGATATTGATAGAGATATACAATATGTCAAATTTATCGTTCGTTTGTGTTGGAAGTTAGAAAATTCTCCATCGCTGATATCTCAGACTATTAGGGCTAGAACGTCGCAATTTGTCACCAACATAAGATCAATCACGTCAACAAAATGGTGACACATTTTTTTGTGGCTATTATTTATTTTTCGCTAAAAATATAGTCCAAGCGATATCCTCTTTTTTGGAAGAGTAGTAGGTAGTTTGAATCCATTCACTATTATTACGTACGTGATCTGAATTCGCAATCAATGTTCGGACAGAGATTTTTTTCTATCACTATTGTGGTTTAAGTTAAAACTACTTTTTATGATTGTACAATGAAAAAGTAACAAAAAACTTAAAACTATCGTATTTATATTTAAATAGAAAGTTATATTTAATCAAATGTTTACAAAAAAATATATAACTAAGGACAATTATTTTAAAATAAAAAATAACTAAAACTACCTTAAATACTAATACCTACCTAGGATTTAATTATCAAAAATATGTGAAAAGCAATAAATAAGACATTCAACTAAAAATTGAGTGATAATCACGAATTAGCAAAAATTAAAATAACAGTTTAAAAAACATAATATCTGGATTAATAAAATTTATTAATTAAAATTCCCGGAATTCGCCCAAAGCGCGAGTGCTCTCAATTTAAAATCCTTTAAGTAGTTTTCGCCTGAAACAACAAACAAAAATAACACACACGTTGCGAAACTCTCGCATTTATATTTAAGCCGGATCAGAGGCCGCAATAAATAACGAAACATAAGTGGCAAAAAGCCGGCCAAGATCGCAGATAGTGTGCACAATTTTCTGCGACAGTGCTCCGAGTCTCGCGTGACTGTGGCTCTAGACGATCGTTGTTTCGCTTACAGCGCGGCCAATTTGTGCTGTGTTGGCCACACGTTTGATGTACTTATTTTTTTTTTTTAGAAATTCTTTTTATTTTAACTTTGGATGTACAATATCGTTACTTATCATTACCTCAATTGAATTCATTTATTTGCTGTAATTAGGGTATTACAAATGATGTTTTACAGATAGTATCTAAACAAGTGAAGAAGAAGAAGTTCAACAAACCTCACTGCAGCCTTGTTTGTTTAGTATTCAGGGTATGTTAGGCATTTATATTTGTATACTGTAGCTACGATACAAACAAGTGTTTGTATAGTTATAACAGAATACCTACATTCACACAATATGTAGATTCTTATATAGGGCCACTAAAAAGATAGTGTGCACATTTTCTGCGACAATGCTTCGTGTCTCGCGTGACTGTGACTCTAGACGAGCGTTGTTTTGCTTACAGCGCGGCCAATTTGTACTGTGTTGGCCACACGTTCGGTGTATTCCTATTCCATGACATTCTTTTTTTTCACGTAGGTGTACATCACAATCAGACATCATTATGTTCTTTCGTACTAATCATGATAATCCATGTACCTGGACACACGTCTCTCTACCACGACGTATCGGAATATATTGCGCACTGACAGAGCTTAATTTTCTGCGACAGTGCTTCGTGTCTCGCGTGACTGTGGCTCTAGACGAGCGTTGTTTCGCTTACAGCGCGGCCAATTTGTGCTGTGTAGGCCACACGTTCGGCGTTTTGTGTTCACATTCTTGGTTAATCTACCTTGGATCTTTTTTTCTCCTTTTTTTTAAATAATAAATATCGTTTATTTCTCTCTTACAAGGGCGTACATTTATTTAATACAGTGTTGTTCACCCTTGGTTAGAGACTAGCTCCTGAAATAGGTTCCTATGGGAACCTGTGCTACAGGTAGCTTGGTGTTCTCTTTTTCTTTAGCACTTAATTTATCCACTGCAGGACATAAGCCTCCTCTAATGCACGCTAATCCTTGATCCTGAGATCCTGATCGAAGATTTTTATAGTTAAATTTGACCTCATTCAGTTTGTATTAAAAACACGTGGCAGTTCCGAAGACAATGTATTACTATGATAAGCATGACCTTAGGGTGGCTTTCAATGGGAGAACTCTTCTACGGTTAATTTCACGGATTTTTTGTTACTTATTTAAAGCACCTCGCTAGATATCACAATAAAAACTTTTGTAAAAAGAATTGTTCCAAAAATGTTTTATTTTGTAAAAAAAAAATTGTTTTCTTCTAACAGAAAACTTGGTCACTATACAGCGCCCCGCGAGCACCTATCTGATGAACTTAAGAACCCACATGGCATTGGTTCTAGTTCAATGAGTTTATTGCACTACTCGTTCTATTTCGTAACTATGCAGATAACTATAAGAGGATTCGTAACTATAAGAGGAAAATCTATACATATAATAAAACAGTAAAAATATTTTGTCTGTACATTTAGTATTTTTGACTGAAATGGATAGAGGGACACCTAAAAAGAATAATAGAAAGCAAAAATATTTTTTTGGAATTTCTTGTCTGTCTGTATGTATGTACGCGTTTCACGCAAAAACTACTGGAAGGATTTGAATGAAACTTTTTTTGTTGTATAGCTATTAAGCCTGGGCAACATATAGGCTATAATTGATTTTGAAAACTGGAACACCTGATGAAGAACCATAACAGAACAGCAAAACTATAAGAAATATGGAAATGGTATCTTTGTAAAAGTTTACCAACCTGACGAGCATTTTCTGTTGACGTATAAAAATCGAAGGTCAGGATCATCTGATGAAGAACTCCAAGAGACCAGCTACACTATTACATATATGGAAATGGCGCCTTAGCAAAAGTCGTTCAACCTGATGAGCATTTTCTACTGACGTATAAATACTGAAGATCTGGAACATCTGTTCCCGTTCATCAACATATATTCCTGCGGGAGACGGGATAACCAAATGGCAAAAATTTTGCGTACTGGAGTTTAGATTACTACAGTTTGGACCACAAAAAGATTTTTCATGTAAGCGAAACTCACGCGGGTGAAGCCGCGGGTAACAGCTAGTACAAAATAAGATTGATGATAACATATCCAAATTAGATAAACTGTTTGAAAAAAAGAAAAAATAAAACAGTTATAAAATTGTATTGTTAGTCGTAAAAATGTTTATTTTGTTTATTTTGTTTTCTTTAACTATGTAGTAAGTATTTATTAAATGCTTGTTGCTATCATATGTTTCTTGATTCAACATTTTTAATGTTTACTCTTAGCTATACATATAATGTTTTATTTACACAACCTAAAAGTAAATTTCGTAAGTTTACTCCATTATAAAACATACCTAGTAACTAAGCCCACCAGTGAAACTAAGGAAGGCAAGCCAGAACGTCGTTCTACTTCCACCTATACTCGGGTGCGGAACCCTAAAAACTAACCTCAAAAAGCTTATCTCTAAACAAATAACTACGCACGGCGTAACTCGAGTCAGGAAACGAACCTGTGGCGGAAGGAAAACGCATTACCAACCGTCCGGACCCGTTCGTTTGACAAATTAAACCGCAGAGTTTTACTCTATGGAAAATTATAGAATAGAAGCTTTTACCTCAGAGAGAATATAACAGTGCAGAGCTGTAAATACTTTGGGTTATATCGGTCCATAGACTACCTCCGTAGCCCAACGTTACGTTGGCTACGTTCATATCGCCGTACTGCCACACCAGAGGTCTCGGGTTCGATTCCCGGTCGGGTCAAGATGGAAAATGATCTTTTTCAGATTGGCCTGGAACTTGGAGGTTTAATTAATATGTACTTGTTATGAAATATAGTATAACACAAGTCTCGAACTTACTTGATGTTTTTTTTATTTGCTTTGGGGCTAACTCAATCTGTGGTATTTTTTATTTATAGAGCAACACGGACTCCTCGCGCGGAAGTCCTTGATGCTCGAAGTACCGGCCACTGTGTTTGACTACTACGATACTGCCTATTTGTGACTGGTTCTTTAGCTCACACAAACATTGAATAAAATTCTCAGTTCAGGAAACTGAAAAAATACTCCCTGTAAAAATGAAGCCTGTAAAAATACTTCCTGTTTTTGGGCGTAAACTTCTCCCAATTATCTATAATGCATTGGTATATGAAGGCTTACAAGTTTGAGTTAGGATAAGCTTTGATTAGATTAGAAATCTTACGAGCGACGTAAACAACTTAATGAATTAGGAGCTTCTAACATATTACAACAAAATAAATCAACATGAGTTCCGGTTTTATTCTAAATGACCACAGAAATAATATAAGCAGCGTAGGACTCTTTCACTTACACTCAATCAAATCATATTTTCGTTATAATTTAAAATCTAAATTATGTATTGCTGTACCTATAAGTCTTATTTTTTAGTAAACGGAAATGTAATATATGTAAAATTGGACTCTCTGTTAAATTGCTGAATGAAAAACTTAAAATTTTACAGCTAGGTTCTTTTAAATAATAGCGTAAGTCAGCATTTTGTAAATACAGATGAATTGTGTGGAAAATGAAATTCACGCAGGCGAAGCCGAGCGCAAAAGCTAGTACAAAATACAGCAGGTGCCATTTCTAGATAATAAATAATAATAATAGTAGACCTAGATAATCAAAGGCCTCGGTTAACCCATTAGGACGTGATTGATTAGAGGTGACAGGGCTTTGCGATGAGCGCAGCCTCTATGTTGGTACTAATTAAAGCGGTGTTCCATCGGTAACCCCCTGTCCGACCTGGGCTTCAAATGCGACAAATGTGGCGCGATGCGAAACCGTGCTTCTAGCAATAAAGGTAATATTACGCGACAATGCCGCCAACTTAAAGCAAAAAAAGTAGGAAGCGCGCGCCACGCTGCCCTTCCTACTTCTATGGCCACAAGAAACGTCCATACTTTTGTCACATTTACGCATAGCGCGGCACCGCGTTGCTTTGTCGCATTTGAAACGTTCTGCCGCCAACGTAGATAGATAGATAGATAAAATCTTTATTTGTAATTGCACTACAGTACACACACAATAACACACATAGAACACCAACAAACGTACAAGAAAATAATAATATGTGCCACACATGCTGTGCTGTGTGTATGTGTGCTGCAGCAATACAAAATGGTCACAGCTCAACGATAATACACACCTACACCTACACTCAAGACACTAACCAATCAAACAGCCAATAAATAAGGATTTGAGTATTGTAAAATTGTATTTTTTTTTTTCATTTACTTTTCTTTTTTCTTTTACATTAGAATCCTAGAAACTTTAGATATGTAAAACATCAATAGCAATTATTATTGTCACTTATTGCTGGACAATAATAATTAAGTATTCCGAGGGAGGGCCTAGTTACCTGTAGCACAGGTCCCTCTGGGGACCTATTTCAGGGACTAGTCTCTTTACAAAGATTCAGAAAAACATGTAAAAAGTAAATTGTTACTTAATTAAGAAGTATTGTAAAGAGAAAAAATAAAGTATTTATTATTTATTTATTTATAATGGTGCTCAATGAGCGCCCGTTGATTTTCATCTATAGCCACAGTAGATAGGTGTAGTGCGATATATAATAGAAATCGTGCTAAGTGTAGGTAACTGTTACGTAGGACGATTTGACCTAGAATCATCTCAAACATTAACACGTTTTCCTCAGAAACAGGTTTAGAAGTCGAATTTAGACCATTATTTATTTCTGCGAAACTCATGAGTTTTTCACTAGCCAGTTTTTCTAAGAATTCCTTGCGATTAGATATAATCTAATTCCATCACAGATATTATATCAGCTAGATACCTACAACAACATTATGGTTGAGCTTTGCGATGTCTGACCCTCGCGACAACTCGTGAACGGGTGTTGCCAGGGGGGTCTGCTCGATTCTGATTCGAATTTAAATTTTATTTTTTGTTCTTAACCATTTCATTGTGGTTACTCGATCACTAACATAACATGTTTTATTATATTCAATTATATTTGTTTCTTATATTTTATTTTTGACTGTGTATGTATGTATAAAGTTAATAAATAGCCCCCTCTGGCATGTTAGGCGACCAAGACTGTTTCATGAGTTTCTTTCGGCATTTCTTCTCAGTGCAGTTGCAGTGGTCGTTCCGAAATGCTAGTAGTTTGTAGCTTTGAGATAATATATTATGATTAATTAATTAATTTTCGACGTGAAAAAGAGCCTTCTTTGAAGGCCAATTTTCAATAATAGGCGGGGCATTTAAATTTTTTTTACCGACAAATTCCTACAACCATGATTCTTATACTTAACATTATTTTGATGTTTTTAGACATCCTTATATATAAAAAAAAAGAATTTTGAAGATCCGATACGAAATGGGAGGGGTAAATAAACTGTACTGAATTGCTCGTAAACAAAAAAGTCTACAATAGAGATTACTGTTCACAATTAATTAATAAGACTTCATTTACCTGTAAATAAAAGTTGGCCGGTTTATAATAAGGCTTTCTAGTCATAAAATGTATTTTTAACGTTATAAATGTCAATATGGTTTTTATTTAATTACAGGAAATCGGGTTCATAAACATGAGTCACTTTTTAAAATTAAGATTGAATAATTAACATTTCGTACGAATATACATTTTTCTCGACTGTAGAATTAAAAAAAAAATTAAAAGTTAATAAAAAAAAAACTGTTGTAGTCACCCCTATAAAAATTGAGGATATGGTTCATTACAACAGTATACGAATAATATATAAAAATCACCATTGCTGGATTTTTTGTTTTTGTACAGGATGTTTTTAAAGTATAAAAAATACAACTCATTAAAAAATCCATTTTGGATTGTTATTTATTGATGATTTTTTAAATCAAGCTTTTATTATTCGTAAGGAAACATGTAACAAAATAAAACTTTTTTCCAAAAAAAATGAACCGACTTCCATCATAAAACTTAAAATCATGAAATAACAATAAAGAAAAATGTATTAGCATTCTACCTACTGAATGAGGTGAAGTCGGTGCCAAGTGCAGGAGTAAGGGTGTTATGTAATTGTTTAGCTAGGTATTACATACATGATTCTAATATTAACTTAGATTATTTAATATTCAATTTGGTACCGACTTCACCTCATTCAGTAGGTAGCATGCTAATACATTTTTCTTTATTGTTATTTCATGATTTTAAGTTTTATGATGGAAGTCGGTTCATTTTTTTTGGAAAAAAAGTTTTTATTTTATCATTTTTAGTTTAATAAAAACTTTTCTTTTCACTGGCCGAAAATAAAGAATTAAGAATTCCGAAACTTTTTATGTCTAAAAGTAAGTAAGTTTGATTTAGAAATGTCACAACATGTCAAATTGTCTATTATTTTGGCAGATAAATAGATATTCCGAGAGCCCCGTAACGACTAAAACTTCCTTATTTTAAAAATGCGTGAATGTTTCTACTGCGTGGTATATACGGGTAAAAATATTAGCGACTAGGTATGAAGTTTGGATCTTTAGTTGCTTATGCAAGGTAATATATGGATAGTAAGGATGATTTTTATAGGTAAAAAAAGCAAGCTTGGGGCCTCCCAAAAGTATTATTATTAAATTAAGCTTTTATAATAAAACAAATATAACTATAATTTAGTAAGGTTACAATATCTAGCAAGGGAGTTTATATCTGCAAATTCAATTGCCTGGTAATGGATGGCTTTAGATTTACTAATATTATTAGGAATAAAATCTTTAAAAAACTTTACTTTGAACGAAATTGAAGTTACCACTTTTTAAAATGTTATTGCTACAAGTAATCTGCCTAAGTAATCATGAACTAACTTTTATAGTCGCTAATCGCTATTTCTATGTTGGGGACATACACCAGAAAATCTTGTGAGTTTTAATAAAATAAGGAAGAGCATGCTGTCGCGGGCTTTTGCTCTATAATGCAATGTTGGTATTTTTATATTTTGTTAGGTAACTTTTTTTAAAATTACCGAACAGATTCTGACGTGGTTAAAATGGGACCAACTTGGGAATACACCTTTTTACGAATAAAAAAACAATTTTGGAAATCAGTCCACAATTGGCTTTGGAGAAATCGGCGAACATACATATAAAAAAAAAACATACATACATCGAAACATATAACCTCCTCCTTTTTTGGGAGAGTCGGTTGAAAATCACCTTGGTTAGAATTTTTGTTTGAGCAGTTATAACAATATTAGTCTTATAATGGCGTTTAATTTAAAAAAACCGTGGTGGTATGATTTTTTGCTGACTACTTAAATTTGCAGTTGTAATATCATAATCTATGTAATTTTTTAAAAATCACCAAATCGTGAGGATTTAATCATGACCAACCTCCATACAACTGAAAATTCACAGCCCCGACCCCTATAAAGAATTTTTGATTTAGATTTTCAACAACAACAACCTAATAACACTATATTTGCACACAAGTAATCACAAGGTACAGATATATAAAGTAACTTAAAACTAAAAAAGAGAGGAAATGCGCAAAAGGCCTACTCATACCTTTCCGCAATGGTCGGTCACGGGATGGAGTAACCAAAAATTTATTATCTCGACCTCCACCTCTGCTTCAGAAGTCACTTAAGACGTGGATCTGAATTCCACATTGGGGACTGTGTGGTGATAGACCATCCTCCTTGGGAAGAGGACAGTCAGGTGCCTCAGCAGTGGCAAGGAACAATAAAGATGATTGATGATAATTGCACCAGAAGCAAGTGTTGGTCTATGAAAATTACTAATGGTTTTTAAAGCTCTCAGAGTTTTAATTGGAGACGAGGGAAATTCGATCACAGGTAGAGGACATAAACCACTTGATCATATGCCACCATCGCTTCATATGTGATATCATAGCCATTAATATACATCTGAGGATTTCATAGACCGATTCTTTTGCTCTATTATGTAATTCATGGAATAGGTGTCTGAATAATTTTATGAAATCAAAATGAAATGTCTGAGTAAATAACTTATAAATAAGTGAATATTATATTATTGTGTCTGAATATTTCTTCATGGAAACTATCTTCTTGCCTTGATCAAGTTTTTTTTTTTTTATAGTATAGGGCGGCAAACGAGCAAGCGGGTCACCTGATGGTAAGCGATCACCGCTGCCCATGGAACACCAAGGGTATCACAAGAGTGTTGCCGGCCTTTCAAGAAGATGTAGACTCGTTTTTTGAAGGTTCCAATGTCGTATCGGTTCGGGAATACCGCCGCAGGAAGTTGGTTCCACAGTTTGGTCGTACGTGGCACGAAGTGTCTTAAAACGTACGGTGGTTGACAATGCCAGTCATCCAGATGGTATGGATGAAACTTCAGCCTGTGACGGATGGTACGGTGGTGAAATTCTGCGGCAGGTATTACGTCAGAACAATTCATCAGAGCACTCCCCCATGATACATTCGGTAAAGAATGCACAAGGATGCGACATCCCTACGCAGAGCCAGAGGATCGAGACGGCTGACGAGATTCTCATCATCGACGATGCGACTCGCACGACGTTGAACGCGGTCTAAATGGAGAAGTTGGTATTGAGATGCCTCAGCCCACAGATGGGAACAGTATTCCATATGCGGCCCAATCCCAGCCTTGTATAGCTGAAGGCGATGCGCCGATGTGAATACTGCCTTGCTCTGCCTAGGACACCCAGTTTTTTTTTGGAGGCCAACTTAGCCTTTTCCTTAAGATGACCGCAGAAAATTGAACGTCGCACGAAATCTCGACGCCTAGAATTTCGATCTTCGGCCGAAAGAATACGACGAAGGGGCTTTTTTTCGCGGTGAACGCACAAACTTGTGATTTTTGGGGTTAAATTGGACCAAGTTGCAGTGACCCCAATTGGAAACCTGGTGTAATGAAGTTTCTACCTCAGACACAAGTTTTGTTCGACACTCGGAGACGCGCGCCTCGAGAAATGTTAGCTTGACCGGTATAAGAGGTGTCCACCGTGCTATCATCCGCATAACAATGAATGCTACTGGATTGAAGCATATCATTGATATGCAAAAGAAGCGAGCGTCGGGGACAGAACACAGCCTTGAGGGACACCAGCATTCACGGGCGGGCAAGTTCAAGTTTTTGCATTCATATAACGCGTAATAAAACTGGTAAAAATATAGAAGTCTTTATAGGTTGGTAGATGCAGTAAGAGGGAACTGAAAATAGGTAGTGTTACATAATTTAAAGATACCAACAATTCCCAACAACAAAAACAAATACAACTAAGCCCATAATAAATATCGACAGGATGCGAATTGGCAATTGTTTAATTTATTCAGGGGGCCCAAAATTACCATTTGAAACGTAAGGCGCGTCTTTATAATTGGGAATGCTGTTTACTCCGCATACTTACCAATGTTACTTTTGAATAATGGATTTTGTGCTTTGATTCGCTCACAGTGGTGTGACGTGACGATTGGCTTATTGAGGTGGAGGGGATAAGTGGGTAAAATGGAAGATCAGTACAAATTAGAACAAAGTAAGCCAGCTTCTGACGAATTACTCTGAAGCAGATTATGCCTTTAGACATATTTTTATCATATTGATACAGTATTATTTATTTTAATAACATCATTACAGTGTACACGCAATGTTATTGGCATTCCATGATAAAAGTACCTACACTATAATATATGTAATAGTGTACTATGTATATGTATTATCACGTCTTTATACACAGACAGAAGCAAGAGTCGTTTGACTAACTATAACTGGTTTGTAGGACTTATTGGTGGAATGCGATTCAGAAATACTGACAGATCGCCTGTGGAAAGCTGTCCTCTGATTGAGGTTTAAAATCTGCGCGAGAGAAAAACAGCTGGCACATTCTGATTTTTCTTCGCTCCTAAACCAGCATGGAAGCAATTTTTTTCAAGCAAAATACAAACTATATAGGGCGAATCTAAGTAGGTCAAAATAAATAGGTACTCAGAGAATTATTTTTAAATAGTCGATTATCTACCTCTGTACCAAATTTAAATCCGAGAACAGATCATTATTTTGAATTAAACATCTCACAAACTCACAAATTCACATACTCACAAAATCACAAACTCACAAACTCACATCCAAGTATTTTATATTTTAATATGGATAGTGTTATTGACGAGAACAATCATTATTTGCAATTAAAGAAGTGTATCCAATCGGCTAAAACTACTTTTAAAAATTTTCAAATTAAATTGCTTTTTACCCAAAAAAAAAAAAAAAACTAAAATAATTGAGTTAATGCCTTAGGTGTGGCCTTCAAACTAATACTATCTATATAGGTAGTATCCAAAAAGGCACAAACAAACAGAAGGTAGGAACTAATCAAAACGCACCCCGATCTAAAATGTAAATCACTGGCGTAATCAACTGAATGTAGTTCTGCTTCGAATCAGACCCTTCGTTGTGTTAACTCCTGACTAATTCTGAGGAAATATTCATAAGGTTTGCAAGTGAATATTTTAAAGTTAGCCAGTTGTCAACTTCTTCGGGCACTCGGGATGTTTATTTAACTAGCTTTAGCATTCGACTTTGTCCGCGTGAATTGAATTTTTCAATCATTTCATCCTCTTAGGGGTGGAATTTCCGAAATTCCTTTTTCAGACGTTGCAAAGCCCAGTTGTCGTCTAGATAGCCTTTATTGAGTTTTGAGTGCGGACCTCAAAAGATCAAACTTTCTAAGAGCAATTCGTTGTATGGTAACATATAATTTTATTCTCATGCATTCAAAGTGAACTTGTCAACTAAATGAAGCAAAAGCAGAAAAAAAAATCACAATTATAATTCAATTCAAAATTTAAAGTCGTAGTAGTTATGACAGCTGCCTTTAGGTGACTTTAAAAAAACACAACTATAAATAAATTCTCTGCCAGCATTCAAGAACTTGGGAACTCTAATAAAGATAACTCTAATAGATCTTCTAGAGCAGTGTACCAAAAGCAACTTGCAGAGCAGGTAACCGTTTCACTCGCTTTGGTACATTAATTTGCATATAATTACGGCAATGTTCTCTCCCGGTAACAATGCACGAAGATCTTGTTGTGTAGCTGTTTATATTTGATTAAAACAACTGGCTTGTGCCTTAACCCTCTTCCTACTAGGGTTAAATAAAACCTTGAAATTACACATAGTTTTGGTTAAAATTTAATTATAGCTCCATCTATTTAAGATCTGCCCGAAATTTTGACGCGTTTATTGTATTTTTGAGCGTAAACAGCCTCTTGCCTATTCATTATAGTTATGGAAACTGATCATTATTTACAATATTGTACATTTTATCTAACATTCTAATCCCATGATTAGAATACTTGCTTATTACTACGGTGCTGCAACCCGATGTGGATATTGGCCTCCGACACGAGATGGAGACATTTTTTGCGGTCTTACACCAGCTCTCGCTAGTTGTCAGCCCCTGAGGCTCCGTAGGTCTTCCAGGAACTCATCGCATGATAGCTAGAAAACTAATCCATTTGCTACTTCCAGAGGCTTTATTGCTAAGTACATACCTACCAAATTTTATTAAAGTCCGCTCAGTTTTGGTTTGATATTTCATCTATTAAGTATAAAATATATCTTACCATCTCCTTTATGTGTTTATTCATTATTATCATGATCTTCCTTACCATGATCTCTATTAGCAGTCATATTTTCGTTAACATCTAAAACTTAAGCTTTGCTATCAATCTTTATCCAATTTTATGCATTGTTTTCACTACTTTTTTATCATATTCTATATTCATAAACTAAACATCGGCAAAGGAAACTTGTTGTTCCCAAACTACTTTATTTCCTGAACATCTTACATTGAAACCTCAACTATGCGCGTGTTCTCAGGTGTTCTTGCCTGATTCAATTTGCTTAGTACCAACTTCAGCTACTAGAGATTCCTGCATGAACTCCAGCGTCAAACACGGCTCAACTTTGTAGTTCCCAAGTTATGAATACCTAAGAATAATTGCTTAGAATCTTCGCATAGACGAGATTGAAACTGGTAAGTGCTAAGGTTTGTTTGTTAACGATGATAGATGGTAATAAATGATATTTCCTACTACTTATATAAATGCGAAAGTATGGTTGTTTGTTGGTTCTCAATCACTGCATGACAGATTTTTTGTAAATTTGGTGTTAAGGTGCATCTAGATTTCTAGAACATCCCTTTTTATTCCAAATTTTTTACGAGGGACACGCTAATTAAAGCTATCATCATCGGTGTTTATTTGTTGACCTACTCTTAAGTTGGTGATTTTGGTGATAGCTAAAGTGTTTAAGACACTCCGTATTGTGTTTCAATATAAAGTTTCTGCAAAATCATTAAATGAAGAACCTTCTGTTCAATGAGAGACAGTTCAAAAAGCTCGCTACCGCACACAGCTTATGTAAAATTCAAATCAAATAACCATAACAAGCCGAATTCCAAACTAAATTTACCTTCCACAAGTTCCGAGCTCCAAATGTCGCATGAAGACTAAGTACACACGGCACGTTTCGATAACTTAAGCCTATGCGAATTAATTCAAATATCATATTCAAAATTAGCCGTGCGAGCGTGTGAGCGGCCCCTTATCTCGTTACAAAATTCCAAGTCAGCATTCCAACCGTTGTTGTACGCGAAAATTTCCATAAGACATAGTTCATATAAGTCTAGTGTTGAAGGGTTTAGTTGGAATTTAGCAGCGGATGGAGTAACATTTATTGGGATTATGTTAGCATCATCGTTGTCTTTGACCTTCTCCTTTAACCACTGATATAGGCTTGACATTCCTTAATAAATTATTGCTATTTCCTTCTTATACGTGAGAGCCTTTAGCGCTATTATTTTTCAAATCACCCTAAGCAAAAACTTTGAGGAGGAACAGCACTTTTTAAGATATCCATTTAACAATTTATATATAAAGTACACTTGCTTTTAATGAAGTAAAAATTGTATATTTACCAAATGTTCCTTAACTAGTTTACATGTAAAAATGGCGAAGATTTATTTATGCTTTAAATAATTTAGAAACAATAAAATGACATCTATTTTGCCACCCCACTTTGCCAGTATAAACTTGCCTTAGATCATCCATCTCTTACTGTCACTCTACATAAGTGAGACGAAACGTGTTACTTGTTTACGAATACAGATGTGACTACAAAATTATGTGACACTTACGAACTTACCAATTAAGTATTCGGCGACAAGCCTCGCACAAAGTTTCAGCTTAATATTTGTGTTTAATTTGACGCGTGCGTTCTGAAGGCAATATTAATTTTAAATGATAAATGGGTGTGATTAAGTTGCGTAGTTACTCTGCCTCGACACTAAATACAAACTGATCTATACTAAAATAGAAACATGTAATTATATACGCATTAGATACTGTTATATTTGGAAGTCCGTATTTTATCAAAAGGGAAAGCTAATATTCTGCGCCCCGGGGCTTCGCTCGCTTGAGAATTTGGAGGTAACAAGTAATTTTTGTGTTATTCTAGACTAGCTGTCGCCCGCGGCTTCGCCCGCGTGAGTTTCGCTTAGATGAAAAATCTCTCTTGGAGCTTTTCATCAGATGTTTCAGATCTTCAATTTTTATACGTCGGCAGAAAATGCTCATCAGGTTGAACGATTTTTGTTAAGGCACCATTTCCATATTACTTATAGTGTAGCTGGTCTCTTGCAGTTCTTCATCAGACGGTCCAGATTTTCAATTTTTATACGTCATCAGAAAATGCTCATCAGGTTGAACTACTTTTGTTAAGGCACCATTTCCATATTTCTTATAGTTTAGCTGTTCTGTTAAGGTTCTTCATCAGGTGTTCCAGTTTTCAAAATAAATTATAGCCTAAATGTTGCCCAGGCTTAATAGCTATACAACAAAAAAAGTTTCATTCAAATCGGTTCAGTACTTTCGGAGATTAGCGTGATCATACATACAGACAGACAGACAGACAGACAAGAAATTCCAAAAAAATTTTTTTGCGTTCTATTATTCTTTTTAAGTGTCCCTCTATCCATTTCAGTCAAAAATACTAAATGTACAGACAAAATATTTTTACTGTTTTATTATATGTATAGATTATATTCTGCCCGTTCGCCACATTTCATCAAAATCCATGCAGTATATATTGCATATTGCATGATTGTACTCAATCATGCAATTACACAAGCATACTGAACCATACACATCCAAACTTTTGCATTATATATTTGTAGAATTAGTTGTATTTTTAAATTAGTGGGAAGTGAGATTCAGAATTAATAATACACAACATCATGTTGACTAGATTTATTAACTGAAGAACGTAAACAATTAAGAACCTCTCGACAAATTAAGAGAATACATAAAAATGATAAACTTAATATATTCTTAATCTGACTTTAACAAGAGAGAAGGAAATAAGCCTCTAATAATCCTAAATTCAATTAAAATTCCACTTATTCAATTAGCACTAAGCCTCAGCCATGGCAACTGTCTTTTTTCATTAGTTAGGTCTTTTATTTCGAATACTAAATGGCTCTGGAGCTCCACTTCTATAGAAATTTTATGATAAAAAGTAACTTATGTGTTATTTCTGGTTATATTGTAGCCGTATGCCAAATTTCATCGAAATCCGTCCAGTAGGTTTTTCGTGATTGAGTTACAAACATCTTCGCACGCATACAAACTTTTGTATTTACAAATTAGTTAGTAGTGTTATTTTATTTGAAGAGAATAGGGAAGATTTCAGACTTTTAAACCCATATAACTTGAATCTAATACACATAATATACTATTGCAAATACTACCTGAAAAACCTACATGAGAATAACCCGCACGCTGATACTAATGTTATAAATTCGCTGGAAACAAAAATGATTCTTAGAGGTCAATAAAACCGGCCATTTAGTTCCAAACCTGGGTGCTCGATTCTGGTCACGTAGAAAGCAAATATTTTCAGATTTCCAGCGGTTCGATCGTCTAAATAGCTTCGCCATCATTTCTGTATTTCCACGAGGAAACGACGTTAGTGTTTTCAATTTAAAACGTATTTTTATGGCACCAAGAGTTTACATTCTTTGCGTTTCTCGGTCCTTTGATAAACGTTTTTATAAATAATTTGTCTGCGGTTAGCTGTTTTTGCTTGACGTTCAACTTGTTTTTGAATAAAAAAATTTTACGCGGAATATTAAAATTTCCGAATCTGTCCGGACCTAAGAGGTACGGTCAAGTAAGTATAATCATATCTCAAAGATCATATTGCCTTGCAGTAAAGATCATAATGCCTTGTAAAACGCCCTTCTGGACATAGCCATCTCAGCAAATAGTAAATAAACTAACTCGCTAGAGTGTATAAAGCGCTTATAGCGATAAATTATTATATATATTTCGAAAATTAGAATGGTGTCATCAGAAACCTTATTTTGAAGCGGGTAAAGCCGCGTGAAATATATAGTGTAATGAAGTGTGCGAAAGAAATATTATTTATTTGTCAGATTATATTGAAAATGACTATAATAAATCTGTTATATTATCAGCGATGCCCCTTGCATTCCTTATTAACATTTTCCTTCCAAGAATTTCACATTATTTATTCGCTCGTTAAAATACCATCTGAATTAATTACAGTGTTGAAATTTTAAACCGTCAGAGTTGGTTGGTTAATAAACAGTTTTCAGTTTGTATTGAAAAGCGCCATTCAAACCCCAAGGCTACAAATTTAAACCCAACTGTTATTTCGATCGTTATTCACACGCAACGCTCGACTTTCGTGTGACTTCACAGATGCCACGTCACGAAATGGACAAAATAACGAGTGTACAGAACTAATGTTCCTAGACTCAGTTACTTTTGCACCCACGAAGTATGTATGGAGAGGAGGTGCACATAGGCATTTTACATATGAAAGACAGTGTCCGCATTGGGAGGGGAGCGGGGGACGTATACTTACCGTAGACAGAAATTAAAAAAATGAACTCTTATTGGATAGACATACGACTTATTTTATCTAATTTTACAAACTGTATAGCCACCTATTGGCCAGTAGTAGAATTATTTTCGAAAACTGTTTTATTAATTCTCTTGAGTTCTGCTATTACTCACTAGATGGCTATACTGACAGGCGCGTATCCACCGCTGTGGGAATAATTACGTAAAAATACTTACGAGTGAAAATATATACTTTTATCGCGTGATTCCTTGTTGTGTGTGTTAATTTTACACCCTACAATACAGCACTTCCATGGTAATGAGCACAATCTAAAATTTCGCGTAATGTCGACACATCTGCGGTACGTGTTGACACTGTGAAGTGAACTCCGCGAATGCGACAATAGTGACGTCTGGTGGCAAATAGTTAGAAACCTCAAGTTGGTCGACTGGGGACAGGTCTACTAGCTTATGAACAGCTCTTCTTCATATGTACTCTGTGTTTGCACCCGAGCGCGAGCTCGAAGACCACAATCTTGCCCGTGGACAGAGATGAGGTCTACGATGTAGCGAGCTTACCCAGAGCAGCCTGTTCACTCTGGTTTTGAAGAGAGACAGGTTGTATAACTTTGCGGAAGTCAAAGTTTAACTAGGTACTTTGTGTACTTATATCACTAATAAATTGATGTAAGAAATTTTAGCGTTTAAAGCCGAAATGTTCCCGGTGAACATTAACGACGGTTATATGGATGGGATGCCTTGCTATCAGGCATCCTACGCATATACTACAACCTTATCGACAACGGCTCATTTGAACACAAGTTGCTTTTCCAAAAATTCTACAAATCGGTGACCTATCTGGTATAAAAAGTGGTTTAGCACACAATGTGCGTATAGCTCCAGTACTTGGATGATTGATTGTTTTGAACATAGCAAAAACATTGTAGACTGGGAAATCAGCAAATTAACTACAGCAATTTGTATTATAAAGCGCGAAGTAAGTATGATTAATATTAAAACTTGTGCGTAAAAAGACGTTGATCCAGTAAAGTTACCAGATTGTAAGTTATTTTCCGCACACTTTTTATTTTGCACCCTGACCTCGAGAGGTGTAATGTTCGAAAATTTGTTGGATAATAATGCTACATTTTCATTTGCAACCGACGATAAAAACGAGGAGGTTCTCAAAACGACGCGCATATTTTTTTTATATGCATGATCACGCATAACTTTAATGTAATGGCGTTGTTTATGGTTTTTAGGGTTTCATGGTTGGTTTGCGAGCTGAAACAAAAGAAAATAAAATAGGCTTTTCGGAAGCTGAAACCACAAGTCCGTATAGATATAAAGCCACATAGAAAATATATTCAACCATTTCATAATTTGTATTTCTGTTATCTCCCTGTATCTACAGAGTGAACTCAAAAACATTAGCATCCTTTATACTAGTAAAAGTACAGAATATGAACGCTTTTTTGTATGGGACCGACTCAATCCGACCGGAAATAAATCTGCTGTTCCGTACTATTATACAATACCTACTCGTCCAAAATATATGGAGCAGCTGATTTTTGAGTCGGTCTCATACAAAAAGTTCTTTATCCACTAGAAAGGATGCCAATGTTTTTGAATTCACCCTGTATATATACAGTAACGTACAAACATACAGATGGAGAACACGAACGGTACCTCTCAAATGCACAATGTTCATTAAATCTAACACAGGTATTATTTTAGGAACACGTAATTGAAACAGATGGTATTTCTGCAGAGGATCACGGCAAAACATTCCTCTGATATTAATACCCGGTCGTATTTTTGGTTGAATAAAGCTAGAAATTCATTAAAATATCGGATATCCGAGAACTTAAGCCAAAATCAGATTAAGCCAAAAATTACGTCATTTTGATTTTCACAAAATAATTTATTATTCTGTAACCAAACCATATTTTATCATTATTATAAAGACAATTTATTGATACCTATATTTTCTTTCCTTTCTTGGGAGAGGGCGCTACTGTGCCACTGTTTACATCAGCTCCGTAATTTTATTTGAACTAAAAATAGAAAACAGTGTTTAAAATAAAGTGAAAACGTACAACAGTTAAAAATAATAAGTGACTCAACGTATAATCAATAAAAACCAAATAAATATGAACTAAAATCACGGATTTTTTGAAAAATAAAAAGTGTTAAAATAACGGACTAAGGGCGAAGTTCACCGACTTTTTAAACAACTGTTTATCACTTTAACGGCCGATTAAATCATTTTTGGTGTTCACCATACGCTAACCAATGGTTACCTCTTCAAAACGGCCGATTATCCTAACCGAGCTCGACATCACCGTTTAACCGTCGATTATCCCTTATTTTGACATTTTGCTGTAGCATGCTCTTGTATTTGTGAGTTTAGTGACATCAAAATTTTATAAAATTAATTTGTAGAATTTATTGTCTGCAATAAATCTTGTATTCCATGTTAAATATACCTATAAAACAATATTTCACATTGACTGGAACCTTTAATAAGTACAATTTATTAACCAAAATACCATACTGAAAATTATTCTCTAACAATTTTAACTATTTATTCACATCGCTCCACAACGGTGCTTCGGTCCCGAGGTAATTTCGTAATAAAAATTACCTTATGTGCTATTCCTGGTACTTTTCTATTCGTGTACCAAATATCATTGAAATCCGTCCAGTAGATTTTGCGTGATTGAGTAACAAACATCCTCACAAATTCACATCCAACCTTTTGCATTTATAATATTAGTAGCGAGTAGCATATCACATAATAAACTAGAAGAAATGACACAAAAATAAATACATGTGGCCGCCCGACTCGACACCGGAGGGGTAACTATTGCACAAAAAAACAAAAGGTTTTGACCTGACGTTATTGTATTGCCTTCCCAAATTTAGAACTACATCCTGTCACAACGTTTTTGAAACGTCGCCGTACTTTTTAAATCGAAAGCATTCTTATCCATGCTATCTAATACAGATGTCACTGTATTTCGTGTTGACCAATATGACGCCGTGACTTCAATGTCTCACTGTTCTGCTGTTCTGATTTAGGGCCAAGTTCACGGACTTCTACAAAACCAATGGTTTTGTAATCGGCCGATTAAATCCAAACCATCGATTAAACAGCCGATCAAATGATCACTGTTCACCATGCACATTTGAACCACGGTTAGTAAATCGGACGGTAACCACGGTTGGTTAGTTCAGCGTGAATGAATGAATGCAATTGTATGCTACTCATTTAACAACCAACAATAAACTATATATAAACAGTGCTAAAAGTGAGAACTGCGTATGTAGTGAGTGCTTAAATGTTAAAAAGAACATTAAATTAGACGATTATAACCTAAAAAGTGCATTGGATGACTCAGCTTTTGAACTTTCTCTTTTGAATTTTGCTTCCTGTAGCGACATCTGTCTTATTCAACCATTACTAGATGCTTGCTTTTCTGTCCATACTGCTGCTGCCATCTAGCGGAACTCTGACATACTAAATAAATTGATCATTGCTTTATTGCACGATCCTGATTTGATTAAAGCATACTTCTATTGTGCTTTGAACATATTTCTTGTGCTTTGAGGTTTAAAAGTAAAACCCAACGGGACACGTTGTACGTGAATACCGTCAGAGGGCGTTCATTTTGGTAAACAATGGAGGAAATAAAGAGAATGTTAGAAAGTATGCAAAATGAAATGAGACAACAGAAAAAAGATTTTTTAGAAATGAAAGAAGATATTAAAGAGACCATCAACAATAATATAAATGAGAAATTTAAATCTTTAGAATTAAAAAACGAAATGCTTGAGAAAAAAATCGAAATGCAAGATCGGAAATTTAAAAATTTAGATAGACACATAAGACGTAAAAATATAGTATTATTCGGCATAGAAGAAAAAGAGAAAAGTTACCATGACCTTGAAAGAATAGTTCTTAGTATAATAAATACCAATTTTAACCTCCAATATCAGGACAGAGATATAGAAGCTGTAAAGAGAGTTGGAAAGAAAGGCGAAAAAATAAGACCAGTCATTATAACATTCACAACAATGGGATTAAAAATTAATATACAAAAGAACAAACACTGTCTCAAAAATACACCCTATTATATAAAAGAAGATTTTCCCATAGATGTTTTAAATAAACGGAAAGAGTTACAATCCCAATTAAAAATAGAGAGAGAAGCTGGAAAAACAGCGTTTATAAAATATGATAAACTTGTTATCCTAGAAAATAAAGATTATAAAACGCCGCGCGCCCATACAAACAAAAGAAACATGCCAGAGTCACCAGAATTATCAGATACAGGATACCAGAATGGAAAACAGCCTCTCAAGAAAAACAAAACTACAAACATGAGAAATTACATAATACAACAACCAAGATTAAGTTACAATCCTGAAAATAACTCAAACAAAGATCAAATAAGCACCCACTGCGACGCATAGCAACGACAAAAAGGCCCCTCATCGGCTCCCAGTACGGGTGGTCACCGCGGGAGTCTCAGACCAATACCCTCCATCAAAAATCAAAATCAACTACAAATTGGCACATTGAATGTACGATCTCTAGTAGCGGACGGCAGACAAAATGAACTAGAATACGCCCTTCAAAATATAAAATGGGACATATTAGGTATTTCTGAAATCAAGAAAAAAGATAATAAAATTATTGAATATCAAGAATATATATTCATGTACAATGGAGAGAAGGCTGGTTCAAATGGAGTTGGATTCATGGTTAAAAAGAGTATGAAACAATACATAGTAAATTTTATCGCTTTTTCGGATCGGGTGGTAAGATTAGACTTAAATATTGAAAACACAGAATTGACATGTATTCAAGCTTACGCACCCACAGAAAAAGCTCCAGAGAAAGACATGCGAGTTTTTTATGACGACCTAAGCAAATGCCTAAAAAACACCCCTCAAAACACACTAGTTCTAGGTGACTTTAACTCAAAAATAGGACAACCCACACCAGAAGATGGTAAAATCATAGGAAACTGGGGATATGGTAAAGAAAGAACTGACAGAGGAGAAACACTCATACAATACTGCATAGAGAACCGGCTCTACATATCAAACACATTTTTCAAAAAGAAACCAAAACAAAGATGGACATGGCTTTCTCCAGATGGTAAAACACGAAACGAAATTGACTTCATTCTCGTAAAAAATATAAAAGCTGTGTCTAACGTTCAAGTCATAAATATTTCATACTCTACCGACCATCGACTGTTAAGATTAGCTTACAATCTTAAGATCAACATGAAAAAGGACAGAAAAAACTTTGGACAACAGATACAAAAACCGGACGCAATACAACAAGACATAATTAAACATAAATTTATAGCGATACGAAATAATGACGACTATGACAGAAATAATATTCAACAGACATATACAAACTTGGTAAAAGATATCAAAGAATGCACGAAAAATATCCCACAGAATAAGGAAACTACAGAAAATGAGGACATATTTACTTCAGAAATTGACAAACTTATTAAGGAAAGAGAACACTTAAAAAGAAGAAACACAGAACAAAACCAGAACGCCTTAGATTGACAAAATTATACAGAAAGATAAGAAAAGAAATACATAAAAGTAAAATGAAAAGAAAATATAAAATTATAGAAGACGAACTTAAGAACAAGAATTCTGTAAAACGCTCTGAAAAACGATTAATTAAAGGCAAGGAATGGATCTCTACTCTTAGTAAAAAAGTAGGTACAGACCAAGTAACCAGCAACAGGAATGATCTGCTCAAAATTGCGTCATCATACTATCAAGACTTGTACAAAAAATCTGTCAGCGAAACTCAATGCGAAAGAAGACCACACAAGAATAATGACGCTATTCCACCCTTTCTAGAGACTGAAATAAGAGATGGCATACAATCATTAAAGGTATCAAAAAGCCCTGGCCAAGATGGGATTACCAATGACATTTTGAAAGCGATCATGGAACCTCTAGCTTCTATACTAACATCACTTTTTAACAAAATAATTGCTTCTTGCATAATCCCGGAGGAGTGGGAACAAGCTATAATCACTCTACTGTATAAAAAAGGGAACCCGCTAGACATAGGCAACTACAGGCCCATTAGTTTACTACAAAGTATTTATAAACTTTTCACTAGCTTAGTGTTTAAAAGAATGAGAGCAAAACTAAACTCATACCTCTCCAGAGAGCAAGCCGGATTTAGGCGAAACTACAGTACGACTGATCATATATTCACACTAGTCCAAATTATTGAAAGATGCAATGAATATAAAATGCCACTCTACATAGCATTTATCGATTATTCTAAGGCTTTTGACTCTATCTCGCACGAGGCATTATGGGAAGCTCTTGAAGAGTTGGGTATAGAGACAGGATATATAAATATTCTAAAGGCGATCTACGCAAAGAGCAAAGCAGTGGTGAGACTTGAGCGAATAGGAGAACCATTCCCAATAGAGAAAGGAGTACGGCAGGGAGACCCGGCTTCGCCGGGCTTGTTCACAGCCCTTCTGGAACGTATCTTCTCAAAGCTCAACTGGGAACATCTTGGAGTCAAAATAAATGGAGAATACCTGAACCACCTAAAGTTTGCTGACGATATTGTTTTGATAAGTGATAATTATGATGACCTATATTTAATGTTAAAAAACCTTGACGAGCAAAGCAAAAAATGTGGACTAGAAATGAATGCTACCAAAACCTGCATGATGACAAATAGCCAAGAAATACCTACAGCTATACAATCTAAATCAATAAATTATGTAAAGGAATATGTTTATTTGGGCCAGAGAATATCTTTTGATGATAATTCCAAACAAGAAGTCGAAAGGAGAATTAGAATCGCCTGGAACAAATATTGGGCTATGAAGCATATTTTTAAATCAAAGCTACCCATGGCATTAAAGAAAAAAGCTATGGACTCTACAATTCTCCCAACATTATTATATGGCTGCCAAACATGGACACTCACAAAGGAAATTATACGAAAGGTGCAGGTATTTCAAAGGGCTACAGAGAGAAGTATGCTAGGGCTGAGACTGAGAGACCGCCAACGAAATGCAGCTATACGAAATAGAACCAAATTAATAGACGCAGCTGAGCTCGCCTGCAAGCTGAAATGGAGATGGGCGGGGCACGTAGCCCGCACCCACGATGGACGCTGGAGCGAGCGCGTGCTGCACTGGTGGCCGCGCGACCGCGGCCGGCAGCGCGGCAGGCCGCGCGCCCGCTGGCGCGATGACATCATGGCCGTCGCCGGCCACACCTGGACGAGACTCGCTAGCGATAGATGCCGATGGAAACAGATGGAGGAGGCCTTTACCCGACATTGGGTACCCAATTCCCAAAATAATTAATTTTCAATAATAGTAATTGTTAACAATCCCTAATATTTAAAATTTACGTTAACATTTGAAATTTGAATTGAATACAAAACTGACATATACCTATTTTGACATTTAAAAAGATTTTAATATTGTATTCAAATTGACAATTTAATTTAATTTGATTGCATGTTAATATTTATCAATTTCTAATTTTTATTATTTAATCAAACTACATTATTATTATTTATTTTAGCATGACATTGTAATAATAGTTAGTACGTTTGCAATGTGACAATGTGAGAATTGGAAATAAATGGCTTTTATTTTATTATTTATTGATACCTATATTTTCTTTCCCTCAGTGCATTTTCCTAGCAAGGGAGCACTAAAACTTGACTGTCACAAAAGGGAGATTTTCCCGAGAGGCTAGCATACACTGATACCTGTCAAACCACAACTCTGACTATGTCAAGTCGGACGTTTTATATATAGCTCCACAACGCAAAAACTTTGATAGCGCGATTCAGAATTTTCCTGATTTACGTCGTCATCTCGAGGCGTAGGAAGATGTTGCCATATAATAGGAAAAATGTACGAGAAAGGTGTCAGCTTTATATCATTACTTCACTCGTCACGCATGTCAGTTGATTATAGCGAAAAAGGAAGTAATTGGGCGGAGTTCGGAACGCGCAATATATTGGGATGTTTACATTCCCTATTTGTTTTGTTTGCTTGTTTGTTTCCGGCCAAAAGGGACCTGTTATGCGATAAGCTCGGGTGTGGTGAAAAGGTTTCTGGGAAATCAAACAATTATTGCAAAAAATACTCTTTTTGAGGTATTCATTTATATTGGGTGGGAAATCTTTATTATAAAAATATTTTCCTACTTTTTATTAGTTCAGTTGCAAGCAAATATTGGTGAAATATATTAAATAACAAATTAACACAAACGGCAATAAAAAACTCAGATTTCATGGAAACTTTCTGTTTACCATCATATTATTGTTTCCTACTCTACAAAAATGACCGAAAAACATCAAATAAAAATATTGCTGTGTGATCAAGACCACGCGACAGAAGTAACCAAGGCGAGGTCTCTTTGACTCAAACCGACTTCACCCGAACGAGCGTTACAAAGCCGAGCGTTTCGACTCACACTCAATAACCACGAAATAAAAAACTAGCAAGTTTTCAATTCAACACAAGAATTTCTAGAATACCATTTTTAGAATTTAACCTCAAGTTGGAAATATTACCATGTTTATTTGAAACGCTGCAGTTGCACACCACTGGCCATTGCTTACACGTTGTTGGTTTACAATGCAAATGCGAACACAATATAGACAACATGCCGCTGTCTGCTCTCGGTCTTAGATAAGGCTCTTCGCAAACTGCGATACAGCTGGCAACTAAGCAGACTTTTTGTGTTATAAAATTCCATTTTGAAAATGTAACCTCGATTTAATAATATTATATTTCGCAAGAGATAGACAGGTTTGGAAGGAAAAAGGGGAGACCTTAGACCAGTAGTGGGACGAAAAAGGTTAAAAAAATGTTATGTACAAGAATATCAAGGATCCAAAAGGTATATCTATCTTCTATCAAAAAATCTTAGTAGCTTTGAAAATAAATGAAAAACTGTTGAACAGTGTAATCGTTCAATAAAAAATCTGTTACAGTTTGCAAAATTAATATCAAGCGACCGTCGTCGTCGGTCATGTCGTAAATATTTGAAGCATATTGTAGTTGAGTACAAGTATGATTATAGCACACGTTACAGTATTGGTTAAATAATTTAGGATTTCAGAATAAGTTTAAAATGAAAACCATTATTAAATTTAAAAATATAAATAAAAAAAAAACAATATTTAACTGGAAACAAGAAAAACATTTTGTAAAAATTTCTGCCAAATGCGCAAAATAAGTTACCTTTAAATGGAAATACATCGAAAAGTAGCACAGTTTGCGAGCAGCCCTAATTCTATGCATACATTTACTCTTTTCACTTCAGTTTGTCGGCGCCGTGGGAAGGACACTAATAAGAAAACCTTCGTTGGAAAAAGCTGTTTTTCTTGCATTTGACATCTTGAACTGAACCACTATGCATTTGCGGGGACAATACGCCCGGGGTTTAATTAAGATCGCTTGAAATGGGTATTTTATGTACATTTTCAATGGCACTTGGCACTTACATTTATATTTTCTTGCACTTTATCATGTTTTATGTTGGTCCTTTATATATTTGTAATTTCATTTAATTTTGTGAAATACACTGTGTTACAACAAAATAAATTCGCGGGCGCGGAAAGAAATTTGACAGTAATTTCATCAAACAACCGTTTCGTCCAGAAAGAGGCGCTAGTGTTGGATAAGTTGCCATTTTCTAGCCGGAGCTTCGCGTATTAACTCACTAGAGTTGATATAATATTTGGTATACTAGTTTAAATGTAGCACCAAAACGGGAATATTGTAAAGTAATAGGTTGAGATGCTATGAACTCGAAACAAAAGAAAATAAACAATTTAATTATTATTAACGCTTTGACTGCCACACCACGTGATTGCTTAGTTATTGTTATAAAATAGTGGCAATGATTTTTGTTAAATCCCAAACACATTATTGTTTATTCCGACTATATTATTGTATATTTAATTCCCAGTGAAAGTAGTTCTTGTTTTAAAACATAAGCCGCAAAACTAATAAATGGGCCAAAAATTAAATGCCAAACTTTAGACCCATCAAAAACCGTCGATTAAGTAGTTTGAATAAAAGCCTCGTGGGTTAGTTATGAAGTTATTAACTGGACCCGGACCCAAAAACCGTATCCTTATTTAAATTATTTAACAATATTGCAAATGTAATTTTTTTTGGTTTTGTTACGATAATAAAAGTGTGGCTTCACTGTCCTACTTTTGAAAAATTTTTGTATGCAGGTACATCTTCCTATTTCAAAAATATGCTCTTGTTGGTGTTATTACGTGGAATAAAATGCAGTATTTTTTTCTATTTGCTATCTTTATTTTATATACTATAAAATAAATCGTTAAGTACAAGTTTTCTCATGATGGTTTCCTTTCCTGAAAGCAAGTGGTGGTCTATGAAAAGTACTATACCTACATGAGTCAGATAAGTATCAAATTTACGAGGCTCTTTGTAAAGATAACAATTAGTATATTTTAAATAAAAGTAAAACTAAATAAAAATCAAATTACATAAAAAAAATGATGACGTCATTACTACCTAATGGGAATACAAAAAAAAATTACATCATTAATATAATAGCAAGCAAAATTCTATTTAGCGGAAGAGCACCACGCTTAATATGACGGCTCGTTTCACGCTTCGATGTGGTTAGTATATAAAGCCTGACCAGGAATATAAAAACCCTCGCCATGTTGCGGAAAAGCAATAGAACTAATTTCTTATACTGGCAACTAATTTGAAAACACATCTGTCATTGCTCCTGTCAAGGTTTGACTTACAATCAAGGGCGGATCAAGTAGGTATTTTTTTTCTGGGAAGGGCACCGTTTTCCATTCTCGAGAATATTTCCGAGAAATTGTTAAGAAAGTTTCCGCTTGTTCTTTGATAATTTCGAGGCAACGGCACATCACTAATGGTGTCGGATTAATTTTCTGGAAATACTTACTTGTAAGAAACTGTACTAAATCCTGTTATTTTAACAGCTCGAATTTTAATTTGATATGTACTGTTATGGAAGCTACCTCCACAGTACACTATATACAATAGTAATCTATGCTCTACAGTATGTACACAAAATATCAGTTGGGGGTCACGTGCCCCCGTGCTCACACCATTTTATCCGCTACTGCTTTTAATAATGTTGCAATACAAAATGCATAAGTGCTGCCTCTAATTCAGGGTTTTTATATTCCTAGTCAGGCTATACAATTAGTATATTTTAACTACAAGTACAACTAAAATTACATAAAAAAAAATGATGACGTCATTACTACCTAATGGGAATACTAAAAAAAATTACATCATTGATATAATAGCAAGCAAAATTCTATTTAGCGGAAGAGCACCACGCTCAATATGACGGCTCGTTTCACGCTTCGATGCGGCGGCGCGGCTAGAGGACACGGCTACAACATAAGTTGCGTTTAACGGAGCGGTAATGAGAATGGAAGGGGTACGATAAATATTATTATATAGATGGCACAAGCGACGACCGTATTGGAATACAGAAAATTTTCTTGATTTTTTTGGCCGTAGAAAAATGAAACAGTCAACACTGAGTATTTTTTTAAAGATGTCTAAAAGAACAAATAATGAAAGTAAAACTACTTTTTACACGACTGATCAAAAAGGAGTGTTATTTTTCAGGGTTCATGTAAGTTTCTTTATTCCGCAATAAGTCCTGAACGGCTTAACAGATTTTGATGTGAAAAGTATTTTTAGATTCCTTGCCTTCTTCCGAATGACTATGTGAGTTATCAGTCGCGTTCTTTATTTTTTTAATAATTACAAGCTAATTTATTATAATATTTTTTTATTTGTAGAAATGCTTTGATATTTTTACATTGTATCAACCAGTATATTAAACGTGTATTAACAATTTTCTGCAACTCCTTCACCTGAGGATACTCTGACACAAAGACACACAAGTCGACTGACAAACCTCGTATGCACAATGCACATAAATAATGAGACAGAATATCAACCATAGTATGTCACATTCTTTTGTAAGTCTACCAGAGAGTCCAATTTTCGACTCAGATGAACCGATCATTGCCATCTAAAAATAACATTAAAACATTGAAAAGTGATCTTTTTATATAACATAGGGCGGCAAACGAGCAAGCGGGTCACCTGATGGTAAGTTATCATCGCTGCCCATGGACAACCACAACACCAGGGGTATCGCAGGAGTGCTGCCGGCCTTTTAAAAAGACTTAGGACTCGTTTTTTGAAGGTTCCAATGTCGTATCGGTTCGGGAACACCGCTGCAGGGAGCTGATTCCACAGTTTGGTCATACGTGGCAAGAAGTGTCTTTTAAAACGCACGGTGGTTGACAGCCTGTCATCCAGGTGGTTTGGGTGAAAATTCAGTTTATGACGGAAGGTATGGTGTTGATCTTTTAAGAAAAATCAGAAACGTACCTATAATATACGAACCAGATGGAGTCGTTTGGATCATATAATCGGAACTAACTGTACACTGTACAGTCCCAATTCTCAAAAGCAATTTGGAGGATTTTCACCAATCGCGATATTACACGCCCTGTGGCATTACTCTTTGTAAAACATTTTAATGGGACAAAGCAATTCCGAGTCGTTTGTCCGTGACAATGATTTTGGATCGGTCTATTGAAATTGTAATTGGCTTGGATGTTCAAATATTAAATACAATGCGCCCTAGTTTACCTTTGAGCCAATGAGAACTCGACAATAGACGTCAGCGTTGATTGACTGATTTTAACCAATTTATGCATGAGATCAGCTTGGGAAGTGTTGAATTTACTTGGAGGAAGAAGACATTGAGTTAACTAAAAGGACGCTAATAAACCTTAAAATCCCAAGTCATCGAAGTGGTGGTGCCATGTTATTTCTAGTTTTTTTCATCTATACATATAATAAAACAGTAAAAATATTTTGTCTGTACATTTAGTATTTTTGACTGAAATGGATAGAGGGACACTTTAAAAACACTAGGTTTCCTACAGATGAACTTTATAAACTAACCGGATATCTTACTGTCAGAAAACTATACCTTTTACATATAATACTAACAAAACATAAATCTTTACCCTATGACTCATATTCACAAAATAAAAGACGGAAAGATATAGTGGCTAATGTCCCGATCACTAGAACGGTATTTGCTAGCATACAATACGGAAAGCGCTCGTGCCAATTATATAATAGAATAAATAAACAAATACAAATATACCCTACATCATTTTATGAATGTAAAGAAAAAATGAAAGAATGGCTTAAACCTCTCAGTTATGAGGAAACTGAAAATATTATAGAATGGGTTAAGTGACGGAAAGGAAAAAATGGAAAATAAGGTCAAGGAAGTATGTATAAAACTGACAGACGGACAGACATATACTTATATAATAACAATAAATATTAGAATTAATTTATATTAGAGTAAGATTGTACCTAAAGAACTGTTTTGCATGATGGAAGAGCGGTGTCCCCTGGCACAGGCATTTATATGCTTAAAAGGGGACTCCAATCGATTGAATAATTTTTGTAAGCATGTGATTTTTGAAATAAAGATTTATTATTATTATTATTATTATAAAAAGAATAATAGAAAGCAAAAAAAATTTTTGGAATTTCTTGTCTGTCTGTCTGTCTGTCTGTCTGTCTGTCTGTCTGTCTGTCTGTCTGTCTGTCTGTCTGTCTGTCTGTATGTATGTACGCGTTTCACGCAAAAACTACTGGACGGATTTGAATGAAACTTTTTTTGTTGGATAGCTATTAAGCCTGGGCAACATATAGGCTATAATTTATTTTGAAAACTGGAACACCTGATGAAGAACCTTAACAGAACAGCTAAACTATAAGAAATATGGAAATGGTGCCTTAACAAAAGTCGTTCAACCTGATGAGCATTTTCTGATGACGTATAAAAATTGAAGATCTGGAACATCTGATGAAGAACTGCAAGAGACCAGCTTCACTATAACATATATGGAAATGGCGCCTTATTAAAAGTCGTTCAACCTGATGAGCATTTTCTGCTGACGTATAAAAATTGAAGATCTGGAACATCTGATGAAAAGCTCCAAGAGAGATTTTTCATCTAAGCGAAACTCACGCGGGCGAAGCCGCGGGCGACAGCTAGTATTTAATATTTGCTTTTTACTGCATGTAATTTGGATCAATAGTTTACGAAATACTACGAGTTATCCAATGCGCCGCGTAACCACCTTGCACTCGCAAAGACGCTAGGCGCAGTAGGTATATAAGTACTGCGGGCGCATTTTCGTATCTATTTATTTTAGGAGGTAATAATGTAAATATCATATTCATTCACATATTATCTCACATTACAGCTCTAACTAAAAGACCAACTAATTTAAAAAAAAAAATTACTTTGTAGTTCGATCCCAAGGATTCGTACTGCATCGAGCGCAAAAATAAGTTTGTAACACTTTTTTTAGACTTATTTACAACTTTCAGATTTATTACTGTACAAGCACTGTTGGACCTTGCTTATTGTCAAATTACATAATTTTAGGTCAACGGGAAGTACCCCATAGCTTTTGATTGCTGTCGGAAATCGCAAATTCGCAACATTTACGGTAATATCTCCTAATCGCGTTGACGTATTATTTTGGTTATTTTTTTGCTGAAAGAGACCATGGATCCGAGTATTCAGTATTAATTTTAACTTGATACGTTTAAGCGTTCCTGAGAAAAAAAAGTTTGACAGACAGACGGACAGTCTGACAACAAAGTGATCTTATATGGGTTCCATTTTTGCCTTTTGAAGCACGGAACCCTAAAAACCGGCCAAGTGCGAGTCAAGCTCGCGCATCGAGGGTTCCGTACACACAAAGCATCTCACATTATAGCTCTAACGGCCGGTTTACGACTTTGCGCGTCGGCACAGAATACATAATAGTATAGATAGCGTCGGTCTAAGCGGGGCGCTGCGCGGGAGTCTAAGCGGCGCGGCGGGCGGGGCGAAAAGCAAAGCACGCCACGTACTCTCAGTAGCGGTTAGCGGAGCGGTTTAGGTGGACGTATTCAGAGAGTCGGAAATTATCCCTTTTTGTTTTGAAAGTAGCAATTTTTTTAATATGACATTCTCGATATCAGCAAGGAAGTGCACGAACTAAAGAAAATAGATACCTTCACGGAGAATTTCGTAATTTATACCAAGATTATAGGAAACATCCGAATAAGTTTTATGACTACACTAGAATGAGTGTGGAAACGTTTGACTTTCGGTTCTCACTACGCCACTGCAGAAGGAGCAGATGGGCAAAAATTTCATAATACACCGTTATGGAATTTCCCTCCACAGTAGGTCCCCCCGCCCCGTGCCCTCCCCCTATATCCGCTACTGCTACAGCACATTGATAGACATAAGTTTCGACAGCCATATTGGGGGTCTATGTAATATTTCGCTAATAAAAGCTTCTCTGATAAAACTCATGGTGAAAACGTTTTAAAATATACTCGCGGAGTCCGCCAATCCCGCGCCGCTGTTGCTGCCGCAAGAAATTCTAAAAAAATATTTTTGCTTTCTATTATTCTTTTTAAGTGTCCCTCTATCCATTTCAGTCAAAAATACTAAATGTACAGACAAAATATTTTTACTGTTTTATTATATGTATAGATAAGTACTGTTAGACCTTGCTTTTTGGGAAGTACTCCATAGGTTTTTAATTGCTGTCTGAAATCGCTATTATGCGACAATTAGCAACATTTACCGACTTTTTTGCTGAAAGAGACCGTGGATCCGAGTAGGTATTCGATATCAATTTCATACCTTTAAGCAAAGATTTTAATCGGCCTTTAAACGTTCCTGAGAAAAAAGTTTGACAGACAGACGGACAACAAAGTGATCTTATAACGTCCGGAACCCTAAAAACAAATATATTGTCCACCCGAGCGAAGCCGGGGCGGGCCGCTAGTACATATATAAATGAGCGCAAAGGCGGGCTTATCGCAAATGCAATTTATTTCTTTGGAATTATATGCGAGTGTATAAACGGTATTTGTCTATGAATTTGTAATTTTGCCTATTTGCTATTGTACCTATTTTTCAACTCGCACCATCGTGAATAAAGTGCTAACTCGCGCTCAAGCAACAGTTTCACAGGGGCGGATAATAAATAATCCTTTTTTGCCGCGGGCGAAGCTGCGGGTAACAGCTAGTATTAAATAAAAATTTAGGAAAATTATGTACAATCGTGTAAAATAATGACAAGTATAATTCTAAATCTATAGTTGACATGTAAAGAAAGAAAGAGCAATTAGAAAGGGTCGTATCTCTAAACTATAATTTATCCAATGTAATTTTTTCATCTTTCTGTCTACCAGTCGGACTGAATTCAAAAAATAGTGTTATATCAGCACAGCATCATGAGTAAACAGTTGGTCATCTGGGGCCTTATTTTTGAAAAGTGTGACATACCGCCGAAAACGAATAGACTCGCACTCGTCTTATTATGTCACTAAAAACATAAAAGCCATATTTTTGAAATCATTCGTCTAGCAATGTTGCCAGTGATAAGAAAATTATGCGAGAAACAATCTCTGATCCATTCTACGCAACGAAAACCGAATCGGTAACGATTCGTTAAAAAAATGTTTGTAAATTTTCAATTAAAGAGAACGTAAGCGTTAAATGGAACGCATAAATGAAAATACTAATAGGCTTCATCTATATCCGTATCCGGTTGTCTATGTCATTCAAGATTTTGAATCGACTACCAAATCATACAAAAACGAGTGGTCTAGACCACTCGTTGCGAGTTATCGACATAGACAATTCAAAAATACGGAATAATTAATATCAAATGAAAAATCATTCGGCTCACGCTTTTTTGGTGAGTCACACTTTCAAAAATAGGGCCTGGCCATCTAGGAATTTACACGGAAACAGCTATAGACAAAAAAAACCTCATACATTGTTACGCCAGCATTGAGTTTCCCATCACACGCACTGCCTGAGACGTTTCTAAACTTTTTCCATAGTAATGAGACCACCATTAAGTTAACAAGCTGCGTTTTCGCGAGGAATTTTCTTTTCGTGTACATTCTGTTCATTTTTCACCCTGGCGGGATGGGGATGTAAGGTGGCGTGATAAGCTGTCTGTCGTGTATGCAGAGAATCGTTATTGTGGTATTACGTCAGATTATAGGAACAAGGAGATGTGGCAAGAAAAAAATATTAGGTAACATAACTGATAATTAAGGAGCAGATCGGTAGGCTTGTGATTCGCGCGCTCGGCTAGCGACAATGGCTGTTCAGCAACTTTCGGAATGGTCAGTCACGGGATGGGTGACCAAACATATTTTATTTTGAGCTTCTTAGTTTCTCGGAAAGCATATTAAGCCTTTAGCTGTATTCGCAGTCGTTAAAACCTATCAATTTTCATTTAGACTGGATGGTTGATTATGGCCCATTTTCCTCAAGGAACCATCCATAAGGAAGGCCGGTACCCCATCAGTAAAATGGCTTAAAAATTTATGAACCTAATAAAAAAGTGTTTTCTATATAACTTTATATTTTTCCGTGTGATACAAAAATAGTAAAAAGTTTATTAAATAAATATACTTACCTATTTTCATTAAAAAAGAAACTCAAATCTTAATCTTAACGAAATTTCATGTAAAAACCGGAAAGGTTGTAGTGAATTTTTATCCCGAAATTCCCACGGTATCAATAAAGTTATTTTATCTTAGATACATGTCTCCTTTTATCAGTACTCTAGGTTCCTAAGTAGGTACCTGTCACAAGTATACTAGAAAGGGTAGGTCGATGAACCCACTCAGACAGTTTTAGATTACATGTTTTTAATTTCGTTTTATTTTACATACGAGTTAATTGCTAGAGCGTAATTAAATTTCCATTTAGCTTTTCATTTCAATTAGTCAAGTTTTTAAGGATAAGTTGTATTATATTTAAGTGTATTCTTATTTAAATTCTTATAACTCGTTCGAAAATGAATTTTCAATTTACGTAGTATAAACTGTTTAGAGAAAATCAGAGGAAAACATGATTATTTTCATACAAAAGACAGAAATTAACACTTATTACTTACTAGCTTTTGCCCGCGGCTTCGCCCGCGTGAATTTCCCACGGGAACAGTGCTTTTTCCCGGGATAAAAAGTAGCCTATGTGCTATTCCAGGTCATTATCTACCTCTGTACCAAATTTCATCGAAATCCGTCCAGTAGATTTTGCGTGATTGAGTAACAAACATCCTCACAAACTCACAAACTCACAAATTCACAAACTCACAAATTCACAAACTCACAAACTCACAAATTCACAAACTCACATCCAAACATTCGCATTTATAATATTAGTATGGATTAAAAAGTAAAAAAAAAAAAAGTTTCTTGATTTAGATTGATTATAATTATTTTAAGACTTAAATTGAATATACAGATTCAATATCACGTCTTTATCCCTTACGGGGTAGACACTTAAATTAGAATTTTGAATCATGGAAGGTGTTAAAATTAATCCAATTTTTAATAAATGTGTCAGTAGCAATTGAAGGCGGGTCTAACGATATCTATGCTGAATCTTGAAAACACTAAACCTAATTTTTTATCACAATTCCAACAAATAATAAAAAATAATAGCCGCGGGTTGTAAATAATCGCGAAAGGATGTGAACGTCACTGCAGCGTAAGGTAAAATTATGGCCAAGTTAAATCTCAGTAGGAATGCCTCGGGACGGGGCTTAGCAGTGTCGTCGGTTACCGTACATTTATATGGATTAGTACGTCCCTGGCGTCCCACTTTTGAAATATTTTGTAAGAGAATAGTGATGATACTTAGTGAGGAAAACTTGAGGATTTGTTGTAAAACATGACTAGGTACTATATGCCACCAAACTTATAAAGAGAAAGTGTTTGTGAATTTGTTTGTAGGGGGTAATATTCGGCACTACTGAACCAATTTTAAAAATTCTTTCACCAATAGAAACTTACATTATACCTTTATTGTACAAAATATACAAAGTAAACGTACAATAGGGTGGCTTCATGCTAAAGCATTATCTATCAGCCAACCTTTGTACATCCAAGATCATAATTATTATCTCGGCCAAAAGAAGTCCATATAGATTCAACAGTTATTTACTTCATTTTAAATGACTCCATAGTTCAGCCAATCGTAGGTAACCGTGGAATTTTTGTGACGCATTAATAAAAGTTATTTATGCCAAAAAAACTTGTTTTGCAAGGATTTCACAATAAAGACTTTTAAGGGCGACCAAGTTTCTGGAAAATTCGGAGAAAAAATTACAACACAGCGAAATGTTGGAGTGAAAGTACTACAATTGCAAAACCTATAAAAGAACAAATTTCGCCATTGTACTCCGCTCTTTTTGTTTCGTTATTTTTGTATTTTTCTTAAGTGTATATACATTATAGATTTTACAAACAAACAAATAAATAGAGCTTATTAACGCGGGCTTAGCTTCCTTCAAATAACATAACACCCACACGAACAAAGCACTAAAATTATTTAGTTAAGTTCAAAAGTTTTCTAGCTTCTTGTAAGAACACATGACTAAAATAATAAATTTCCCGACTAAGGCCGAGGCTACAACTGACTACCAGCCTGTTCCACTTTTACAACCCTCTAAATCAAGTGTTTATTTTTAACAACTGCACCTAGAATAGAATACGTAGTTTTAGTGGTATTTCCTCATGACTGAGGGTCGTGGTCATTATATGGAATGAAACACACACAACGACTCTCTTGGCAATTTTGAAGGAGTGGTTTGCCATTGCCTTCTCCATTTCACACACTAGCTGATAATCAACAACCAGAGGGAGGTTTCCTCACGATGTTTTCCTTTACCGGAAGCAAGTAGTAGTCGATGAAAACTAACACTACCTAAGTATATACCATGAAAATTGTTCCTAGGAATATTTTTCATACTAAAATCAATTTTGTATCATCTATTACTCATTGACGTGTAAAGTCTACATATATAGCCGTGATAATTTTCCTTTTAAATTCATTATTATAGTTATTAAATTTTTTTTCATGTATCCACCAGACACCCTGTTCGAGCAGGGGGGGACACTTGACTCTAACAAAATTTAGCACTTTAAAAGTTAAAAATTTCGCAAATGGATTCCTACAACAAAAAATGGTCTTGACGTACTCACAATATTTTTAAAAGATCTATCAAATGATACTCCACACGATGGTATAATCGAAAGAAAAAAAACATTCCCACTTTAGGGTATAGGGGAGGCCCCCAAAAAAAATTTTTTTTAGTAATTTTATTACAGTTCGCTCCGCGTAATAAATATACATCTCTTCTAAGTCGTACACTCTTGTCAGAGTGGTCGTGGTTGTGCAGATGGTGCTGGCCTGGGATCTCCTGTACTGCCCGTCCCCTGGGCGAAGGTTGCTGCTTTTGCAATGGCTCTCCACTTCTCTCTATTACTGGCATTCCGAGCGCACTGGACTATTGAAGAATGGGTTGCCTGCTTTATAGAATCTGTCCAGCGGGTTGGAGATTTGCCTTGTGATCGCTTCCCCGCCACCCGACCTTGTACTACAAGTCTCTCCATCGACGACTCCTTTCTAGAAATGTGCCCAAAGAACTTAAGTATTCGTAACTGTACATTCGACGAAAGTCTTTCTTGTATATTAAGTTCCTTGAGTATTGAGATGTTAGTGCGGAAAGCGGTCCACGGGATCTTCAGTAGCCGTCTCCAGCACCACATTTCAAGTGCGTCGATTTTGCGACGGTCTTGCAGCTTCAGCGACCAAGTTTCAGCGCCATAGAGGAGGATTGGAAAGACAAGGCATTTCATGAGGCGAACCTTTGTTTTCTTGGTTATCCTTCTGTCCTTCCAGATCTTCCCCAGCCTCTCTACAGCAGATCTTGTTATGGCACATCGTCTTTTGATCTCATCACTACAGCCCCCTATTAGAAATAGTGGCCCCAAGATAGATGTAACTTGGCACGACTTTGGCAATTTGCTATTGATGTCAGCTCTGGTCGATTGTCTCCAACTCTGTCCACTATCATCATTTTGGTCTTTGTACGATTAATAGTGAGTCCAAATTGGAGGCTGGTTACTTCCAAACGAGACAGCAACTCCGATATTTCTTCTTCGGTTTGTGCAAGAAGTGTAGTATCATCGGCATAGCGTAGGTTACTTATTATTTGGCCGCCAACTGATACACCCTTGTTCCATCCCTCTAGGACAATCCGCATTATATATTCTGTATAACAGTTAAACAGAAGTGGTGACAGAATACACCCTTGTCGAACACCAGATGCCGTCTTGAAACTGTTTGACAAAACGCTATCCACCCTAACCGACGCAGCACCATCCTCATACAAACGCCTGATTATACCAATAAGGTGTTGTGGTACGCCCATCTCGGTTAAAATGTTCCATAACTTCTCCCATAATACTGTGTCAAAAGCCTTGTGAAAGTCCACAAAGCAAATAAAGAGAGGAGTGTTAAATTCTCGGGCTTTTTCTATGATCTGACGCAGTATTAGGATTTGTTCGCGTGTGCCTCTGCCTTTTACAAAACCTGCTTGTTCTGGTGCTATTTGCGGTGAAATAAAAAGCTTGCAGTCGTCTATTCAAAATGTGTAGCATCACCTTACTTGCATGAGATATTAATGATATCAATCTGTAATTGTTGCATTTGTTTGTCGACCCTTTCTTATGTAGATGTATAAATACAGAGTACGACCAATCCTCTGGCCACTGGCCTGTATTCCATATTCTACAACAGATGGTATGCAGGATATCAACTCCATATTCTCCCATGGCTTGAAACACTTCAATTGGCATTGCATCAATACCTACGGCCTTATTGCATTTGAGGTGTTTTATTGCAGCACGTACTTCATCTCTTAAAATGACTGGTTCTTCATTAAAATTATAGGAGGCATTTGTGGGGTTAGATGAAGAGTTAACATTATTTGCGAAAAGTGATTCACAGTATTCCCTCCCAAATATTAACAATATCCTGTATTTCAGTTGCTGTCATTCCAGATGAGTTCTCTATTGCCCAGGTCTTAGGTTTGAATTGTCGAGTAATGTATCGCACCTTATTATATAGATCTTTAGTATGATACGTGTCCGAGTGCCTCTCAATTTCGTCACAAACCCCTGCCAGTGCGTTATTGCGGTCTCTGCGACATGCAGCCTGTATAGCCGCTTTCTTAGCATTTAACTCAGTAGCACCCGCACCACTAGCTTTAAGCCGTCGGCGCTCTTCCACTAAGTTCCACGTTTCCGTCGTCATCCAGTGCTGTCTTTTCACAGAAGAGTGCCTGGGTTGAGATTCCTTTATCGCATCAGTTATTAGTGATTTTGCGATCTTCCATATAGTGTTAGGGTCCTGGCCGTCAGTTAGTGTATGCCAGTCAGGCATTTTGTTTTCCAGACAGTCTGTGAATAATTTTCTTTCAACTATTTCCTTTTTGTTTGACATCTTTCTCCGCCTAGCTCTCTGCAGTTTGAGGCGCAAGTTACCTACCAAGAATTCATGATCAGAAAGACAGTCGGCACCCGGTAGAGTATGTGCATTCGTGACAGAGCTCCTCCACCTAGATCGGACCAGAATATAGTCAATCTGGTTGCGATGTTTTCCGTCTGGGGTTGTCCAGGTATAAAGACGTCTAGGAGGTTTCTTTGAAAACTGTGTTCATTACGGTGAGATTGTTATTTGCCGCAAACTCTATGAAACGAATACCTCTTGGGTTTCTTTCTCCACTAAGTCCATACTTTCCGATTATATTCCGGATACCATCATCCATATCGGTACTTCCCACCTTGGCATTAAAATCACCGATAACGAGCAGAAGTTCACGTCTAGGTATATCTGCAATACAAGACTCAAGATTGTTGTAGAAATCTTCTATTACGTCATCTTTATGCTTACTTGTGGGGGCATAGACCTGGATAATGTTTAGTGGGGCTGGCGATGCGTTGAGCTTCATTGTTATGATTCTATCGTTGACAGGGTTATAGCCTAAGGCAGCATCATTTCAGGTTTTAGGGATTACAATTGCAACCCCGGAAAAACTACTTTTGTCACTTCCGGAGTAGTATATTGTATGCTTCTCGGCATCAAAATGACCACTATTCTTCCAATGCGTCTCGCTTATACCAGTGATTGTTAACTTGTACCGATCAAGCTCTTTCTCTAAGATGTTAATCTTCCCATCCGCAAGTAACCCGTTCACATTCCACGTCCCGAAGCGGAGATGCTTTCGCAGCTTTATACTTCTTCCAGTAGCATACTTTCCATAGGATACCTGGTTGCCTGTACCTCTATGGCCGGTAACCCATTTCACACCTTGAGCCCCGGTAAGCTCAGGGCGCCGGTCGCTACGCGGGTCGCTAGGCAGCTTCTTTCTCTTGCATTGTAAGACCATCTTCACAACTTTCATGGGATTAATAATGTAGTAGTTTCCCCTTGCTTTCTACATCGCGGTATTATAACTTCAGTAGCTATAATAGTCCAATAGTGAACCGGTCCAGAATATACCTCTCTACGCTTCACTTCGGTACTGATGGCTACCGCTGCCCTCCATCAGGTTTCAGGATTGACGCCCCTGTGGCTCGCCTCTTCCGCTTCATTGGCCGTACTGACAACTATAGTCTCCGCCCGCTTTACCGTTGAGGTCTTCACTGTAGGGATTTGGTAACGAAGTATCCTTCTCCGGCCTGTTTGGTCCGCGAGGGGTATTTTATTTCCCCCCTACCCTGCATATCTGCCGAGCATTCCCCTATCCGCCACCTGGGGACGCGTTCTCTAGGGGTAAGGCTCCCCGAGAATAAATATACATATCTATACCAAATTACAGTTTTCTAGTACTAGTAGTCTCTGAGATAAACTGCGGACAGACGGACAAAATCATAAAATAAAAATTTTTGCTCTATGGGGAAATCTGCGCTCTAGTTGATGTTTTCTCATCTTGTGTGTTAAAGAGAAAAAATGACAAAATATTTGGTATCCTTTGGGGAAATCCTAGGGGGGCCTTTGTCCAGCAGTGGCCCTGAACATAGCTCGTCAGTACTATATTATAAATATAAATAAATATATACGGACAAATCACACAAATTGAGTTAGCCCCAAAGTAAGTTCGGGACTTGTGTTATGGGATACTAACTCAACGATACTATATTTTATGACAAATACATATATAGATACACATCAAAGACCCAGGCCAATCTGAAAAAGATCATTTTCCATCTTGACCTGACCGGGGATCGAACCCGGGACCTCCGGTGTGGCAGTCTGGCGTGATAACCGTTAGGCCACTGAGGTCGTCTACCTATTAAATTTCTTCTAAATCCGTTTAGTAGATTTTTTGCGTGGTTGAGTAACATACTTACATCCAAACTTTCGTATTAAATTGTATTTAAAAACAGACCCTTTGGAAGTAAGGAGATTGACGTAGTGATTCAATGATAAAAATAAAGAAATCAAAAAGGTTACTAAATCGTGGAAATTGTTATAGAAAATACAAAATTACTAGGCTTACTTATTTTCCACATTAAGGCTAGACTTTGCCACAAAATATCCTTATAGAAAAAATATGACACGTTAATAAATCGTATCCTACTTTTTTTATTTGAAGGTCACGCGGTACCACGCGCCCCATTTTATTGTTCAGTGAGTACTTCTCAAAAGACCGGATTTTTTCTAGTGAGAGCAACTTGCGACTTTGCGACTTGTCATAGACGTCGATCTTGATGAAAAATAGCGTACTACGATGTAAAAATAAATTTTGCTTACATAACTTAAGCTTAGCTTTTTAGTATATATGTAGGTTTATGATAAGTTAATTGTATTTATATATGAAATCAATTTATTCTACAATTTTTCTCCTTAACCCAACCCGCACAACATATATTATTTCGTCTATAGAAATTTCTCAATTATAAGGCCGCCTTTTGCGCATCTTTCTTTTTTAGTTATAAGTTACTTTGTGTATCTGGAAATGTGATCATGTGTGCTAATAAAGTATTCTTGTCTTATCTTAATTTGTAGTGGGATATTAAATGGAAATTTCTAAATGAATTGGGATAAGTGTTGGATAAAAAGAAGAAGAAGAGCTTAATTTGGAGCGGCTATACAAGCATCATCTACCTTTAACTGGTGGCAGTGTAACCTGATTTTAAGTTGATAGTGTCATTTATAGTCATTGGTCTGGGTATAGTGGAATCCATGCGTTTAAATCACTTATTTATTTAGTTTGAACTTTAGAATTAAAACTTTTTTTTTAATTTCAGAATAAAAAGTACTCTACGAGTATGTGTCTATTCCCAGTATTTTTCTACCTGTGTACGTTTCATAAAAATCTGTTTAGGTAGTAGATTTTGCATGATTGAGTAACAAACATCCAAACTTCCGCATTTAAAAATAAGTAGGATGAAAAGTCGCTCGTCAGCAACCGTCCAAAATCGGTTGCGTGTGGCGTCGTATGTATTTTGCATGTAGAAAGCGCTACTCGACTGGGCCCAGCGGCAAAAAGGTGCGTGCGATCTTTGGCGGATACACAGCGAAATTTATGAGGCATAGAGTATAATAACTTTTATTAGATAACGCCTGTAGGTCAGAACATAGGCCTTGCGATGTTGAAAAAATGTTGAGGCATAGTTAGAAAACTATGTGCCTAGTGATAAAAGTTCGAATAATATAAACAACAATTTTGTATGATGGTGTTCAACCACTGCTTGTTTTTCGCGCAGCTTTTTATTGAGCTGCACCAATCTGTGGATTAAGCTTCCCTCAGCGGTGTTCCCAAATAGGTGCGACATTGAACCATTCAAGAAAAGAGCCTATCGTTTTTTCAAACGTCGGCAACGGATCCGTGACCTTTTTAGGTTGTCTGTCTGTGGACTGCGGTGATTGCTTACCATCAGGCAACCCGCATGCTCGTTTGCCTACTATTCTATAAAAAAAAACAACCCCTTCATCACGCTGAAAAAATTATGAGTACTCCTAAATGCCAACTATTTCAATGAATGGCTAAGAACTAGGCTAACTAGAAAGCTAGAATACACTAGACTAGACTAGACTAGATCAAAATCGCTTCAGCCATTTGGGATACACACAAATGTCTGTTTATCAAAATTATAATACCCCTCTTTCGTTGGGGGTTTCAAAGTTAATTGTTGACTTTTTAAAATTCATCCTCACTTTCGTGGGGATGAATTTTTAAATATAGTAAAGTTACTGGAATACGTAGAACTCGTATATTTTATAACTAACATATATCGCACTCGCATATTTCGACATTGGGTACTTTAGAACTACCATACATCGGCATTTCTTACTTCGCTCTCGTAAACTTTAGGACTGAAATACGTAGTACTACTACCTCACCGAATCCTATCTCATGGGGCCAGGTTCCTCTGCAGCTGACTGTACATCGTACTCGTCTGCAGTTGACTGTATATCGTACTCGCATACTAAGACATATGTTGTAAAGTGACGTCTTTAGAGTAAATACAGCAGTGGAGTTTGTTGCGCCGCCTTCGCTCCACTTGCGCTTTGGAGGCGGTGGTAACCTTAGCTTTAAGTAATTTTATGACGTCAACTAACTAAAAAACAAGAATATGACGATTTAAAAGTGCTATTTTTAAGCCTATTTAAATAAAAACAATTGACTTTTTGACTTTTTTGGATATGTTAAAACTAACGGACATCGGCATTAATACTTCGAAATTCAGTAGCGGGGTCAGTAAATAAGTAAAAGAATCAAGTGTTCGGAAAAAACCGTGAAATAATGTCACTCACATTGATAGCAAAATCGAAACAATGATTCTATACATAGTATTTCTAGGAATCCATCTACATTTGCTATCAATAATTACAAATCGGAAATCGGTCTGATATCACGGGGGAGCGAGACGGATGGCTTTTGATCAGTATGTGCCTGAGTGCATTAGCAGACGTAAATATCCCAAGGGTCATCTAATGTATGTACCCGGTGCTTTGATAGCCTATTTATTTTTTAAGCCATGTTAATGGGCAGAAATTGGAGGCTATTTAGGAATGTATACAAGTCAGCTAATTCGAGAATCAGCTAGCTCGGTTTTCATGGCTTCGACTGCATACATTTTGTTTATTGAGCACTCTCTGTGCCCCGGGACTCCACTCCCGTGGGAATTTAGAGATAAAGTGTTACCCAACTATGTGTTGTGTATGTTGAATTTCAGGGAGATTGGTTCAGTAGATAAAGCGTGAAGCATACAAACTCAATTTCGCATTTATAATACCTATTTGGAAAGTTGGGATTGGGGTAGGGTGGGATACATCCCAATTACAATCAAAGGAGTGTGAGTAAAACTGAAGTATCGAGTAAAATGAGAGAAGAAAATAACACACACACACTCCACACAAAAAGTGTTAATACATACAGTATTAAACAAAAAGTGGAAACAGGGTAAAGAATATTTTTGACTTTTATAAAATAATTTCAATATTTATTTATTTATTTATCATCACGCTGATGTCAATACGTACTTGAATGTGACATTCTTTTTGTATTCTTCTTCTTCTTTTCGAGTCGAAAATGGCATTCAAATTATAATATTCTTTGTATTATAGTTATACATACAGTACATGGAAATGAAAGTATACAAGAGAAACTTCTAAAGTACTTACGTAGGTATATTCGCTCATTTTACTTTCCTTTTTCCTTAGACTATTTTCTGCGCCATGTAAACTCTATTACGTAGCAACTATATTTTCCTTTCCGCTGGCAAAAGTCTAGACAGAAAACATATTGTGCAATTTTCAAGCAAATTCTTTTAAGTCCGTTGAAGTTAGTGGCTTAGTAGTTTTAAAAAAAACTGTTAAGTAGGTTAAGTACTAAAGTGGATACTTACCATTTGTTGCTTTTACTTGATGATTTTAAACTTTTGTTTTATTTTCTACCTTATAGCTACACTTTTATATAAGTTTTGGCTTTTGGGTATCTGCGCCCCTCAAACTTAGGTACATTGACTCGTATCGCAAATGGTAGCCCACCCAATCTTCGGCCAATGTCAGCCATAATCCCTTAAACTCTTATAATATTATGTAGCTCTTTATAAAGAATATATTAAATCACTGAAATAAAATAAGAAATCCTTCTTTATTACGTTAGAGCACCGTTTTTCCTCAACAGCAAAATATCATTCCTAAAATAAAATCAAGTAGAATTATTCAGCAGTAAACTAAAAGATTTTCTCATCTTTCTGATTTAATATAAATACAGACGCTGAGTAGTTGAACCTTGGAATAAGTACCTGATCTAGAGTTATTGCTTTGTAAAAGTTTGAAATTTTATAGCTGATACGGCAGTAAGGCGTATTTTATAGAACAGAACATTAAACTCATAAAATGGTTCTTCATTTTTCAATTTTATTTTTAAAACTTTAAAGAATATAGTTACTAGCATCTCTTGCATTTAAAAAATCGACTCGACTGAGTGAGTATAAGTTAAGGAGCTTCAGACCACTATGCCGTTTATGTACCTAAGTACCTATGTAAAATAGCAGGTTTCCTCACGATCCTTCACCGAAATATTGGTCTATTTAATGTGCTTACTTGTGCTTGCTTACGAGGCGCTACGAGTAGGATATGCCACATGTATAGTCCATCTGTCAATACCTAAGCTTTTTTCAGACGTCAGAGTCCTAATAAAAGTGTTTCGTTTATACCTTTTTTTTGAGGATAGGAACGCGAAAAGTGACATTCTAAAATTGAATGTAAAAAAAAATATTCTGTATTTTTGATGAGTCTTTAAAGTGTTCCATTTTATCGTTTATAGGTACGGAACCCTAAAAGTAACTAAGCTAAAATGGGATCTAAAAATTTTTCTATTCTGTATTTCCAAAGAAAAGCAGATTTCAAATTGATTCAGCACATGAAGTTCGATACAAACAAAATAAGAAGCTTGGATCCACTCTCGGGACTCGAAGGCCCTCCAATGTCTGCACAACTCCTCTTAATTGAAAAACCTTTTACCGTTCTTTCTGATTCCGTTTATAATGGCACTTAGATGCGCTCATAGTTTGCAAGATTTAAGCTGTTTTTGTATGAAAAATATTATTTTACGAGCTTTTTGGCAGTCTTGCAAGATAAATTAGAACTATTTCCGTTTATCCATAGTTGAAATTTTACACTTGGCTTCAGCTCTAATGACAGTGTTTAATAATTATGATAAATATAACCTTATTTTGCACCCAGGTCGTTGTCCAACGAGAAAAACCACCACAACCACCAGACAACCAGACGCACTGAGGGCTATCATCCCTTCTTGGTTGATATTCTCCACGCATGCACCGCACAGCGAAGCAATGGAACTCCCTGCCTGCGTCTGTACTCCCGAGCACATACAACTCTTCCCTTCAAAACCAGAGTGAATAGGCTGCTTCTGGGTAAGCTCGCTACATTGTAGACCTCTGCCCTCGGGCAAGATTGTGGTCAAGAGCAAACCCTAATAATCTTTAATTAAATAAAAAAATGGAAACTCCTCAATCTGATTTTTGTCATACCAAGATCTCTCTGGCAATAATGAAAGCTTGTGTCAAAAATATTTTTTTATACATATAACAGGTACCTATCTACTTGGTATGAAATGTGTAAGATCATTATCATATCATATTTGATTTTTGAGGCATATTATCTGACAAAACTCGATCAGAACCCGTCCAGACGTAACAAAGTAATAGAACGAATTTTCTGTTCGCTTCATTATAAAAATTCCAGTATAAAAATATGGCACATGTACTGTACATAGCGGAAAATATCCAAATATACACGTAATAATCCTGCGAATATTATATAATATATAAATAATATCCGCAGAATTGAAGGACGAAAGCTCTGCTGTGTGACATCCTAATATTATAAATGCGAAAATTTGTTTGTTTGTTACCTCTTCACGCTTTATTTACTGAACCAATCTTCCTGAATTTCGCATACTCATAGTTAAAAGTACGGAGAAGAACATAGGGTACCTTTTATCCCGGAAAAAATCACTGTTCCCGTGGAAAATTCATGCAGGCGAAGCCGCGGGCAAAAGCTAGTTTAAATATAATTAATCCAACAATTGTTAAGAGAAACTTTCCTAGTATATTAACTGAAACACTAAAGGTAATCATGCCTGAACGATAATACTTAGAGAAAGTACTACGATACAGCGAAGGCGTGCAATTTAGACGATAATTGTCTGACTTGTGCGCGAAATGCTGTTTGTTGATAGAAAGTTTGCATTTATTTCACTTAGGATTTAGCTTACATTCAACACTTGCAAAAAATGGGTTGAAGCAATCACGCTAATGAAAACAAGCCACGCTGCCGTCTCGTAAATATTCAACGGATATTCTAGATTGCGACACACGGACGATAAGGTTGTAGAGCGTGCATAACGATCAAATGATTATTGCCCAAGCTATTAAACATACCTACACACACACAAGCATACATCCTCTAGCTACGTAGCAATGGGCTAATGAATACTTAATTTGATTAAATACTTCTCTGTTCTCGCCTCACATTGGTGTAGCTAGACCAAAACACGCGTACATTTTCGATTGTTGTATTTTTTTCGATTAAGCCACGAGGCTTAAAAAAAACCGTAATACGGCGTGTATTATGCGTGTTAATTTGTAAAAACTGTATGGAATCAAAGTTATAGAACATTTTATCATTTCATCTTAGTACATGTTTTGCTACAACGTACCATTTTTTGAGATATTGGCGAAAAACCTAAAATAAAGACCTTTGTCGCCCCCCCACCTTCCGGCTCGCCTCCTAGACTATTCAATTCAATTCATTTATTCGGTACAAAACAAATTTGTGTTGAAAAATACAATATCAAAATAATTAAATAGTTAAAACGTTATTAATAATTAAAATTAAAAGTTATTATTGAATAGAGTACGCAATAAAATAATGAAATAGCAAGTATAAATAAATTAAAATTAAATTAGTAAAATGTCAAGTGAGATTCAAATTAAATTTAGTCCAATTAGTAATTCTGTGTCATGTCACCTATATAAAAATTGCTCTATTGAATAATAACATTTGTCCAGAAGAAAATCTTTGAGTTTATCTTTAAATTCTGCCTTATATAATAATGATTTAAGTTCAATTGGTAAGTTATTAAAAAAATTCATGGATTTGTGAAAGGGACTCTGTTTAACTATGTTCAAACACGGTACTTCAGCCGTTACCAAGTCTTTTCTTCTGGTTGATTCTCGTTGGTGTCTCTGCTCTTCGTTTTCATGTCTACGTATATGCTTAGCAAGATATGTTAAAAGTACCAGGATATATAAACTGGGAACGGTAAGTACTCCTAATTTTTTAAAGTATTCTCTGCAGGAGGTCTGTTGGGATATACGAAACATAGTCCTAATAGCTCTTTTTTGCATCACAAATGCTTTGTCCATGTTATAGTCATAGCTACCTCCCAATAAAGTACACTATAACGTAACTTGGACTCTACTAAAGCGAAATACACTAATTTGAGATGATTGATATCATCTCTCAGAGTCCTTAAAACATAACACGCAGAGTTAATTTTTTTCAACGTCATCTAGCTCGGGTTTCCAGTTTAAATACTCATCAATATAGACTCCTAAGAATTTCACAACTGCAGTATTTTGAGCTTTCTCATTTTGTATATTTACATTAAGAGTATCATTATCTCTGTAATTTGTCCGAATTAACATAACATTAGTCTTGCTAGCATTGATTTTCAAATTGTTTGCATGAAACCAGTCATATAAGACACTTATTATTTGTTCAATTTTTATATTTAGTTGTGGCAAATCTGATGCTGAAACAATTGCATTTGTATCATCTGCATAAACTATTAGTTTAGAGTCAGGAATTTTATTATTAACATGGTCAATAAGATCATTTATGAATATTATGAAGAGTCTATACTCTTCATAATATTCATAAATGATCTTATTGGGGCCTATGCCCCAGTATGGATCCTTGAGGCACTCCTGTTTTTACAGTTCTTAATTTAGATTTAGTTATCTTTGCATTGCCATCGTTTCCTGTATTGCTGATTTCAACAAACATTTTCCGGTTATGAAGATATGAACTAAGCAGTTTGTGTGCAGAATCTTTCACTCCATAATACTCAAGCTTTTTTAACAATAAATTGTGATTGACTGTATCGAAGGCAGAACTCAGATCTAAAAACGTACCAGCTACTCTAAGTTTTTTATTAATGAGACTAGTAATATCATAAATCAGGTTTTCAATAGCGTCTTGCGTTTCTATATTTGCCTGGTAACCAAACTGTCTTGAGTCAAGAATCTTATTTTTATTGAGGTGTTTTATCAGACGGATTTTTATTAACTTTTCAAAAATTTTAGACATAATAGTAAGTAAAGATATTTGTCTGTACATTTGTGGATCATGTTTGGATCCCTTTTTGTGAACTGGTATTATTTTTGCCACTTTTAATTGTTCAGGAAAAATTCCCGCTTCCAAACATTGATTAAAGAAATAACTGAGGGGTTCAGATAATATATCTAAGTTGTCTTTAATTACTGTGATAGGTACGTCGTCATAGCCGCATGATTTTTTAGATGGCATTTTTCTTACAATTTTTCTAATTTCATCAGACGTTGTTGCCTCTAAAGTCATATTGGTATGTACCTCTTTAACGGTATTTTTAAGGTAGGTCATAGCCAAATCTATATTAACAGGGTCAACGCGCTGATCAAATTGATTAGCAAATATTTCAGCAATTTGCTCTGGATTTACAACATTTTTATTGTTGAGATTAAGGGAAAAGTTTTGGCCGTTCTTTACTTTTTGTTTCGGTGTCTGTTTATAATTGTCCACACATCTTTAGAGATATTACTTGATGTTTTAATTTTTTCTTGTACTGCTAATTTCTTTGCCTGTCTTATTACTTTTCTGTACAATGTCATATATTTATTTTTATAGTGAAGGATTGATGGATTCATGTTTGCATTACCATTAGCTGAGCAAATAAATCTTTTCATCTTACTAGATACCTTTAGACCCTTGGTTATCCACTTTAATGTATTGTCTTTGTTAATCTTTATTTGTAAATTTTTTACCGTAAAACTATCCCTAAACAGTCTATTAAAAGTTTTGATAAATCCATTTATACCTAATGTAGACCAATTTTGTTTTAAAATATTATGTCTGAAAGTTAGATTATTCCTTTTATTAAAAATCCTTTTCTTTATTTTTTAAAAACAGTTTTGGTAATTTTATTGTTGGCTTCAACTTTTATGCTACATAGTAAGCCAGCATGCCCATCTGAAAGCCCATTAAAATCAACCGTGCAACCAGTTATTTGCTCATCACTTAAGTTAGTAAGTACATTATCTACACAAGACTGCAAATCATTTCTTTTGAAAGTAATTGAGTTTACCAATGGTCTAAAATTGTATCGCATTAATAAATTTAAAAATTCATTTTTTTTGTTAGTTTCTAGCAATAAATTAACATTAAAATCACCACAGATAATGCATTTTTTGTTAAAGAAATGCTCTAGGAGGGAATCCATCCTATCAATGAACTCGTCAAAATTAGTATCATAGGGCGTTCTATAGACTCCAGGACTTTTAGTATGTTTTCTTCCTAAGCACCCTGATTAAGTTTCTGCAGAAATCGCTTTGGTTCCCGCTCGCGCACTCTATACCCTCCTGCGAGACATTCCTTGACCGGACTATAATTTGCAACCATTACATAGTAACATTAAGTAATGTAATGTACGTGTTGTAAGAAACTACGTAACTAGTAATTAATTGCATGTGGGACTGCTGCTGAAAAATGCAGTAGCACATAAATTTCGTGGCTGTATTTTCTATGCAAATACAACATAAAGAGCCTGAGTGCATAATCTACAAACTGTAATGCCGTGTGTATCTATCACCTTATTTTATCGCGCTATTCAACGTAAACTTTTATACTGCTAGCGTTAAAGAAGTAAAATGGTAATTTTTCAATTATTCTGAGTAAGTTTGGACGATTATGCTTCTTTTTTAACTGTACTTTATTTTATTCTGCATTGTGGGGTAAAAGTTTGGATTCATATTTCTTTTTATCAGTGCCCGTTTACAAGATACCAAGTTTGCTGACTAAATTTTATTTATTGGCTACAAAAGTCGAGGATTCCTTGTGTTTATGATTTAGGTGTGACCAATGCATGGAAACTTTTTCTTCAGTTTGTTTACTCAGAAACCAACTCTTAACCAACGTTAGAAACGAAGTCATTATAAAATTCTTCAATGAAACAGTATAGCTACGCTAGTAAATGCACGCTATTAAGTCAACGTTTGTCTTCTTTTCTATTCAAGTTTCATATAAATGTAACCTTAAGCAACATATATAAAACTAGCTTTTGCCCGCGGCTTCGCCCGCGTGAATTTCCCACGGGAACAGTGCTTTTCCCGGGATAAAAAGTAGCCTATGTGCTATTCCAGGTCATTATCTACCTCTGTACCAAATTTCATCGAAATCCGTCCAGTAGATTTTGCGTGATTGAGTAACAAACATCCTCACAAACTCACAAATTCACAAACTCACAAACTCACATCCAAACTTTCGCATTTATAATATTAGTATGGATACTTTTGTTACTGACTGAGTAGCTGACAGACAACGCACAGCCAAAACTACTGGGAGTAGGAAATTGGTATTTTGCATGCAGGTTCCTTAAAAGGTGTGTAGGGGAGCACTAAGAAAGGATTTCCCTAAATTCTCAAGGGATCAAAATCCTGGGCCCATACTACTATTTGAGATATTTGCAAAATTCTTTGAAAATTCACAAATTGTCTTATCAGCACCGAAACCCCTGTAAGCCGGTGAATTTTTAATGAGTACATTTGGTTTCGCTCAAAATGTTTCAGAAGTTAAATTGACGGTGTAATTGGAAATGTTCGTGTACCTCCGTTTAAATTTCACCTTTTTGACCTACTACAAAAGCAGGAACTAATTATTCATAAGGTGACACTTGATGACCTCGCGTCTGGAAACCACATGTCATGGCAACTCGGGGCGACAAATTTAATTGAGCCAGTTTTGATATCTAACGACTTACGGCGGGTTTGCACTTACACATTGTTTTTCAGGTCCTGAAACATCAACGTTTTGTGGTTTAAGTTGTTTTTTGGAAAAAAAAATTGTCTCAACAAGATAACAGTAAATGTTTAACTTTCTATCTTATTAGTAAAGGCATGACAATTTTCAATAAAGTCAAAAAACTTTAACTTGAAAATAGTCACACAGTAAGGCAATGCAGAAACTTTTTAACGAGGACTATTTGTGGTAAACCAATGGCTATAAATATCTATATGCGTAAGAGTCGAATAATGTTTAAATTTTGACTTAGCGGTGTCAGGACTATTAGCATCAAATTCAAATGGACATCTGGCGTCACTTCGTCACGTCACACGTCTGGCTGACCCTCGCGTCAACTCGTGAACGGGTGTTGCCAGGGGGATCCTGCTTCGATCCTGATTCAATTTTTATTTTTATTTTTTGTTCTTAACCAATTCATTGTGGTTACTTGATCACAAACATAACATGTTTTATTATATTATTTTTTTTTTTCTTATATTTTTTTTTTGACTGTACACAATTTAGTGTATGTATAAAGTTAATGAATAGCCCCTCTGGCATGCTAGGCGACCAAGACTGTTTCATGAGTTTCTTTCGCAGCAGTGGTCGTTCCAAAATGCCAGTAGTTTGTAGCTTTGAAACATTATTAAATAATTAGTTATCGACGTGAAAAAGAGCCTTCTTTGAAGGCCAAGTTTCAATAAAAAAATTTGACTTTGACTTTGACTTCTTTCCAGTAAAGACTTTCGAAATTTCCGGAAGTCTTAAGTTTCTTCCAAAAATCACAATTATATATTTTTTTCTATGTTTATGGTTAACCTGCCAGTGAGTATAGATTGCCTAAATGATAGTAAGGATAATGTCAAAGGGCCAGGCCAAATCTCATTTTGGTCGCACCGTGGGTGGTTTTAAATATGTCCCTTCATAAATTTTTCCCATGAACCTTTTAATAAAGTGTCAGCCGACATGCTGTTTTCCACTTAATAATTAAACCGTAGGAGATGTCTGTGATAAGCCCTTTTTGTAGGATGATATATTAATATTCGTTTACCCCTAATGTGCTTATTTGAAAACCATGTCAAGTTGCCTCTTGTCATTATTACACGCCTTTGTAATTAATTGGTAAAGCGTTTTATTGTTGTAAACGTAATGTACGTACATCGTACTTACAAACTTCGACATTGGATACTTTAGAAGTAACGTACATAGACATTTAGTACTTAGACATTCCGTAGCCGAGTCAATGTGGCTTGGGTAGAATTTTAATATTTATTTTGACGACCTGTGCGGGCCAACAGTCATCACGCCGGACTATTACACCGGAAGTCCGGGTTCGATCCCCGGTCGGGTCAAGGTCGAAAATGATTTTTTCAGATTAGCCTGGGTCTTAGATGTTTATTTAAATAGGTAGGTAGTATCCCATAACACAAGTCTCGAACTTACTTTGGGACTAACTTAATATTGTGTGATTTGTCTGTATATATTTATTTATTTTTATATTTTAATAACTGCAGAATTTTGGTAACGTGCAACCAAGTGAAATATATGATACAAGGTATCATACGTTATTTTTTGGTGGTAAAGTGCTATCTCGAGGATCTAGATATGCCTGTTTATATTTTAGGCAAAAATACTATAGCACCTCTTTTCTATGTTCACATAGAAAACTTTTTACGGAATTCCCGAGATGAGATAATCATAAGAAATATTTTCGGAGGGTATTTTTTTAACGTAATCAGATGAAAAAAAGTAACTTGAAGAATGTTTCAATAGCGATGGGCATTGGGCACCAACAAACATAAATATATAAAAAATGCAAATGTAAAAAAAAAACATTATATTGGCACTTCTTCTTCTTCTCAGCATATTTGCATCCACTTCTGAACGTATGCCTTTTGAATATATTGGCACTGTGATCTCCAAATTACGTAAAGCGGAATCTTAAATCAAGGTTACACCCGCAATCACATGTGAGCAACATACCTACTGTAAACATTCGGGGTGAAATATTTACTCAGGACTTTGACTGAGCCTTACAAACGATAAAATCGCTAACTCCTCCAAGTTATTGTAAAGAACTCCGCAAACAGACCCTTCGAAGACCCAGGAAGGGTTTCGACTCCCTTTTACATAAATAAATAAATCGGTATTAAAACTCAAATGACATATTTGCTGGTGAAGGGCAAGATTGATTGTATTGTATTATTACTAGCTTTTTTCCCAAGTACTTTTTCCCGGGATGAAGGTATCCTATCTCCTTCTCAGTACTTCCAACTATGTGTATGCGAAATTTCAGGAAGATTGGTTCAGTAGATAAAGCGTGAAGAGGTAAAAAATAAATTAATAAACAAACTCACTTTTGCATTTATAATATTAGGATTAGGATATGACGGTGTGGCAATATGCAGTTTGTATTTAACGGTAAAGCAGTTCGTATCAATAACAATATGCGTCGGTAATGTAGTAGGCACGATCCCAAATATACCTAATGGGTCATTCACATAGAAACCATAAAAAAATAAAACTAATTTGGTTGCGTTAGTAAATACCTACAGTTAGATGGTTTAGTTCAGATTTGAATAGGACATAATTATTATATGTCTCAAACTAAAAAAAATCTGTTCGAATATTCGTTCGCTGTTATAAAATGAGTTTACCATATTGCACAAAAAAGACTTATAACGAGAAGATATAAACTAAAATAACTAATTGCTAAAAGACAAAAAGTAGCACTAAAATACGCAAAAAGATCGTAAAATAAAAGCTTTACTTTGTTGAAATCCGTACCAAATGATGTTTGGCAAAACTAGACACCTAAAAAATCGAATTTTATCGTTAAAACCGAGCAAAAATGGAAACGTTGGATTGAACAAATCCAGTTTTGCAAAAAAATATTTTTTATCTCGAATAACACAGTTCTCGTTCAAAAATAATTGAACGTTGAAATTTTGATCAACACCCGGGCTCAACCGCAGTACCTTCTAAATTAATCCACAAATTAATACCTAACTCTGAACCCACGTTACACCGGGCCATATCTTGACCCTGCATGACCCTCAAAATTGAACACATACCAGGCACCCATTACGGGCTTATTAAATAACCTACTGACAGCTAGAAATGTTTGCTTAACGTAAATTTGACCTACTGAGTTTCACTTACCTTAAAATAATATCAAGGGCGCTAGACACATTACGTGGACTAGGTTACAAACTTTTAGGCAATGATATTTTCGAAAAAAATTGTGAAATAAAACTATAGAGCGCTTTGGAGGCGGTGGTAACCTTAGCTTTAAGTAATTTTATGACGTCAACTTACTAAAAAACAAGAATGTGACGATTTATAAGTGCTATTTTAAGCCTATATAAATAAGAATAATTTACTTTGATTTTGATAGAAGTAACGGCAAAGGAACACAAAATAATTCACCTGATAATCCGAGGAATAAAATTCAATTTCAAATCACAATCGCCGCCACAAATTCAAATGTGTAACGCCGCTTATATGTACCTAAATCAAAAATATGATCCAAAGTTGTCAACTATACACACGTAGGAGCTTTGAATTTGAAATTCAGGGTTGAAGTAGAAATTAATACCCGTTTTGATGGTACATCGTACATAACACTCAGATACTATGTAGTTTTCAACCACAGTTGTGTTTCAAAAATATAAGTTATACCTCTATATTTATACCTAACTAATACTTTGTTAAGTAGTATGAACCGGTATTTTTCAAGAATTGTTTTTTTATGTAAGGCACTATAAACTTTTTTCATTTATTTGATGGTATTCTTAAATTAGCTGTTTCGGGGATAAGAATAAGGATAAGCTCTTTCAAGCAAACAAATTCTTTAACTTCTAATATATCAGTAATTAATTCCCTCTGGATCGTTCAAATAACTTATTCTAGAAATCACAATATTTGAAGATAAACTACAATTTTAACAAGAATAAGCAATATTCGACCTAATTGCTTATTGTTATTGGAGTTCAATATCGAATTTATTTATAAGTGATTCATTTAATGAGATGGCCACGCGATTTCCCCAGACGGCCAAGATTTATTGTTTATAAGGATTTTCTTGTTTCCTGCGTTCGTTTACTGTATTTAATATTATTTTCATCAGAAAATAAATTCAGTTCTTAGTTATATTTTGTTGAAACGAGGGAAAGATTATTAAACTGGCATTGCTGTTGGCCAAAACTTCAAATCATAAAGTTAGAAAAATAAATTTCATTTGTCAATTTTTTTCTGCGTCTATGTTTCAAGCGTCCAATTTTTATATCCTTATAAATGTTTATTTCATAAGATAAATGGAACTATGCGATATTTAATACCGAAGTTATAAAGTTAGTTAAAGAATTTCAGAAACAGAGACAAGTTGCTACGTCACACCCTATTTAGAAATGCATCTCAAAGCTAACCTAATTATTTGACCTACTTTTACGATCTAATCTGGTAATCACTTTTTTCTCTTTCTCCCAGATGAAAAGATACGAATATTGTTCCCGCATTAACGAGCAAATAAAATTTACAGAAGCTTAAAATTGGCCTTCAAAATAATGGAAACTGATATTTTTACTATTCAATTTAAATATAAAGGTTGATCATAGAAATGTGAAAATATATAGAAGAGTCATTAATGCATTATTTTGCCAAAAGCCTAAATTTAGACGCATAGAACTCAAACTAAACCTGGAAGGCCCCGGCGAAGATGGCGGGATGACTTAGAATCACACTCTGCAGATTGGATATCAATAGCTCAGGATAGAGATAAATGGAGGGAGGAGAGGGAGGCCTTTGCCCAGCAGTGGGATCTAAACGGCTGAATAATAATAATAGAACTCAAAAGTTTGCCTTTTGGCAGTAACTGTATTTTGTAACCGGTTACAAAAGAAGAAAAAATGTTTTTCTTCGCTTACTCGCACACAAACTATCAATCGAATCAAATTTCCATTGTAATTTGAATTTTCTATTACGTTTTCCTGAATACGTACAAGTTTTTCTATTATGTAGTGTTTTTTGTGTGAGAGCTACGTTCATCCTAAAAAAAATATTATTATTATTGCGTTTGACTCCGCTACTGAATGTCGAAGTATAAAACGTCAATATACGTTAGTTCTAAAGGCACGATGTACGTTACTTTCTAAGTATCTTCAGATGGCATTTCTAGTTGTATTATATTATTCATATTTCTGTGGTTCTGATAGACTTACGTAGCACCATCGGGAAAAAAGTAATAAGGTCGAATTCGAGGAGTCGTCTGGAGCATAACGCCATAAATTATACGTTTGGCCGTAAAAAGATGTTTATAAATATAAGATGGAAAATATGGAGTCGATCGTAACTGGTATCATATAATATTACTGGCTTTTACACGTGTATTTGTATATGGATAAAAATAGTGCGAGTGGTGTCATTATCCTTATATTTCATTTATGTTCTACTAATAGAACTAATCTATACTTAGAGTACCAACACGAGATTTCAGAACACAATTAGAATTATATGCTGCATGTACACATTGGCCAATCCTTGTACAGTCAGCTGCAAAAGTGCAGTCAGAATCTACAAGGCAATATGATATTTGAGGAAAGGCAATAAGGTCATTGAGGTATGACTGCACTTATGGCCCTTGACTGTATATTGCTTAATTTTTATGTGAACGCGTTGATACAATTTATCAGTGTACATCGGTTGGCAACAGAATTGGGCAATGGCAAAAATACACTGCAATGGGCAAATGTGTAAGTCGTTGTATAAAAGTCGCAATATTTTAAATGTTACTTTTTAACACAGTCATTTTGTACTCAATTTATGGTATTTTTTGTATGTTTGTTACTTAGTTTTGAGGAAATATTGTGAAGAGAAAAAAATTAAGTATTTTATTATTTTTTCCATTATTTTTTTATGTTCAACATTCGCTTGTCGATTTGTCTTTAAAAAGTTGATGCTTTTTCATATTAATTATATTTACATAGAAATCTTGTAGATTGTCTACTTATAATGAGATTTCTTCCGTTTCTTAACCTGTCCGAAAAACGGGCAAGTCTCAAATTCCTAGACTAAATAACGTCACTAACCTGCAATATTGACACTGGCGAACAGGATCGTCCATAGAGATAGGAGACGTGGACATCGACCACACTCCATCGTATCCAAACAGTCACAAACTATTCAGAACACGTCACAAAAACTGCCCAATTACATTTCCACAGGAATCACATTGTATCTCGAAACTCTGAAACAAAGAAAAGTGAAATTTAATTGGGTAATTAACTTAATTGGAAAAACAATTCAATGTATTAACTATTAAAAGTAAATTAAATCTGTAAAAGAAGGAATGTGATAAATTTATTAACATACCAGAAAAATAATTAAAATTAACAATTACAACTATAAATTGAATTATTTTATTTATTTCATAAAATTAAATTCAACAACTTCAAGGACAAAATAAACTAAATCTAACTAAAATTATTATTATTTTATTTAACAATTGGTTGCCTGGAAGAAATTGTTTACAGCGATAAGGCCGCCTTTTGCGCATCTTCCTTTCTTTTTTTTTGTTATAAGTTACTTTGTGTATGGAAATGTGATCTTGTGTGCTAATGTAGTATTCTTGTCATTATATTCTTGTTCTTGTGTTGTATTGTTGTCTTCTTGTCTAAAATATACCTTTAATTTCAGTGATAAAACCGAAAAACAAAACTTACGTACTAATAAGTTGTCATGACTTTGACAAGTATTATTTACAAAAGCTACTTTATTTCGAAATGCAGATAATTACAGACAATGTTAAGAATCAAGTACCCGTTTATTAACTTTAAATTTGTTTCATTTAACTTTATAAAGTAACTATAATTTTCAAACTGATTTTCTATTATTCCACAAGTAATATTATGCCATATGTAATTTATAACCAAATGTTATTATCTATATACATATAATAAAACAGTAAAAATATTTTGTCTGTACATTTAGTATTTTTGACTAAAATGGATAGAGGGACACTTAAAAAAAACATAGGAAAGAAAAAATTTTTTTGGTATTTCTTGTCTGTCTGTCTGTCTGTATGTATGTACGCGTTTCACGCAAAAACTACTGGACGGATTTGAATGAAACTTTTTTTGTTGTATAGCTATTAAGCCTGGGCAACATATAGGCTATAATTTATTTTGAAAACTGGAACACCTGATAAAGAACCATAACAGAACAGCTAAACTATAAGAAATATGGAAATGGTGCCTTAACAAAAATCGTTCAACCTGATGAGCATTTTCTGCTGACGTATAAAAATTGAAGATCTGGAACATCTGATAAATAACTTCAAGAGACCAGCTACACTATAACATATACGGAAATGGCGCCTTAGCAAAACTTGGTTAATCTGATGAGCATTTTCTGTAGATGTATAAAAATCGAAGATTGGAACATAGGAAACAGTTTGGAACACAAAAAGACTTTTCATCTAAGCCAAAGTCACGCGGGCGAAGCCGCGGGCAACAGCTAGTTTATAATAATCTTACTTTTTCGGGATTATAACGAAATTATATTTGACAGGTATCAAAATTCTTTTGGTTACATATATCTGGCAAACTAAAAACAATGCCAATAAACAGAAAGTTAGCAAAGTTATGAGCTAATAGAATACGGGGCATATGAAAAAGTTTCATATCATTTATCTTTACCCTACTTGGACGGCCTTAGAAAGAGTGGAACTTACGTAATTACTTGTTATTAGATCTTCGATAGGACAATTGATACGATACTATTCCTAGCACGGGATTTGAAATGAAAAGGCAATTAGAAATGAAAAGGCAATTAGAAATGACATCTGTAATTTTTTTATCTGTTTTTTAGTGTTCCGTACCTCAAAAGGCAAAAACGGAACCCTTATAAGATCACTTTGTTGTCCGTCTGTCCGTCAAACTTTTTTTTCTCAGGAACGCTTAAAGGTATCAAGTTGAAATTATCGAATACTCGGATCTATGGTCTTTTTCAGCAAAAAAAATAATCAAAATTATACGTCAACGCGATCAAGAGATATTACCGAAAATGTTGCAAATTTTCGCAAATGTTGCGATTTCAGGCAGCAATCAAAATCTATGGGGTACTTCCCGTTGACCTAAAATTATGAAATTTGGCAAAAAGCAAGGTCTAACAGTACTTATACAGGAATAAATCTGAAAATTGTAAATATGTTGTTGGAAGTCTGAAAAAAAGTGTTACAAACTTATTTTTGCGCTGGATTCAGTATGAATCTTAGGGATCGAACTGCAAAGTTAAGTTTGTTTTTGAAACTAGTTGGTCTTTTAGTTAGAGCTATAATGTAAGATGCTTTGCGTGTACAGAACCCTCGGTGCGCGAGTTTGACTCGCACTTGGCCGGTTTTTTTCCGTCGGCTTGTGGTCGAAATATCGCCATGGCCAAAGAATAATCTGAATAATCGTTATTATACGTCGTCGCTCACAAGATGAGAAGTGTTCTGTAACTTTTTCATCTCCTTGACACAGTATGTTTATTTCCTCCATTTTGATCTATCCAAAGGTTCCAATCGGTTAATTCATACCATCTAACACCATACAAGAATTTACTGATTGGAACCACAATAGAATGAAACGTGGTTCCATAGGGGACCGGACAACTTTTTTTTTAATACTTCTTTGAAATATCTCACAGTAATAGAATCATCCGTAAAATAATCTCCTCCACATCCAAAGTATTTCCCAAATAGCAAATAGCAATAGCAAAAAATAATTCACATTTTTAAACGATGTTTGGACGATACCAAAACGCCCCTAACTAAACGTCACGCGTAGAAAATGGACTTTCCCTAAAAGTTTGAACTTTAATAAATTAACTCTGGAGAATAAACTCGTGCTGAAAAGTCGCAAAATATGTTTAATTACATGTATTCTATCATATAATTACATATTTTTAACAATTCTCATACCTTGTCCGGTCCCCTATTGACCAATTCAAAAAGCGTCTTTATGCCATTCAAATGGTACGGTCAGCTGCAGAACTCCTATCTCTTCGAATTCAATCTCAGGGGGGGCCAGGTTTCTCTACAGCCGACTGTACCAATCCATCGTGGTGTCAATCGCTCCAAACCAATGTAACTATGATATCTAATAATGTAAATTTTTCTGCTAGACTTTTTGCTAATTTTGCGTATTGGACATTTTGCGCCACCGCGGACGGGCAATAAGAAATCTTTAGGCGGACATAGACGGCATTTTAGTAAGACGGATGGTTCTTGTCAGCCTGTGCTCTGGAAATATGAAGATTGATGATCAGACCCGGTCTTGGGCAACGGTCCGACCGAAACTGTACGGTTTGGTCTTCATTCGGCCCACATTTCGTATATATTATTATTATTCAGCCGTTTAGATCCCACTTCTGGGCAAAGGCCTCCTTAAACAAAAAAGATTTTTTAATTAATTTAATTTTTATTTCGTATACTTATAAAAAAATCTTTTTTTAGATTTTTCCATATTTTGTTAGTAACTAACAATAATCATTCCTAGTTAACAAATGCAATAAAAAAATTGAGTACTTTGTGGTGCAGTTTGTGGGCAACGCGTGTACTAACTATATTTAAAAAAAACTATGAGGGCCAATAGAAGACAAAAAATTTATCAAATGAAAATTGGTGAGGTTTTCAAAATTGTATTACTGAAGGTCTAACTATCTGTCGCAGATATCATCTTGATACACCATTAGGATCTAAGACATTAACAATAGTAAATTCGACGCGGATGAAATCACGGGCCAGAGCTAAAAAAAACGTATGATTCAGTCCCAAATGTAGGATAAAGGAAATATAAAAAATTAGAGATGGCTTTCTTCGTCTTTAGGACGAAGGAAATCAGTGGTCTTAGTTCACATTGGCTGACGGTTTAGTATACGGCTACTACCAACCCAGCAAACATTTTAGGTCGAAATTACCATAATATTACCTAATCTTTTTAAAAATAGGTAATTTTTATGTTAATTTCGACCAAAAGTGTTTGCTGGGATTAGATGGTGATCGTAAAAATCATGTCAGATGCTGGAGTGGCAACCGTGTAAAATAGGTTGACTCCCTTTTGTGCGGTATGTAGGACCTAAAGATATACCTAAGACTCGGATGAGACTTCGGTTAAACGGCCTATATGTGTATATATGAAAGGGAAGGTTTCAACAATTCGGCAACTCGACAGGGCTCGATAATCGCTTACCTCGCTCGCTTGTTGAAGGCTTCTCTTGGTGATCACCAGTTTTCTTCGAGTACAGCAATGCCAAGAATATTCTGGAAGGATCTGTTGCGGGAATCTTCGTAACGGCGCGCGCGCGGCACTGCAGGCGCGGACACACACGCGATCTCAATGATATACGAAGCGAGACTGAAATCGCGATCATTGGCGATCCTTACGCGAGGCGAGTAGACTTCCATCTCGCTCTCTCATTTGCCCGCTAAAAGGGACAGCGATATCAAGGTGCCTTATTACCGAATTGAAGAGAAAAAAAAGAAATTATATAAAAATTGGAGGCTGAAGGCCTCAACATAGCTCCCCGCCTTGAAAGGTCCAGAGCTTTCAAATTAAAATATAGACAAGAAGCTAGGTGGATAGATCAAGATAAGATAAGATAGATTAAGCTAGGAGGATAGATTAGAGGTAATAGCGGTCTGAGAATATCAGCGAATCGATATCTACGGTAGAAATTATGATTAAATAAGCGGTTTAATTAAATTGCGGTTTGATTAAATTGCGGTTTGATTAAATTGCGGTTTGATTAAGTTGCGGTTTGATTATTGGGTAGGCAAAGGATACAGCTTTGTGACAGGACGCTTATATGTGCCTGACACAGTCTTGACTAAAGCCACGCGAATTATACCATCCGATCCAGGAAACACCTCCTTTATGACACCTAATGGCCAAGTCAAGGGCGGTACGTTATCTTGACCCAAGAGAACGACAGTGCCTATCTCTATGGGACGATCGTGAGTGCACCATTTCTGACGGACTTGCAGCGTATGCAGGTATTCAATACGCCATTTTTTCCAATATGATAACACGAGTTGATCCAAAAGTTTTTTACGCTTTGTCAAATTCATACTTTCCTCTGTCAATTCAGAAGAAGGTAAATAAGTAATGGGACTGGACATTAAAAAATGAGCCGGCGTGAGAACGTCAGGATGCGGATCAGATGATAAAACACTAAGAATAGGCTGACGAAGCCAGGACGGGCCGTTATAATATAAGGAATGTACAATTAACTCCGAAGGCAGCATGCCACGTGAAAGACAATCGCTAGGATTCTCTTTCCCTGATACGTGATTAAAACAAGCGGCAGGTAAATTTTCCTGAATTTTTGCAATACGGTTGCTAACAAATATAGACCACCTATGAGGGGCAGAATGGATCCACGAGAGCGCAATAGTGGAATCCGAAAACGCATAAGTACCGGCAATAGGAATGCGGGCAGAAAGCTTCTCTCTGACAACCCTAACAAGCTTAGACAGCAACAAAGCAGCAACGAGTTCTAATCGAGCTAGTGTTGTTACTTTAGCGGGGGAAACCTTGGATTTCGCACAAAGAAGGCGGACCGTTATATTACCTTGAGTATCAGAAATGTGTAAATATACACAGCAACCATAACCACTAAAGCTAGCATCACAAAAGGCTACAATGTTTACGACAGATTCTGCAAAAACTCCAACATGACGTGGAATTTTAAGAGAAGATAGTGCGGGAAAATCCCGTGCTAAAGCAGTGAAGCGGTCTATGATTGGCTGCGGAGGTACATCATCCCAATCTATCTTGGCTAACCAAAGTTCTTTAATAAGTATTTTAGCGTACAAAACGACCGGTGCTACAAGGCCAAGTACGTCGAATAAGCGAGCAATTAATGATAAAATGGTGCGTTTTGTACATTTACTGTCCACTGGGCTGGTTGTCAAAGAAAAAGTATCTTCAGCGGGCTCCCAGGTTAAACCAAGGATTTTAAAATTGTGAATATTGTTATCCATACTAGAAAAATTAACTGATAAGCGGTGAGACGCAGGGAGGGTCTCTAACAAAGCGGGTGAATTGCTGGCCCATTTGACAAGGTCGAAGGAACCTAATTTAAATAAATCAATTAAGTTGTGTGACAACTTTATAGCGGTTTGTTCATCAGGAACAGAATAAACATAATCATCCATATAAAACTGGGTTTCTACCAATTTGGATGCGTCCGGAAAGCGGTCGCTATGCTCACACGCCAGATGGCGTAGTGTGCGCATGGCTAAGTAAGGACTAGACGCCAACCCAAAAGGCACGCGGTTGAAATTAAAGGTGCGAATAGGCTCATTCTTATTGAAGCGGAATAAAATTCGCAAGTATTCGCGGTGATGCGGATTAACACCGATTCTTAAAAACATCTGTTTAATATCTGCGGTCATAGCTATGGGAAACGTACGAAAATCAAGTAATAACAAAAATAAGTCGGCCTGTAAATTAGGTCCGACATGTAAAATGTCATTGAGTGACAACCCTGAGTGCGTCTTAGCGCTGGCGTCCAAAACTACACGAATACTATCTTTGTCTGGCCTAATGACCGCGTGGTGCGGTATGTAATAGCCCTGTTCTGTTAATTCAGAATCAGGTACTTCCGATAAATAACCCTGAGATATATAGTCGGTGATGGTTTTATTATAATGTTCGCGTAGGGTTGGCACGTGCGCAAATTTACGCTCGAGGGCCAACAGGCGGCGGTGGGCGACTGCACGAGAATTGCCCAACTCAGAGGGGTTCCGCGAAAAGGGTAGGTCAACAAAATACCTACTGTCCTTAAACGTGACGGAAGAACAAAAAATATCTTCGCACTCTTTTTCGGATGGACTAATAAGCCGTGAAAATGGTACTTCCTCCAATTCAAAGAACTTCTGTAAACCCGACTCAATGTCAGTATTAGTCAGCGCGGTAAACGAGGAAGATTGAGAAAACGAGTCACAATGACCTGCCGCACTACCCATTAGTACGTACCCGAAGCTAGTCAAGACAGCCGGAGGCGCGCGACCGCCCGACTCAATCATATTACCTAAATAAATATATGGAAAATGTTGCGCGCCGAGAATAATGTCAATATTTCCCGGCACATTCCAAGTTAAATCGGCTAGTGGTAATTTATTTATATACGACATGTCGTCATTTAATTCAATATAATTCGCGGGTAGCTTACCTGTAATACAATCTACCACTAACGCATGAATATAATATTTATCTTCGGGATTAACGCGCGATTCTATTGTTATATGTATGTAGCCATGCACTGACTGCGTGGACATTCCAACACCCTGTAACGACGAGTTATGTAGCTTAACTATAGGTAAGTTCAAACGCTTACAACAATTCAAAGTTATTAAATTATTCTGAGACGCAGTATCTATCAAACATCTGACCACAATTTTATCATGACCATTGTTATGAGTCGCATATACTTGGGCCGTAGATAATAAAACATAATTTGAATTTCGCATTCCTGTGTTAAATGTCACAGAAGTTGTATTTTCTACGGGCGGCGAGGATCAGTGAGCGCAGACTGCGCGGCGTCTACGAGATAACAAACCGGTTTGCTGTCGCCTGGAGTTGAGTCTAGTTTATTATTCTCAGAGAAATGCAACAATGAATGGTGCTGTTTTTTACAAAACTTGCATGTCGAACGCGACTTACATTTATTCAATGTGTGGGTTAGGCTTAAGCAGTTAATACAGGCACGCTTTGACTTAATAAAATCGAAACGAATTTGCGGTGTACTCATATTTTTAAATTGCTCACACCTAAACAATGGATGTTTTTCGCCTGTGCATATTGGGCAGGGCGTTTCTATTTCACACCGTGGCGCGCTATTTGATATGAAAGTTTTTGAAGTATTAGTGGAATTTGTCACTCGCGTTTCAAACTGCGAACAATTATTAGTATGTGATCTTTCGCGTGCCTTTATATGATCTTGTATAAAAGATATAAATTCTGTATAAGATGGCAATTCTTTTCCACTAATATGCGTTTCGAACAGCTGGGCTGTTTGAGAGTCAACCTTTCGTAAACCACAATGTAATAAAATAAAATCCATTAATTTAGGTATCTTTAGCTGCTTGAGCGCTGCAATAGACGCCGAATATTTTTCAATAAAAGTGTTTAAGCTTAGCGGTATTATTGACACAATTTTTAATGTCCAAAATGTTGTTTAAATAATGAATACCTAAAGTGCGATTATCTTGGTACTTCTTAACGAGAGAATCCCAAATTGTATTATAAGTTTCTCCCGTGGGAACAATACCTGCAGTTAATTTTAAAGCACTGTGGGTAAGTTTGCCCATGAGATATTGGACACGCTGCGAGTCAGTCAGATCGGCGTTTTCGTGAATATTACTACGAAATATTTCGTAAAATATCGGCCAATTTTCAATTTTGCCATCAAAGGAAGGTATCTGGATAGGTGGTAATTTTATAGGGCCTTTCTTAAGTGACACGCCAACGTTAGTCTTATCTCTGGCTAAAATTAGATTCCGTTTGTATTTAATAGCTGAATATAATTCTTCGAACGAGTTTAAAGCCGCGTAATCAGGTGGGGTTTCTTTCAGTTCAAAGTTCAACTCATTAATATGTTCTACGATTACTTCAAATTTGTCATAAAGTTCGCTGATAGTCTCAGATTGGGCTAGAAATGACTCATTCGAACGATAATCGTAATTGGAAATGCCTTTGCTTATATCGTATAAACGATTAATTCGTTCATAAATAGCTTCTTTTTTGGCAATGAGTTGTTTTAATTTGGCTTCGAGTTTGTTAGAAGCCATTATTGGAAATTACTATAAAGAAAGTATATGGAAGGTGAATTAGCAAAAAATGCAATTAACAAGATGGCGGTTCGTAGCACTAACGCCGAAGCGAAATACATATATATTAAAAGCTGGACAAATCCGCTCGTAAAGGACCAAATTATGGAGTGGCAACCGTGTAAAATAGGTTGACTCCCTTTTGTGCGGTATGTAGGACCTAAAGATATACCTAAGACTCGGATGAGACTTCGGTTAAACGGCCTATATGTGTATATATGAAAGGGAAGGTTTCAAACAATTCGGCAACTCGACAGGGCTCGATAATCGCTTACCTTGCTCGCGTGTTGAAGGCTTCTCTTGGTGATCACCAGTTTTCTTCGGAGTACAGCAATGCCAAGAATATTCTGGAAGGATCTGTTGCGGGAATCTTCGTAACGGCGCGCGCGCGGCACTGCAGGCGCGGACACACACGCGATCTCAATGATATACGAAGCGAGACTGAAATCGCGATCATTGGCGATCCTTACGCGAGGCGAGTAGACTTCCATCTCGCTCTCTCATTTGCCCGCTAAAAGGGACAGCGATATCAAGGTGCCTTATTACCGAATTGAAGAGAAAAAAAGAAATTATATAAAAATAGGAGGCTGAAGGCCTCAACAGATGCCTTTAGGCCACTTAAATTTAAATCGGACACCAGTGTTAGAAATAATAATCACACACTCGATAAGAAGAAGAAATGGGCTGAGTTTTATGACGAAACGTTTTTAAAAAGTCTGTCATCAGTAATGGGTTCAAATAAGGCTACAACTCGGACGCATTGAAACAGTCCCGGGTATCGGACCGTTGTCTATGTCTGGAGACCTGCTTTGTCTATTGACCCTGTCTAATAAAGGCTTTATTGCAAGATATTATGTATCGCTTCATCGTCAATTTGTTTTGATAAATATGTTGGTGCGTGATGGATCGTGACGGTATAAGAAATTCTTTATTAAATTTCCCAATCACTGGAACATTCCTCGTTTCCATCGGATTGGGTAAAATCATAGAAACATGTAAAATGTAAAATAACAAGCTAATTATTGAAAGCTGCTCACATAGCATGTGTCACTCGAGGAATGCAAGGAATCTAAAAATACCTCTCACATTTTGATGTGAGAGGTATTTTTAGTTTCTTTAATCCACCCTAAGTCCTGAACCACCATAAGTTCAGGACTTATGGTGGAATAAAGAAACTTACATACATACATAGATATATGAACCCTCCTCCACTTCCTTTTGGTATGGTTAGTCGTATAAAAACAGTCAGTTGAAGGAAGGTAGCCCTAAAGAGATCTGTGGTTACGAGGGCGCACTTCATATCGCTTGGATTGGAAAATTGGTCCCTTGGATGACTGATATTCATTTTAGGGTTCCGTAAGGAACGTAACCTCATATAACTACTTTTGTAGTTTACCTGTCTGTTATTGCAACAACTAACTAGAGATAATTATCATTAACTAGCTTTCGCCCGCGGCTCGCCCGCGTGAATTTCCCACGGGAACAGTGCTTTTTCCCGGGATGAAATGCGAAATTTCAGGAAGATTGGTTCAGTAGATAAAGCGTGAAGAGGTAACAAACAAACAAACCAACTCACGTTCGCATTTATAATATTAGTATGGATTAGGATAACACTTGTACAACCTAACTGAAATAAAAAAGCAGAGCTTATTAAAAAAAATAAAGACGTGACAGTTATCAAATGTCAATAGCAGGATTTTTTTATAGCTATTGTCTCACTGCTGGACAAAAGCCTCCACACTCTCTTTCCATGAATCTCTATATCTGGGCTTTTCCATCCACTCTCTGTCAAATGCACCAAGTTCATTAGACCATCTTGTCTTAGACCTTCTTCTCTTTCTATACCCATTAACTGAGACCCAGGTACTAAGTATGTGAGCCCTTTCGGGATGCATACGGCCCACGTGACCCGCCCAATTCAACTTCAGCCTCCCACTTCAAGTCACTAACTTCACTTCACTCTATCACTTCAATCTTTTCTCCCACATCAATGAGTTTTGTGATGGAGTGCAACGTGGTGTTTCTAACTCGGTCAGATAGTTAAAAGTCAAGATGCTGCGCTCCATGAAAAGGACTTTATTTAGATAAAATTATATAATTTCGCACACAATAATTTCTATAATTGGCCGGGAACGGAACCCCAGAGCACATTCAGTACAATATAAAGTAACATTGAGTTAACCTAAGACTAAAAGGTTAGTAATAGCAATCTCCTCAAGTAAAGATCGAGCAAATACGCTTGACCTGCCTGCTCTGTAAGAAGTAGTATACTTAAAATAAATGTCTGTCTGTCTGACATGTTCGACGGCCGTAATGCCCGAAGATTTTTCCAAGGTTCCATTTACTCTGAAAGGATTTTAAAATACTAGTTTAGGTTTTGGAGAGCTGCCAATAGCAATGGCCGCTATTTACGTGGTGCTTCCAGGTTTCCGATTCGCACATACTACAGGAACTTTGCTGTGTTGGCGGTTTGCTTCTTTACATTTTTATTTTTAAGATAAATACTATAATTTAAAGGAAAATAAGTAAAAATTGATCCGGATCAAAGAAAAAATCGATATTTTTCCTTTTCGCGTATGTTTTAGATGACACTGGCTGGTGTCAGTTAAATTGCTGCCGCCATCTATTGGCAGCCCTATTAAACACTATTGAACTGAATAGTCAGGTTCATCACTGTATACAGATAGACTGATAGGTATTCCATATTAGGCACCCGTTTAAATGGCAACTGAATTAATAGAACCTGAAGATACACATACCACCATACGATATACATACCCATACGATATACATACCTATCAATATTTTTCGCAGGTGCCTCGAAGTATATATCAAAGTTCTGGAAAAACGTGAATACCCTGGATATTCAAATAAATTTATAATCTTTTGATGTTTCGCAACTATTTCATCATTCCCCAGTCCATTTTCACCTCAGAAATCATAATACACCGCAACCTTGCCATTATCCTACCTACAAAGAACATCATCCTGTTATATTACATTTAATGTACGTCCTTAAATAACCGTATGGTGCAAGAGACAAGATAGGTGCCTAACATTTTGATTCAGTTATATGTTTAAAATATTTTTTGGTGTCAGATCTTTTAAGACCCGAAAATAATGGCATATTTGTTACTTTATTCATATTTTAATATTTTCATCTCCATGGTTTATAATCTATTCCAGGGTTAGTAACATAAAAAACGGGAGATTTCCCATCATACTAATCAATCGACTAGGTATATTAAATATGCTTTCTAAAGTAACAATGATCAAGGGGGATTATTATAATAATAACGACCAGTTCTAATTTATTAATCAAAGTGTTTACCAGAATTTCACTTCAAAGGATGGTCATTAAGAATTCAAACCACTTACACAACTTATTTCACCGCCGCGTTTCCGCTGGCCGCTCGTAAAACAGACCAGAGTATTAAGGCGATGTTAAAAATTCAAGAAAAAGCGGTGTTTCCCAACTGCTACCCTCCAGGGCACACTTAGCGTGGAGCCGAGTGGTGTGATGAAAATTCTTAATGATTTCGAGAACAGCCAGTAAGGAACCGCCTTTCAGTTTTGGGAGTCCAAGGTCCTCTGATTGGAATAATAGGTAGGTTGTTTTTTCAGCTAGTACCTAAATATTTTTTTAGTACATAATATATCTTTACTATTTAATTATCACCTCTATTTTTTAATGGATAGTCTTGCCAACATTAAAAGATTAATCTAAGGGTGATCCAAAAATTATAAGTATAAAATCTAGTTTGAAAATATCTAGTTATTTCACATCGCCTCTAAGTAGTAAGTACCTAGATAATAATCTCCTTAAACGAATAGACAACTTAACTTCGCAATGTAAAATCAAAATAGGTACACCTACCCAAATCATAAAAGACTACATGAAAAACCGCAGTAAAAGTGCAAACTGCACGAATGCAAAATTGCAAATATCTTCCCAACTATATTCCCGACGTGAATTGATGAAGAGATATCCCGGTCTGCTTAATAATTCATTTGGGAGCGGAAAGAAATCATCGCACTTTTATTGTCTCAGCATTATTGAATCGCGCAAGTGCCGAAGCGCAGAACTGCATCTCAAAGACAAATAATTGCTGCATTTCTAAAGGGAATACGAAATTTAATGCGCGCTCTGCAAAAACGCTCCGATCCGTATTCGAAAACAAATTGAAGGAATATTTAAAAAATCCCTTTGTTGTAGTTTTTGCGGGTAGCTTTAGATTGTTGTGGTGCATTACTTTTTATTTACATCTCTATTGGCGCTACTGGCGTCAACTGTGTTCCCAAGAGAGTTGATTCGGAATGAATCGTCTATAAAAGATCTAATGTGTTCTATTTAAGAAGGAACTGGTAAAATCTATTTTGTATTATAGCTACATGAATTGTTTGTTGAGGTAAAACATGTAATTGGGTACCTAAACCTAAATAAAGAGATGAAGATGGACAAAAATAGATGGCAAATTCGGGTAAAATATTAGATATCGATGAAATTGGTGGCACAAATATTTGATAGGTAATCTTATCGTCACGTCAAAAATTTATATGGAAAATGAATAGTTACTTCTACGTACGATAGAGGCGCTGTTCATCCATATAAATGTTTGACGTGACGATAATGTTTTCGCAAATTCGTGCTCACCTCACCGGTACAACTCTCGTCTAGTATTGACTCTACAATTATGAATATAAATACAAAGCAATCATTCTAAAAACATATCAAAAAATCCTTTGCCTTCAACTCGAAATGTAAATTCAGTAAAAAACGTAATTGAACTCATCAAACTTATCTAAGCGCGACACCTGCATAAAATACATTGATGTCAAAACCTTTTCCAGAGCCGGATAATCTCTAAGTAGAATCTCCTCAGTGACGACTATCTATGCATTTAATCCACTTTCTCTTTTTATCTCAAGACGGGAAAACGGGAAAAAAGGTCCGCGTCCTTTGTCTGACCCCAGATAAGGATAGCCTTTTTGTCTTAACGTTTATTAAACAAAAATACACCTGTTCAGTCGTCAGCCATTGCCCAGATTTCATTAAATTCAATGGACGGTACGGTAATTGGAGTTTTTTTGTCCCGTTCTGTCCCGATTGTGAAATCTCTCCATGTGGAAGTATAAAAGTCAGGGGCGCACGGATTCACTGAAACGCAATTGTATGAAAAACTTAGCTACGGTAGTTTTACTAAATAAAAGGTTTACGTGCAGGTGACGTGTGCGTACGATTTCGCTTTAGAATTTTTGGAAACATGTGACACCCGAAATGTACGGAATTGTAACCTTAAAAATTTTGAAATAGACGATTCTTTTTTATACGATATCTGAAAATGACCGTATATTTTTTTATGTAATTTTTTGCTCTATTTGTTTACTAGATTTTGCACTCGGTTTAACTTGATCATTTCATTTTTTACCAATTTAACCCCCTATGGAATGGTATTTCCAAAATTCCTTTATTAGTGCTCACTTACGCTATATAATGAACCTTTTCGTTTCGTCGAAATTTTTCGTCGAAGTATCTGTAATATCGATATACGAATAAGTATTAATAAAATAAATATAGATTATATTTTATGAATAGTCTCTAACATATTATTCAAATACATAATCCTCAAGATAATACAATTGATATTATATCCTTATTTACGTTAATATTGAACTAGACTAATCTATTGATACAATAGTAATGCTGGATGCATTAATGTATTTAATTAATTATATAGCCTATATCAATGTATTGCCTTCTACAGTAAGTGAATGAAATTCTACAGGATAAACGTTATGGTGGCACTTAACATAGCTATTCCGTATTTACGGCTAATCGACGTACATTGGTAGTTTTTGTGTGAGCTATTTATTGAAACGTGTCAAAACTAAGCAATGATGTACGTAGTAGATTCACTGGAAATTAGCAAACACTAAATAGCCATGAGAAGAGTAAGCATTTTATTTAAAAAGTAATCTATTAGCAGAAGACACTTTAAAAAACTTAATGGATCGTTATTAATTACGAGTATATTATCGCGTTGCACTTTATCGCACCACCTTACTACTCTCTGTTTGGTCTAATGGTTGACTGATAGAAAATGCTATATGGCGTTAAGTCCACCATTTGTACATAATTTTTAAAATTTAATAAATAAATAAATAAATGGTATAAGAAAGAAAGAAAAATTCTTTACGAGACAAAAATAAAAAACAAAGTTTCTAAATACAAAGAACATACATTTGCTTAACACTAGGCTGTAGTAACCTTAGCTTTAAGTAATTTTATGACGTCAACTAACTGAAAAACAAGTAGGTGTACGACGACTTGAAAGTGATATTTTTTAAGCCCATTTAAATAAAGTTATTTTCATGTCATTTCAAACTAAATTTGTCAAAAAGACGACATCTCAGCAGCAGAAACCAAAGCGCTGATTTTCAGCTGGTACCAAAAGTAAAAGACAAAGTTCCACGGATATAATTATCGATGTATTTTGAAATTCCTCCTCTACACCTCATATCTCTCAACATATCTTGACAGAATAATTAGGGGTAATTAAAAAGTCCATCAATTCCTTTTAGAACTCAGGTGTTCCGTAGTCGTAATACCGAATTACGCAAATATTCGCAAACGCGTAACTAGGGCTCAGAGCACCTGCGGTTGACAGGCCTATTTATTTCTCCTTACCTTGTTCTTACACACTTCTTACACACCTTCGATATAGCAGCTTCTATTAATAAATGTGTCAATCCACAGGAAAAGGTACTTTATGGTCGTTGGCACTTACGACATTTGATTGATTGTGTACCTTATGGTCGTTGGCACCACACATTTGTTTGTTTTGTGTGTACCTTATGGTCGTTGGCACTTACGACATTTGATTGTTTGTGTACCTTATGGTCGTTGGCACTTACGACATTTGTTTGTTTGTAAACTCTTTATTGCACATACACATAAGAAAAATACAAAAGATAGTGAAACAAAAAGAGAGGCGTACAATGGCGGACTTATCCCAAAAGGGAATTCTTCCAGTCAACCAAGACACTTGGTTTTGGTTGGTTTATGTTCAATATTTGAATGAAATAAGAAGACATTGTGCTTATTATAAGCTGAGAAAACTCGTAGGATTTATTTTTCTAAACGACTTAAGCGCCAACGACCATAAGGAACCTTTCCCCGTGGATTAACACAATATCATCAGCGCAAAATTCTTTCTGTTTCGTTTTCAAAGTTAAATCACGGGACTAATTTTGAAATTTGGTATATAGACAGTTAAAGTCTCGAGGTCAAATATAGGGATACCTACTTTTTTTTACAAAAACCAAATCCCAGAAGGCTGCAATGGGGCGTGAAAGCTTTTATGAAAACAGAACAGTTAGGATCTTATACTAGCTTTGACACGCGTCTTTTTTCTTGGATTTCGCATAGCCTATAATAGCCTCATGAGTATGGCTATCGCACACAGAAAAAACTTTTTAATCGCACGAGTTGTTCCAAAAACACAAATATTATTATTATATAGATAGCTAAGTACGTGTTGTATTCTTGGCTGGTGATTTCTTACAATAAACATCGAGGTCGAGAATTAAAACCTCGAATGAAACTCGCAAGGTAGATTTACCTCTGAATAATAGAGGGGGCACAACCAAATACTCGGGGTTAATCCTGGCATCCTTCACATCAGACGAGTCGAATGCGTAAACTTATTTTTTGTATGTTTTTTTTTTGCTTTTCATCAATGTGTATAGTGATTTCGCGAAACGATACATAAGCATGTATGAAACAGTCGGAAAAACGCGCACAATTTGACCAAAAAGCATGCGTGATGATAAATCTGATGTTGCACATCTGATTCAAAAGGCTATTGGCAAAACTCCTTCGGCCACTTTCGAAACCAAAATGTCGAAACCAGTTTCTAATAACGAATAATATTCCTTTAACCGAAACTGCTTACTAAATAATAGTAAACTTTCTGTTTCTAAACGCGTTACCAATTACTTAGATATTGAATTTTCTTAGCATGTCAATGCTATTCCAACGATAAAAAAAATTGTAACGATTTTTGCCAATTTGACGGCCTCATCGGTGGCTGTCATCAAGTCATAGAGGCACAAGGGGTTCCTACCCCTTGTGCCTCTACAGGTGCATTAAATTTGGGTCCACTACGATGATCCCCAATGATCAAATCCCAAAAAGTTTTCGTCAAAATACACGTGTATTCATAAAGATCAACTATTGAGGTACAAACACGTATGTAATGCACATTAGTGCACATGCTCGTACCTAAAAAACTTACTTTTTCATATAATATTTGTTTTCCTTTTGCAAAACATGCTCGCATATTACCTTGACAAATGTGAACAAAGTTGAACAATCTAAATAAAGGCAACAGTTCCCGTAGAATTTGTAGGAAAATCAAAGCGATTTTGCACCGGGCGTGCGTCTGACGTCCCATTTGCCTCGAGACAGAGAGGGCAAATGAGAAGATGAGATGTTACGGGTTTTGTAGTGAAATACTACTGTTGTTTAGCTACTAATGCCGAAATTTGAAGCTGTTTTACAGCTGATTTACTTAGATTCGTTCCGAATCTGTGTTCTCTTTTTTTGGAACATTAATCGTCTAAAAAAATATTTTCGCACTAAAGGTGCTTGTATACTAGCGACTTTTTTGCACCTCTGGAGAGGTGCAAAGGAAAGATACTATAGATATAAAGTATGCGGATAAAAATATCCAAATTATAGTAAAAATTGCATGACTTTATATTTAGAAATTTACACAAATCGAAACGACTACAAACCACTGGATATATTTTATAGTAATATCATTCTTCAAATAGTTGGCGAATGTAGTCTAATTGGCGTAAATGGAATGATATTATTAATATTATGAAAGAAAATATATTAATTTATATGACAAGTAAATTAAAATAAGTATAATTTCATCTTTAAATCAAAAATATGGTTAAACCCACAAAAGGCTAATATTTTAATTATATTTAAGGACGTAAAAAAGTTTTCTGAAGTACATAAAATTAATGTCACCATTACATTTTAATCCCACAAAGTATACTCCCAGTGGAGACACGGAATGCTGAGTTGTAAATTGCTTAGCGAACTGTGCACAATTTTTTTTTGAGATTTATTGATAACATCAATTCTACTTTTGATTTAAACATTAATTAAGAAAATACTCGATATAGCAATGTCAATTGTACGTTTTGAAAAAATCTTATTGTTAGAAAAATTTAGGCTTAAACATTAATACTAAATAATTATTATGAATCCAAAGAGTCACAAATTGAGGGGTGATTATGAAAAACATCCATCCACCCTAATTATTTTTTTGCATGTACTTAGTAATTATAAGAAGTAAGGTTTATTTACAACACTCAACGGCCTAAAAGTGGGCCCGAAAGACAAATATCCGGTTTCCGAAAAGCATATCAAGTATTGAATTAGGTAACACTGTCATAATTAACACTCTGCTAAACTGTGGGTTTTTGAAAAGCTATTCACCGTAAAATGATCTAATCGACTGTTAACTGGTGATTATCTTAAGTACAAATATAATATACCGCATAACACCGAGTTTGTCAATTTCAAATATTAAATCTACATGATATTTATTTGCAATAAAGTGAGACGCTGATTTTCTAACCTCAAAAACTTCACACCTTGTGCGAATATGAAACAAATCACCAATATTTTCTAACAAGGGTATCAAAAATCCGGGTCTGATCTCTGCCGACGACGAGCAATTTGCTTGACTTATCCATCAAACTGAACGCTCCCAGTAATGGACTGTTTACAGAGCTCCCAGCTTTTTTGACTCCACCCAAATGTGATTAGAGGAAGGATTTAAGGTTTGGCACTTGAAGGAAAAGGGTGAATCTCAAATATGTTTTACTTTTACGCAATGGGAATTTTCCTGTTTGAGAGGTGATTTTTTGATACGTTTTCGCGATAAGGTTCGCGGTGAATTATGTTTTTTGCTACTAAAGATAGTTCTTATAATGTGTTTTATTACATACTAGCTATTGCCCTCGACTTTACCCGCGTGAGATTTTAGTTCTGACGGACGTTTGTCGGACGGAATTTTCAAAATTCCTTGCATAGAGCTCGCTCTCTTACGCTTAAGCGCTTTTTAGACAACTCTATCTAATCTGAGCGCTTTTCCGGTTGCATCCTCAGCGTACTCGTCGGAGCCCAGGATCCACTTTCCTACTTCTTCTTCCTCATTTCGCATGTTCTTCGGCTTCCTTAGTTGTATTTGCGCTATGCTCTGCATAATTTAAAGTTCCTACGTTTAGCGGTTTCGTCTCCGCTTTGATGTCCCAATCAGTCTATCAATCAGAATCAATCATTACCGTCGATTGAGATTAATGAGAAAAAGGCAACAGTAAAAATCTAGCCACAGTATTAATATTTTTGTTAATAAAAACTGGCAATTTCCTGTCCAAGCGGTAAAATAATGAAGTGGAGTGTTTCACTACAAAATACTTTTTCACAAAAACTTTTTTGTTTCGTATGTAACAGTTTTTCAGCGACCATTACCCCCATTATTGGCTTACTCGAACTGAAAATGTGATCGACAGCACATAACAGCTTGTATTTTTCGTTTATTTATAAATCTGAGCTAAAAGATACGAGCTATCGATATGCTCTACATAGAAGTAAAACAATATTATTACCCTTGGCCAAAATATAAGTTACCACCAACAAAACTCAACTCCGTAGGATATTGAAAATAAAAATTATCCTATATGTAATTTTCCTATAGCTATTTTATCTGTAAATCAAATTTCATCAAGATGCGTCTAGGTGTTTAGCACGTGTTTAGGCATGATTGAGTGACACCCTGTATAATTGTATAGGTACTTTATAGACAAAACTAAGACTAAAGGCATACGCAAATTGAACAGCCACGTCATTATAGTGCTAGCACTATTCGTACAGTGAATGTTTCGTCGACTGACCCCGCTAAATTATTTCCTAAACTGATCCCTAATTTATAAAAGTTTTTTTTTTAATTTTTTTTTTTTAGCATAAACACGAATATGCAGTGTTTCCATCTCAAACAGCACGTATTATTACGAAGCTTCATATCTCATGAACTAACGAGCATTCTTACTTATTCAACAAATCGTCGGTCTTGGCTCGCAGCCGAAATTTCGACAAATGTCTTGTATTATTTCGGCAAAACAGAGATGAATGAATCTACGTGGTATTGCTATATTATTGTATTGTTACATCTTAAGTAGATGAGGAAGTATATGACCTAGTAGATGGTATAAAAGTCTATTGTAAAAGAGTGGAGATCCTTCTATCGTGGAACCCACTATTTAGGTAAGCGTGGCCTTCGAGTCTCACAACTCCTGGCTCTGTCTACCCCGTAAGGGATAAAGACGTGATTCTATGTATGTATAGAGATCCTTGAAAGTGGAAATATACATGATGCTGTTCAACCTCTGATTGAAGAGGAATACGAAGAAGAAGGCGTGTATTATTAGAGAGGCGCTTATTTTTATATAAGTCAATTCAATTTCTATAGGTACTACATCCTCTTCTTATTTTATTTTTTTTATTATGCATTTGTATTATTAAAAATACACAATTATATTTGCAAGTCTAGCTGAGGAATCAGGTCAAGAAAAATCGATTTTATACATCACGTTACACGGAATGGTTTACTAAACACTACTATTTTAAGCAATCACCATATAGTTATACTATGCCATAATAATGGTAGTAATTCACGTATGTAACCTTTTGATGAAGCCATTTCATGGAATACTAGCTTTTGCCTGCGGCTTCGCCCGCGTGAATTTCCCATGGGAATCTGTGCTTTTTCTCGGGATGACAGGTTATGTTATGTCCTTTTCAGTACTTCTAACTATGTGTATGCAAAATTTTAGGGAGATTGGTTCAGTGAAACGTGAAGCAAACTAACACTATTCTAAAATATGTTTTTTTATTTTTCTTTTAATGTATTAATGAGTATATTTAATAAAAGAGTATTAAAAAAAATCTAACAAATTAAAGTTTTGGCCCTCAGATGAGATCGACATTTTATTTTATGATGAATTCAATGGTTTGGTTGAGGTTATAAATTTTTCAAATTTTATTTTCCAATTCCGAAACACTGTTTTTGTCTAAATTTAAATAATTGAGGATCAAAGTAAACGGAGTTTTAATAAGTCAATAATTAAGTTGTATTCGTTTTATTTCAGTCAACATTTTTATAACTTAACCTCATAAATAAAACAATTTTCATAAAAACATTATTAACTAAAAACTACGCAGTATACTGTCCATAAAAATAACTTTTCATCTTCCAAAATGATGCGTTTTAGTGAAACTATGTTATTCTCGGCAGCTTATTAAAATATAAGCAGGGTGTAACTTTGTTCCATGCGAGTTACGTGTGGTTGGCTTTTGTTTATTTAATGGATGCTCGGGTAATTTTCGTGCTACAGACAGTATCAAATACGTTGAACAAAGTTTTAAACAAATAGGTAGGTGTTAACATAATTTATTTAATGTACACTAATGTACAGTGATCGTACAAGGTATTTTTGATTTATTAATCATGTAATTAGGAAATCAGTTGGTTATTGTACGAGTATATACCTAAATATAAGAAAATTAGATATGTAATACTTAACGGCACGTTATAAAAATGTTGAGCCTAATGTGGCCAAACGCAACATTTTATTTAATAAGGTCCGATCACAGACATAGAAAAAATTCTTTTTTTTCTAGCTCTATGGGTCCGATGGACAAATATATAGAAATGATCGTGATATGTCCAGAACAGACAAACATTTTAAACTTAATTTAAAGTATAATAAGATAGATATTACATTTAAAAATTGGTCAAACGTTATTTTCTTAAAAATAAATTTAAAAAAAACAGTAGATACTTATCTAATTTACAAATTGTTGTTCTACTTTGTTCCTCGTTTCTCATTTTTCTTTGCTTAGGCATTCGCCAAACCGTTAACAAACATTTTTGAAAACTGTCGAAAAATGTTTTAAGGTACTCGTCTGTTTTTCTACCTATTACATCTTTACTGCTAAAATAAAATATGTATATATATATATATATATAACGCTAACTGGTTTAGCCAAGTTTCAAACAAGTAAAAATGCAAAGTTTAATACACGAACAGTTTTATTAAACATGGAATATATTCTGCGTTATTAAGTTACAAAACACGTTATAAGAATATGCTCCAAGGGATAGGGAACAATAACAAAATGTAGGATATTTCATGTTTTCTATATTCTATAACTGAATTTTAATTTCATATGGATATTTTTAAAGATAGATAGAAGGAAGAAGGGGCCCAGGGAGACCAAGACAGAGTTACATGAGGCAAATAAAGGAGAAAGTGAACGTCGTGTCGTATAAAGAAATGAAAGAGTTAGTAATGGAAAGAGAAAAATGGAAGGAACTCCACCGACAAGAGCCTCGCTCTTAAATTTTATGATGATGATGATGATGAGGATATTTTTACTATAAAGCTTTTACAAGCTGGCGAAATCGCTAGAATAACTCGTACTTATCATGTATTTTTTTTTAACGTTTGCATTAATAATAAGTCAAGATTAAATCTACTATATAAAATAGAATCTTAAATTATAATGAGCGATTTTTCTGACAGCTAATTAAGAAAAAAATCAGTACAAAAAAGTCTCAACAGATAGCGTTTTATGAAAGCCGAGTCGTTATAATGGCTGAACCTATATGGTGCGCTTTTTCTTTTTCAAACCAGAGGCAGAAAAAATCACATAACAGTTTGACAGTTGCACAAATCACAATATAGATACTTTTTAGTTGTTTTTTTTTACTGAGTTTTATTTTTTTAAATGAATTTTTTGCTTTTTGTATGGAATTTTTTCTCTCGGCTTTTACTAAGCGCCATCTATGAAGTCATTTGGAACTATTTCTTTTTTTTAATTTGTGTCACGGAAAATCCCTCATTCACTTATAATTTAAGATTCTATCTTTATACTTGACTACCCCAATATTTCCTTTATATAAGAAGTCTTTCATCAGACATGTGCGTCAGGATGGCGCGGCCGTATTAATCTACCACGCGGTGTAATGAAGAGCGTATGGAAATGAACTCGATAAATATGGATCGCGCCGGTAAAATACTGATGGATTTATGATATTACACGGCCAGCCTGTGTGTTATGATATATTGACGTCTCGTGGTTCTACTTTCAGACCAACTTCGATATATGGTCATGGATTTGTGGCAACATCTACTACGCCTAAGACCAGACAGATATTTCAGATTTTCAAACTCTTTAAACTGGAACTTCGTACTGTACATTCGTTGTTCAATTAAGTATTTTTTTTTTAATTTTGTGCACCTCAGACGCAGTAAGTACTAACGTACTATCCTATGCAAATTAGATATATGGTGAAAAAAATCCAAGCTTTATACGACCTTGTTCTTCCAAATCGAAAGTCCTCACCATATCCAAACATATATCCACTAAAGTATAATAATTATATAAGTACTCAAGTATCTTACTTGATAGAAAAACTTTTTTTCATTCAGTGTTTATGTAGTCAATTATGTGATGTTATCCGATGATAAAATAACAGTAAATATATCTAATTTGTAAATTGTTGTTCCACTTTGTTCCTCCTTTCTCATTTTTCGTTGCTAAGGCATCCGCCATACCGTTAGAAAGAATGCATAAAACTTCATTAAAAACTCATCAGTACATGAGTCGTGCTATTGTGTGAAACACGAAAAATCTTGTGCTCTACAATTTTAGGTTTTATAAATTGAAATTTCACTGTAGATGTACCATAAGACCTAGTTTTTTGTGAACTGTACATATATTTAGTTTTTTTTCGGTACTGATTTATTTGTATGTATAAACATATAAGTACTGAAAAAATAGATCTGTTTGTATAGGTATCACTAATACTTTTATATATTAAAGTAAGTATTGCCTCTGTGTTTTACCCGTTTCAAATCGAGAAAATCTCATGGTATTTTGTTTGTGGTAAAAGACATTATTTATGGAGAAAATTTCTAAGAGAAAAAACTATAAACTAAAATTCGTTTACCTAGAGATTGGCCTAGCTGATACATGGACAGGCTAACAAACACACAGGCTCCTAAAGTCACCTTTCGTTATCGGACCCCAAAAAACATTCTATAGCAAAAATCACTTAGTTTCAAAGTTTTATCATTGAAAAACTTGTCACATTGTTTTCTAACCACAGTATTTTGAAACTGTACTCGTTGTGAACATTTGAGGTTTTAAAACTCCGTTCACAATTCCAGTTGGTCGCAGTAATTCGTGCGCAGCGAGAGGAATTATATTTGTACAGCTAACTGCACGAGAACTAACCTTACATAGACTTTTATGCAGTGGTAATAGCGCTGAATTAGCAATAAATTTGGGTTATTTGATATGCGTGTGATTGTACGCAACGAGAGGAATTATTTGCGAAATATATCTAGAGTAAACAAATCGGTTAACTTGCAGTCAGTATTTGGCTTGCATTATTGCAAATCGCACATTTGCGACTAATAATTATGTTTGTTTTGACTAACTGTGTTAAAATATACCATGCGTCATTAATTTTAACTTGGTTAATTAAACTGTCCCTATAAAGTTTTCCTTTCCCCTAGGAGCATCCCTATCATTACTTCTACTTATATGAACCTGTGGAACATTATATTCGTCTTCCTTTCGCAAACAAAAGTTCATTAGATGACCTGCCGATAATTTAATTATTTATTAACTTTTTTGAACAAATTTACAAAAATTTTGAACAAATGGCGGATTTTCCTCTACCATTCAACCAACCAAACAGAGAGTAGTAAGGTAGTGCGATAGAGTGCAATATAACTCACACCGCGCGCCGTATAGTCTTACGAGTACCATACGAGTTACGTAAGTGTAGAATGACAAAAAACAAGTCATACACATGACATGTTGGGACTAAAGCATGACCAAAAATAAAGGTCATTACATCATACGCGCGGGGTCCCTAAATGCGCAGGGCTCGTAGCAAATGCTACTTCTGCTAATGGTTAAAATCCACCACTGCAGTACAGGTTGGACTACCTAAGTAGCGCAATGGTAAAGACCTTGCCTCTAAACCAGGGGATCCCGGGTTCGATCCCCGGTCAGGTCAAGATGGAAATCGATCTTTTTCAGATTGACCTGGGTCTTGGATGTTTATCTATAAGGAATTTGTTATAAATAATATAGTATCGTTGATAGTATCCCATAACACAAGTCTCGAACTTACTTTGGGGCTAACTCAATCTGAGTAATTTGTCCGTACATATTTTTTTATTATTAATTTATTTTACTAAAATAATGATATTTTCTAGCAAAAAATTGCAAAGTTCATAGATTTTACCTGTCACTCTTAATGTACTCGAAACTAGTGAGTGATACGAAACATTTTTCACGCACTATCCCTCTGAGGTTGACGTGTCATGACAACGCGAACAAAGGTCCCATATTCCGAACCATTCATACAGTGCCGTTGATTTATTGTTCTGAAACCTTAATACATATCTGTTGTCTGAATCGCACTTGGAAAATCTGAAAAATCTTGTTTTTCTCAATGAGGGATTTTCCGAGACCCATATAAAAAATATAGTTTTAGATGAATTCATAGATGGCGCTTAGTAAAAGGCGAGACCATTCAAAAAGCAAAAATGCACGGTATTGACATTAAAAAAAAATAAAACCTAATAAAAAAACATCTAAAAAGTATCAATATTGTGATTTGTGCAACTGTCAAACTGTTATGTGATTTTTTTCTGCCTCTGGCTGACAATAAAAAGCGCACAATATAGGTACAGTCATTATTACGACTCGGCTTTCAATAAAACGCCATCTGTTGAGACTTTTTATACTGATTTTTTTTTCTTAATTTAGCTGTCAGAAAAATCGCTCATTGTGAGCATGCACAGTTGTGCATGCTCACAATGAGCGATGATTATGTCTAAAGAGGAGTTCCTCTTTAGACATAATATACTTTTTTGTATATTTTTTTTCAAACTTGTCATCCTTTTTTTCCTGATCTTTTTACTTTTTTTCATTAATAAATAAATCTTAATTATTTTTTTCTTATTGCATACACTTAAAATATAATAATAAATAAAACAAACAAAACAATCATCATACAACATCATCATCAACGATGTTGTTTTCTTAAAATATATTTTTGTTTTTTTCTTTTGCCCGGGGTATATAAAGGCTTGTGTGTAATCTTACTCTGGCCGACCAATTATTTTTTTGAATAAAAATAAGAAAATAATATGTTTATCTCATCAGAATCTAATAAGGGAAAATAGTTTCTTAGACATAAGTTGAAAGTTTTAGCAGTTTTCTATATAAATATTTTAATTCAGCACCAATCATAAAATTTTATGATAAAATTTACAAAAATCCATCTAAAACAAACATGTTGGCCATTCAGCTGGACAGTCCAATCATGCTAATGAAAGCGAAACGGTACCCCCATTTACTCTGAACATTCAGGGAGGCTATTTTCTTAACGGTGGAATAAATTTCACGGCGCAAATTGTATCACACGCAATATCGCTGGCTTTACATGATACCTATCAGATTTGATGTTAGCTAAAAACCAGTGCCGTCGTGTGTGGCGAGTCAGTTTCCACTATGAAATAAGGTCATCTGAGGGGTCTATTAAATTAAAAGAAATTTATAATTAAATATTATATAAAATTTTATGTAAATAAATTAAATTTATTAAATTAATTTAAATATATTAAATTTTAATTAACTAACCAACTGCTTTTTTTTTGTTCGTTAGGATTTCAAAAATACACTCTTGGATCTATAGTCTTTTATGTAGTTGTGGTATCTAGTGCATTAGAAATCTGTGTCGTAAAATAAATATAGTTTTAGAAATTTACACCTTCAAAAGTTTTCGTTTATAAAAAAAATTATGACAATTTTTGCAAGTCACAAAAATGCATAGGTTTGGATATTTCAAACCTCGGTTAAAAATTAGGCGTCTGGCTGCGATTTGCCGCCATCGCTCCGACAGAAATTGAATTTTCGTATAAGTATAATTAATATTTCTGTTTGATCAAGACAGGGCCGTCTGGAGTAGGATTGTGGCAAAAGTATATGTAAGTAGTAGCTGTGGTAGTAGTCACAACATATGCCTTTTTTTACACGACTGACCAAAAAAGGAGTGTTATGTTTTCAGGGTTCATGTATGTATGTAAGTTTCTTTTCACCATAAGTCCTGAACGGCTTAACAGATTTTGATGAGAGGTATTTTTAGATTCCTTGCATTCCTCCGAGTAACAAAGGCTATATGACGTCATCATAAAAACGAAATGGCGGATTATATGCGATAAATAGCAGACCAAAAAAAATAAATTTGATCAATCTTATCGAGTGGGGTATCAAATTGAAGGGCTTTAAAAGGCGATTTCAAAAATGTATATAACTTATATGTTTGTATGTACTTTTTGAGTAAAAACTTGTCAGTCGTGTTTTTTATTTTTAAAAATTAGCTTGTTGAGATTTTTTGTTTAAATTGTTTGTAATTGTCATATTATTTTAAATCTCTAGTTTTGTGAATGGGGAGAAAAGGAAGTTAAAATTATAAGCTAGCTGTGCCTGTGCTTTTTGTGTGCTTTTTCCGAAATTCTCACGGGAGTAGAACCCCTAGGTTTCGGAAAAAATAGGACCTTCTGTGTTTTTCCAGGTTTATACGAAATTTTATCAAAATTCGTCCAATAGTTTTTGCGTGAAAGAGCCAAACATCCATTCTTAAAATCAATTACGTTTATACTCGTACTCAACTGTAGTGTCATACATTTTGCAACATTTAGGGCTAACTTTTCAATCATCAAATAAATGTTATCTGACGGATAATGTGTAAAGCGACTAAATTGTAGGGTCATGTCATGCCTACATTGCAACTGACGCAGTGCTGTCAACTTATTTTAGTCATTATATATTATTTTAGTCGAATAAATGTTATCAACTAGTTAAATAACTAGTTGATAACATTTATTCGATGATTTAACAATTAAATAATAACCCGACACAGCCCGTTTCTTACGAATCCATTTAGAAATTTATTTCATTCCACTTCCCAGAGACATCTTTCTTTGTCATTGTCAAAACATTACGGAACTTTGAGTGAGAATTAATTAATATCTTCTAAATTTTCAAGACCACTGATTAGTCTTAATTTGTAAGTCATTAAAGTTCAATTTTAACTTGACAAGTCAGCTTTACGAAAACGAGTAAATATAAACATCGAAATGGAAAAGTGAACTCTAGAGGAATCATAGAAAAGACATAGGGCACCAATATATGGGCTCCGTCCCCACCCACCAACACAAATGGGACTGATGCCAAAGTGTTCCTAAAATGTCTATTATGTCATTAAAATACTTTTTTTCATAAATCAGTGGGGTTAACATAAAAAAGTTTTGTAAAAATAATTGGTCTCCATATAAAAATGTATGGGATCTACCAAAACAAATGAAACTAATGCCAAAGTGTTCCTAAAGTACTCTGTTTCATTAAAATCCTACTTCTTTCATAAATCAGCGGGGTTAATTAAAAAAACAATATTTTGTAAAAATATTTGGGCTCCATATGAAAATGTATGGGATAAATATTTGTGAAACGTTCGATACCATGAAAACCCCATGCATTTGGGCAACGACCCCATAGTAAAAAAATATCAGCTCGGCAAGATATGTCGATTGACCTATGTTTCATTTCTGTTGGAGGGTGGGGACGATTCCGCCCTTTGGTAACAGTATAGTTTTGTATTTTATAAATAACTGGCTGAAAACTATTTTTTTTTTTAGTTTTAAATACCAAGTTAGAGAACTTGTTTGATAGTAAAAATATTTTTATTGAAAATATACATAGGCTGCTGGTTGTCCGTCCATAAATATGCGACCTGTCAACTGCAAAACTAAGAGAAAATACGTTTTTTTTTTCATACCATGTGGTGAAATTCAGCCCATAATTCGATAACTTTCTTTATGATAAAACAAGCTACTTGCTACTTATATATTTTAAAAACATCGTCTGTTATTATCAAGCCATCAAAATGTTTTTCTTCTTATTTTGTAAATAAAACAGGCCAGTGTTATCTCCAAAAATACATTTCAAAAACGTTTCCAAATGTTTGATTCACGATACCGTTATATTGTTTCATTAAATTCAAATTTCCGCATAAGAATCATAAAAAAATACGGCCGACCGGAACGGACAACTGTGGCCCAGTCGGGCCTTCTAAACTTTTATTAATAAAAGAATAAGTAACTGAGAAATTCCTTCAAAAATTCGACGACGATGTGGGAATAATAAGAAAGTAAGAAAAATTGACGATGGCAGGCCCCAGAAGTTAAACCGTCGGGTTTAACCGTACGGCCACGAAAAAAGATTTTAATATCTCCGATTAAAAAAACACTATCTTACTTTAAAAAAACTTTATCTAAAATCCAAATTAGATTCGGCATAATAAGATTTTCTGTGGGTTGTCAAAATCAAAATCAAAAATTCTGTATTAAAACTAGTCCTTCAAAGAAGGCATTTTTTCGAGTCGATAACTAATTATATAATCATATCAGTGTATTATAAGTCTTACAGCTAAAAACCACTAGCATTTCGGAACGACCACTGCTGAGAAGAAATGCCGTAAGAAACTCATGAAACAGTCTTGGTCGCCTACATGCCAGACTTAATGTTAGGTTGTACCATTATTTTCCTTTTTAATTAGGAAGGTGAAACTATTTCATGGGCATCAATTATTTTGTTATGTGTAACAATATTATTGTATTCTGTCATATAATTACTTTAAAAAGGTTAATATTATTATGAAGGGATTTTTGAGGAATTACTGATTTGCCGATTTCGATAAAGAAATTAGGTTTTTTTATTTCCAAAAAGAGTTTATTTTAGTAAGAAAGTATATAAAAATACTTTATTGCACCAAAAAATTCAAAAATGTATTATGGTCAAGGTACATTTTTGAAATGATTAAATACAGTTAAGATTTTGATTACAGATCTGCATAATGTAAACAGGGGCGCCACTCTCAAGTCCCTTTCGTGCCGGACGTGATACGTGAAACCACGTGATTTGTGCTTGTGTGTAGTCTTACCGAATACACACAAGCATAAAACCGCATCCAACCTCAACTAACGGGTCGATTTGACAGTTACACACCACTCCGAACGATCGTCGATCATCCAATCACAGGAATCTCAGAAAATTTTACACACACAACTGCATTTTTCGACAGCTTGTCATTTGATTTTGACAACGAAAGATACGGAAAAGCGAGCACTTTCAACGATATTTTTCCGTCAGCCCAAGATAGCGCGGAGCAACTACGTGCAGCAAACGTGACCTCTTTCTTGGCCTATGATTGGTTGTTTCAATTACTAAATTGAAAAATTTTGTAATCGAGAACAGCCAACTAATACGTCACGTCTAATATGTTTATACCATTGAGTTAGGTACGTTATTAGACGTTGTTAAATATATAAAATATCAATAAATATAGGCATTGTTCTCATGCTTTTGTCAATCTAGTAGCACTTACTAGTGCTAGACTATAATAAAACGCGTGGAGAAAGTACATAATTTAAATAAAATAGCCTAAAGTATCTAACAAGTGGCTGATCTGTAATCTTGATCACTACATAAACGAAATAATATATTAAATCAAATATTATCTTAGAAAAGGCATATACGTGCATTTGCTTTCAGTGTACAATAATTTTGTACTTTTATCATAGTTACATAGTAGATTTCTTTAATAAATAACAAGTTATATTTTACATATATTTAATCATTAAAAACAATGTATTTTATATAAAGTAAATAGGTATAAGTGTTATCATCTCTTGATCTCTTGTTACGCAAAATAGACTATCATTAGAAGATGAATCCGTTCTTGAATCTTGTAATTTCATGAATCAAGCAATGGTTTAATGTTACATCGGGCTTTTGATTCCATCTGTGCATTCCACCTTAAAATACAGCTATATTTGTTTATTTTTATGTTTTATAAAATTTACTAGGTAAAATGTAGGTAAATACCTAACCAATTATATTGAACATATTTTACTACTTGAAAATGTTTTGGGTTTCATGTATTTTATGACATATTATCAAGCTTGTCATATCCACAGAAATATTTTATTTTTAATAGAAGAGTATTTTATGTCTGTGGTCAAACCACGTCAATAAAATGTGGCCATCTCTTAAAAAAATTACCAATCATTACAAATGAAATAAGTTGTGGGTTTGTCAATTTTATCCACAGAATATCCTAATCCTATCCTAACTTCCTAAACCTTGACTAATCCTAACTTATATTATAAATGCGAAAGTGAGTTTGTTTGTTTATTTATTGGCTTGTTTGTTACCTAATAGTATATAATAGGTATAATTCAAATAAATATTACTTCCTTTTTTTGGCATTTATAATTTAATAGCTTTTGCCCGCGGCTTCGCCCACGTGAATTTCCCACGGGAACAGTACTTTTTCCCGGGATAAAAGGTACCCATTTCAGTACTTCCAACTATGTGTATACAAAACTTTAGGAAGATTGATTCAGTAGATAAAGCGTGAAAAGGTAACAAACAAATAAACAAATTCACTTTCTCATTTATAATATTAGTTAAGTTAGATAACCTAGTTAGAAGAAAAAACTGTTAGAGAACATGGAATGCAAAATAATAGCATTATTTTTTTAAAAGTAAATAAGTGTTGGTAGTGTGTTAAGTTTGTAGCAAAAATATTTATGTAAAATTGGATTTATATTTTTCGGACTTGGTGGCAATTTTTACCATAAATTTGCGCTTTTCCCGAAATTTAGGGTAAACGTCAGTGTCTTCCTTCAAAGTCAAAAATTTGAAAATTTAATGTATTTTTTGTAGATGATATTTTTATTTCCAGCCATGAATATTTCACGAATCAAAGTCTTTAACGATAAATACCGGTTGCAATCTCTACAACATAGAATTTTCCATAGAGTATTTTCTTTTTACGAAAAAAGCGGACAACCGTACGGACCCTTAGCACAGACTAATACTCTTTATTTAAAAAAGAAATATTTCTGTGACCGCTAGGTATTTTATAACTACAACAACGGTACAATATAATAACTTTATGCCCGGATTCCCGTGTGCGAAAGTCCTTGTTGCTCGAAGTATTTTATCGCATAGATAAATAGATCTATGATATTATGTAGAAAACAAAAAATATTTCTGTGGTAGAAAACGCGCAGTCATTTTGTCACTCTTCTTTTGATCTTTAGGTACCCAGCTAGCGGATATATTTGGATGGTACCAATAGAACATTGTTAAAAAAGCTGAAAAATTGTCGTAGTTAGATACTATTCTTATTTGTTCCATGGTAGATACCATAGAGCAACAAGGACATCCGCGCGTAGTCCGTGTTGCTCTATGGTAGATACCTAAAATTTTTATTTTTTACAAAAAAAATGTATAAAACTCTTTGGTACCTATTACTTTATCATTTTAGTTTTCTTGACAATTCCTTGATGGATTGACTTTTGACACCTTCACTGTTGCCAGCATAAACTTAGGATGTAGAAGTCTATGGTTGCCAGCTGTTAATATTTACCCCTATTATTAAATAATGATGAGTACAATTCATAAATAGGTAAAATGGAAAAATTTATACAAATTTTTGTGGTATAAATAGTGGGTAACACGGCAAACCGCAGACTAGAAATTCTAAAAAAATAAAAAAAATAAAGTAATTATTTTCAAAAACCTTTTTTTGTAAATCAAATTGTACTTGTTTAAAAAAAGCAGATATTCAATATTTTATCTAATCTGAAAAAGCGATGTAATTTTTAACGTGTACCTAACGATAACCCGAATCGAACATTCTTAAATTATGGCTCGTTTACACAGTGCGAGCTAGCATGCGAGTCAGCCTGCCGAGTAGCTGCAGTGCAGTAACTCGCAACGTATGGACATATCTTACGTCCGGCAGTAGCTCACCCGTGTGTCTACGCGCGTTCACAGCATTTACTCGTAAAATGGCTGCGGATAGATGTTCTTCCAAAAATAATATTATGTTCATGAATCTCTACAGAGAACAACAAAACCTATGGAATTGTTTTGATAAAAATTACAAAAATAGAGATATGAGAAAAGCATCTTTAGAACATACTGCAAAGGAAATGAATCTAGAAAATAATTAATCTAGCAAAAATTTCTAATTCAACACATAATATTGGGGTCATAGACAGTTTTTATAATCAAAGCACATTGCCTCGACATCGCGACAACTGGCTAGATTTTGGAGAGCTACTATTATTGTGTAAACAGCTAAGGCGAGCCGAGCTACTGGCATACGACTAGAAAATGCAAGTAGCTGCGTACTGTCTAGTCAGTAGCTCGCACTGTGTAAACGAGCCATAACTCCCTAATTTTCTGGTAAATCTGAATAGGGAATCACTTAAATATGCAATTTCATATTTGACTCGGCTTATAAAATTATTCACATAGAGGCATATTGCGGCAAAGATTTGATAAAGCAAAATAATAATTTAGTTTTACGTGAATCATATACACAGATTGCCCCGGACTTCAGGAAATGATAATCTATCTTAAAATTTTAACATATTTCTCTAAAAATTGAGTTTATCGGCAAATACCGGTTATTTACTCATGCATTCCCACATTTTGCCAATATAAAAAAAGTTGTATTGTCTATACATTCCAAATGTTTTTATTTTATAATAGTGTGTGTGGGCGAATACACACACCTCTAATAAGTATGTGTGTATCCATCTGTATCCATCCATCTGTGAAACGAAGTACGTGATTTACTGTCAAATTTGAATCAGAGTCGACACCCTGGTGAAATAAATGTTTTTTTTTGCTAAATAAATGTAATCAAAACTCGAAAGCTTTGTCATAACAAATAATTCCACACTACTCTACCTAAATTGTTAATTTCAATGAAAAATGTTTCATTACCGCGACAAATTGAGGCGTCTTGAGGAATTCGCGGTGACAAAGACATTGAAGTTTAACGCATAGAACCGACTCTGAATTATTTCATAAAATAATGTAACCTTAAGTTCAAGCCTGTGCCCACCACCTATCTGACCACATTATAAATTTAAAAAAAATATTACATTTACAAAATTTGAAATATTTAGAAAATATCCGTCACTCTATTGCTCCCTGCGACAAATGTTTAATGTAAAGTCATAACGTCTTTGATATTAATTTATTCAATAAATCAAGCATCCATATTTTATTGCTCTAGGTTTAATTGAAATATTAAACAAACATGTGACTGACAGCGATCTTTGCAGAAAAATAACAGATAAAAACTATTCCAATGTGTTTTTAATTTTGGTAAGAAAAACTTTGAACTTTCTAGAATCATCTTTACCACAATGTTATATATTTTAAAAAGAATCTTTTGAAACAAATATCTTTAACCTTATCTTCTCTTTAGTGAATAATGCATAGTTATTATAATGAAAATTCATCTTTATTAGAGTTATGCTAATAGGGATTACTTTTCACTGTGAAAGCTTTTATAAATTTATAAGGAGGCACTGTGAAAAGAAGATAAGTCGTCTCTGTGAATATAAATCCATGAAAAAGATGATTTTCCATTTTAATAACATCGTGAAATACAAAATGAAAATAATTTGGGGCAAGGTTAAGATAAGGAACGCTAATATCAGGTTTATTTCATCTTCAGATGTAGGTAATTATTTTTATTTGAATCAATATTTTGAAAAGTGCCCATTCGTTCATTCAATAATGTTTATTTAATAATGTGGTTACTTGAGCATACTAAGAGATTTTCTGAAGCATTGAACTGAATTTAAACTCATCTGCTCGCAAACAAAAAATCCTACAATAGAGATTACTGTTCACAATCAATCAATAAGACTGTATTGGCCTGTAAATTGTTTGATTGAGAGTTATAACAATATGAGTCTTTTAATGGCATTAAAAAGAACATTGTTTTTATTTTGGTGCAAAATATTAATTTTCAGTTGTAATATCATAATCTATGTAATTTATAAGGAACTAGCTTTCGCCCGCGGCTTCGCCCGCGGCTTCGCCCGCGTGAATATCCCACGGGAACAGTGCTTTTTCCCGGGATAAAAGGTATCCTATGTCCTTCTCCGTACTTCCAGCTATGTGTATGCGAAATTTCAGGAAGATTGGTTCAGTAAATAAAGCGTGAAGAGGTAACAAACAAACAAACTCACTTTCGCATTTATAATATTAGTTAGGATTCCCACTGTAGGATTTAATGTGACCACCTAATGTGAATGTATAAACTGAAAATTCATAGGCCCGAATAAACCGGGAATGCACTCAGATGAGAGAGAGATAGAGAGAGAATTATTATGTCCATGACAATTATAAAACTATAACTGGTCTGTCTCTACTTAAGAGTTTATTAAGAAAAAAATTAGGGGGGTTTTAACAGGGCCTATAGAAGCTTAACCTTTAGCTACTGACGTGGTATTTTTATAACGTAAGCACTGACGTGGGGTCTGTGGGGCCCGCAACTTCAAGTACATATAAATAAAAATTTGTGGATATTAATGGTATGTTTCACTATTATTTACGTTAAATAGGCTTAAATGAATAAAAAACAACTAAGATTTTTATATTTATTTATTTCAATTATATTTATATCTATAATTAAACAAGTGTAAATTTTTTTTTTGCCAAAATTTACTTGAGATCAAAATTAGCACTATAAGTCTTTATTTAGTCAACAAACTGAACAAAGTAACATTTATAAAATAATTTCAATAACTTTTCTAATGAACTATATCACAATCAACTGTATTGCTAAATGGAAAATAAAAAACTACATGGCATCAAATAACTCAATTATAGCACAATCCGGGCAAATCTCCTTAGCGCATTGAATACAGACACACATGTTTTTTACATAAATAAGGCCGCGTTCTCGCGTTTACGCAGCGACGAGCTACACGTCACGTAGGACACAAAATTATATGAAAACCGTTGAGAATGGTCTCTTGTAACGTCGATATCAGAAGGTCGTCTCCCAAGTGCCTTACGTGCTGGACGTGACACGTGAAACCACGTGATTTGTGCTTGTGTGTATTCCTACCGAATACACACAAGCACAAAACCGCATCCAACCTCAACTCACGGGTCGATTAGACAGTTACACACCACTCCGAACGATCGTCGATCATCCAATCACAGGAATCTCAGAAAATTTTACACACACAACTGCATTTTTCGACAGCTTGTCATTTGCTTTTGACAACGAAAGATACGGAAAAGCGAGCACTTTCAATGATATTTTTCCGTCAGCTCAAGATAGCGCGGAGCAACTACGTGCAGCAAACGAACCTTCATTCTTGGCCTATGATTGGTTGTTTCAATTACTAAATTGAAAAATATTGTATGTAATCGAGAACAGCCAACTAATACGTCACGTCTAATATGTTTATATCATTGAGTTAGGTACGTTATTAGACGTTATAGAATATCTATTTTTGGATTTTTGAGCATCTCAGATGCATGCAATTAGTACTATATATCTGATTTCTATATGAGAGTACTTTATATAGAATATCAATAAATAAAGGCATTGTTCTCAAGCTTTTGTCAATCTAGTAGCACTTTCTAGCGCCTGACTGTAATAATGCGTGGAGAAAGTACATAATTTAAATAAAATCGCCTATAGTGCCTAACAAGTGGCTGATCCATAATCTTGATCACTACACAGAAAGAACATAATAAATCAAATATTATCGTAGGAAAGGCTTACGTGCATTTGCTTTCAATGCACAATATTTTGTACTTTTATCATAGTTACATACTTAGTAGGTTTCTTAAATAAATAACAAGTCATATTTTACATATATTTATTTATTAAAAACATGATGTATATATACAGTAAATAGGTATAAGTGTATACATCTCTTGTTACGCAGAATAGTCAAAGCCTTTTCCTTCTCTTTTTAGACCATAATTAGGAGATAAATCAGTTCTTGAATCTTGTAATTTTATGAATCAAGCAATGGTTTAATGTTACATCGAGCTTTTGATTCCATCTGTGCATTCCACCTTGAAATAGAGCTATATTTGTTTATTTTTATCTTTTATAAATGTACTAGGTAAAATGTAGGTAAATAACCAATTACATTAACATATTTTGCTACTTGAAAATGTTTTGGGTTAAATGTATTTTATGACATATTATCAAGCTTGGATATATTTTATTTTAGAGTATTTTATGTCTGTGGTCAAATCACGTCAGTCAAATGTGGCAACCTCTTTAAAAAAATTACCAAGCATTACAAATGAAATAAGTTGTAGGTTTGTCAATTTTGTCCAGAGAATATACTAATCCAATACTACGTACCTTCCTAAATCCTAACTAATCCTAATCCTATCCTAACTAATATTATAAATGCGAAAGTGAGTTTGTTTGTTAATTATTTGTGTGACGTCCTACGGCAAGGTTACGTGCCCCGTCCACCGCACGTAACTGTACATCGCAACCAGGCACCCTGATGTTCCACCGTAATCACCAAGACAATGAGTGTGTCCGGACACACGTCCGTCCACCACAACGTATCGTATCAGAATGCGCAGTGCGCACTGACACATCCCCACACCACCGGCCAGTGGTGGGGGCGACGTATACAACACTATACGTCACACCTCTCCTTTTTTTTATAATTTTGATAAATACAAAGAGGTTGTATGACTGCGAGTGAATCTGATAGATATCGACAAAGAATCTATATGCTTATCTCGATAATTTACTTTTCGCTACTTTCCATTCCGAAATATAAATGTAGGTCCAAGAGGTAAGTAGTTTCCAATTTAGATATTTTCCAAATTAACCGAAAACTCCAATTTCATAAACTTTACTATGAAGATGTATCATGTGTGTAATCTTACAATAATTTGAATTAAAGTAGCAGATGCCCCACAATCCCCTCTTTTGTTAATATTTGATTTGAAAAACAAATGTTCTTTTTTTTTTTTTTTTAACCAATACAGTATCCAGTTTGACAACTACATGTATTGTAAGCAGCATTATTGCAAATAAAATAATATGAATGAATCACATTTTATTAAATTGGGGTTAAATAAGAATTCTATTTTGTAATACTAAAATTTTTTAGCAGATGTAATCATTTAGATTACAAAACACATTTGGTTTTTTTTTTTCCTATTGACTTTAAATCTGGACTAATTCGAATTATTTTCAAATTCGACTCGATTTCAAATTGTTTGATATTTTGCATGGTGACTGGTGGCTTATATAAACATGTATTTATTTTGAATTTGTATGCCAGATCGTGTAGAATGAACGACTATTTTGTTGGTAATAGCTTTGTTCTCGACTTATCAGGATGTCTGACTAAATATATGAATTATTTGTATAAACCGAGAAAGAACTAAAGCATATTGTTCTTAATATAAAATGAACTAATAGAATCTGTTTATGTGTAATCTTTTTTCTGCTGGCTCCATAGAATTCTATTATTTAATATTATATTTCCCAGTATAAAAGTACTTGCCATTGTGTATTGTTGTTGAGTAAAACTTAGCATCCAACATTTCTGACTGCACTACAGAGTTGCAGAAGAAAATATATTGATAGATTTTTTCTGCACGCGTTAACTCAGGTGGCACAAAGATCTTTATTGAGGGATTATTGATACTAGTTTAGAGTTCATATTTGTATTATATTAAGAATTTCAATAACTATTTTAATATCATAATAGTTATTGTGCAAATGAAATCTATTTTTTTTTTTTCATCTTAACCTTGTAATAGAACAAGGCTATTCATGTATTCTATTCACCAAAGGTTAGTTTATTTCTAAAATATATCTTTGATCTTAGATGATACAGAGAATGTTATATAATGACAAAACGTCATATTTCTGACTATCTACTTTATTTTTATTCTGTATTGTTAACTTTTGTTGACTTCCTCGCTAGTAAGGAAGACATAGATGTTAAGTGATGTAGATATTCAAATTCTGCAATGCATGTTACAAATGTTACAAACATTAACCTGTTTAGTTGTACTTTATTGTGTATATTGCGGTCAATAAATCATTTTTCGTTTTGTTTTTCATTTCAAACTTGCTAGTATATATACAACCTCCGACATGACATTGTCGGAGCTCCGGCTCCCCATCTAGAGCTATATTCGGTCACGCGATTGATCTCTTGTTAGATTGTTCTTATGAAAAGTACAACTCACTGTCCAGTACCTGAATATCGTGAGAGCAACAGCCAAGTCCGAGAAGACTGATCCGTAATCTCGAGTCATGAATGAATAAGTAAATCTTAATCATCTATTCTGACAGTACAAGTGTATTCTTAAAGAATAAGAAGGTGTAGGGGCACATATTGTTAAATTGTTTTAATACTTGTTTTATATACTCCGTGGCGACTCACTTCAGTCGGCACCTCGCAGCGATCCATATCGCTTGTACCTATGTAAATAAATCTTTAGCCATGCTGCCATGAATTTGTAGTATTTGTGTTAACTGCATTGTGGCTTCTATTTTGGTGTAAATACCATAAACTTTGTTGGTACTCAATTGACAGTTAAAAATAAACTTTTACCAGTGAACTTGTGTCGGTGTATCCATTTTGCTCGTTCAATTAATTTAGGCTCTCACACCTAACAAACATATACACAGAGTCAGATATATTCTGTAGGAAATAACATTCAGTACATAGTGTTTACACCGTGGCCTACAAAGGTAACGTAACTTTATGATCCCAATATAATACGTACACATTTAGCGTACTCAGGATATTACTTAGTGAAGTAAGTCAAAATTAAAGAATTTATTTATTTGTTTTTCATTTGAACATCAAAGGCAACACACTTCTAATTCATAATGATACTTAACTTTATAAATACCACGAAATTAAGCCCAAAGAACTAGTATTGTGGTCGGTCACTGATAATTTAGTACGCAACGGCGTCAGTTATAAAACACTGAATTTCCCTCTTCGTTCTAGCCAGATGATCCTGACTAGATACTATATTCTTGGAGGCGAAAATTCCTTTTCAAAAATGAGCGGGCTAATTAAGTCCTGTTTTGTTTTTCTTTTCTTTCGGGTACTTAGGTATAGCTAAAAAACTATGGCATAGATTCTATCAGGCATTGTGAAAACTGTGTTATTGTGCATTCAACACCGCTTACCATATATTTAGTAACTTAGTATACCACATATTAAGTAATGATGCTTAATTGTCATTTATGTCGGCATTTACTTTGCCAAGACTAGATAGATTAAAAGTATGTATTAGCTGTATCAGTATTAAATTGCAAATTGTCGATTGTCAACAAATGATACTATAATATGTACGGTGTCACCGTACAATATCGCTGCGGTCAGCAGTTTACGCAACAATTGTTTTTGAATCGGATTAGTACGCCATTATAATTAATTGTGTGTACTCGTTTTATTGTTATCAATTTGTCAATAAACGTTCAATTTCAAAAATGTGTGATTAACAAATGACCATAAATTTATATTTCGCGAGATTATTTTTGCAGCCCAACAATTCAAAAGTGGTATTTGATACATTTGGGGCCATTTATAATAATTTATACAATAGAAACTTGTTAGTACTTGTATCTTTAACAGTTGTTTCTTTTTATTACCGGTAATTACCGGTTGACCAAACTAAGTCACCCTACTACTTAATCTTAATCAATTGTTGCTTATTAGTACCAGCTGATCACCAAATCAGCCTACTACTTAATTAATCGTGTCTTGTTAATATCAGCTGACCAACACAAGTCTGCCTCATACTTAGATCATTGTTTCTTGTTAGTACCGGCTAACCAAACCAAGTCAGCTTACTACTTATTTGAATCAATTGTTTCTTGTTAGTACCAGCTGATCTAACCAAGTCAGCTTACTACTAATTTTAATCTATTGTTTCTTGTTATCACCAGCTTACCCAACCAAGTCAACTTACCACTTATTTGAATCAATTGTTTCCTGTTAGTACCAGCTGATCTAACAAAGTCAGCTTACTACTTATTTGAATCTATTGTTTCTTATCACCAGCTGACCTTACCAAGTCAACTTACTACTTATTTTAATCAGTTGTTTCTTATTATCACCAGCTGACCTAACCAAGTCAACTGAATACTTATTTGAATCAATTGTTTCTTGTTAATACCAGCTGACCTAACCAAGTCAGCTTATTATTCATTTTATTCAATTGTTTCTTGTTAGTACCAACTGGAATTTCCAGTTTACTACTTAATTTGTACCTTTGTACCTGGTGACCTGAAACACAGGCTTTGCCTAGCTTAGGCACCAGTCTCCCACTTAGTTTGTGTAAAGGTTTTTTGTTTTATTCTAACTTAAACTGTATTTTTTGTGGGAGAAATAAAGAATTTATTATTATTATTATTAAAAGCATGTACCTATTTGAATTAGTACCAACTGGCATTCCAGGTACTACTTAATTTGTAACGAAATTGATTATACTTGCATTTCCAGTTTAATACTCATTATGCTACAACATGTATTATTTTTAGTACCAAAAGGCATTTCCAGTTTATTACTTAATTTGCAACAACACGTATTTATTATCCGTAAGAACTGATATTTCCAGTTTACTACTAAATTTGTACACCATTTATTTTTATTTGTACCAACTGATATTTTCAGTTTACTACTAAATTTGTAACCATTTATTTTTGTTAGTACCAACTGACATTTCAGTTTACTACTAAATTTGTACACCATTTTTTTTTATTAGTACCAACTGACATTTTCAGTTTACTACTAAATTTGTACACCATTTTTTTATTAGTACCAACTGACATTTTCAGTTTACTACTAAATTTGTACACCATTTATTTTTATTAGTACCAACTGACATTTCAGTTTACTATTCAATCTGTAAAACTATAGTACTATTTCAAATATTACTAACTTACGTACCAGTTAACAACTCAATATTTACGTACCCTTACTGATAACATCGTAACAACATATTTTTCTATATATATTTTTTTTTTTTTTTTAGTATATCGTCAACTCCGAGTTACCATCATCCTTTTGTTTTGTTTAAGTCACAACGACAAAACCCAGGCGATAGTTAAATAAAACTATCATTTGATCATCATTATTTCTGTTACATAAATATTTTATTGGGTTACAATCTGTTGATTTGTCAACATTGGTCATCTCCAAAAATTGTTATTTCACCTTTTGGTCTAATAGCAGACAATAGTCTCTACTTCTCATTTTCTTCTCATTTTGACGTTACCCTGGACGTTACACAGCACCGCCAAATTGTGCTACACACAAGAACTCTGTTTCTTACAACGTCAAACTTGTACACAAACTAAATACAAGAACTTTTGGCTCATTCGTTCCTTACAGCATTATTTAGGTAGATTTGAACGTATATAACTTGATCGGGAATCGAACCCGTGATTCAGAGGAAATCTCCATTGTTGTGCCCAGAGGCCGTCAATTTGTAATGATGTTGGTTTGTAAAATCTATGGTTATGAGTCATGAGTCATCCACAACATAAAACGGATATCCAAAATCTACTGACCCGATTTAGCACTTTTATTCATTAAAGTAATGTCAACAACATTGGTTGGTGTTTCTCCGCAGTTAACGGAAATTATTTGTCAGACATAATTAGTTTCTGTTGCGCAGCTTAGTGGTGATCTAATTGCATTTAGAATTTACATGTGTCGTTCTTACAATGAACTTTATTTGGGTAAGCAATATTTTGTATAAAACTAATCTTTTTAAACAGAATTAATCGTTTCACTGACCGTCTCATCCACTGATTTACATTTTCTTCTACTTTGATACAATAGTTTTTTATCCAACACACAAACACTACGCATATGAAACCATTCATTTTTTGTATTGTAGTAAAATGAAATAATTCATCTTTTTTGTTTTGTCAGCACTGTTGTTTACTAATGCTTATAATGTTTTTTGGGACATAATTTGACTCAAAACCTTTGTTTGTTATCTGTATTGTGTAAATCTTAATTTTAAACGAATAATTGATTGGCTGTGACATTTAGCCATGTATTTCATACCAGGGAAGGCTGGCTCACTACACTGGTAGATAATTAGTGTTATCATCATAATGCACTCACTTTGATTTATAGATGCAAATTAGTGTGAATGAATTGCATTCTTGTTGATGTTACTTTTTGTTTATCGAAATTAATAATAATACAAATGAATTTTATATCGTTTGGTTCCACACATAACCATCTTAAGGTAGGTTTAAACAAAGTCATTCACAATAAATTTTACTTGTCAACTTTTGTTTCAATTGTATTCTTTTTCAAAGAATATACCTTGTTTATAAATTTCACCGATTTACATAATTTGGTAAATATGCTTTTTGTCTGTCAAATTAACATGACTTTTCAGAGGTAGACGAAATTAAATTGAAAGTTTCTAATCAAAATAATTTAGATTTGAATATATATTTACTCTGAGCAAAATATCAATCAGTACTATGCATTTGTTTCTGTCTTTGTCGCCGGTCCGGCCCGAACTCGACATTAGTTACATACTTTTTGACATTGGAAAAATAACTCGACTCCAATTTTAATATTATTCGGCAAGTATGTATTCATATTGCAAATTGTGAACTACCTACATTGAAAAATAATTGAATCGGGTAAAACTTTGCATATATTTCTATAAAATATCGAATTGGCATCTGTGTAATATTCATTTACCTCCCCTTTCCTTTCCAGTTGTTTTTTTTTTTTTCATGATGTGAAAATAACGAACGATTAGTAATTATAATTTACTCACGGTTTTTTCCTCGTTGCCATTTGTGACGTCCTACGGCAAGGTTACGTGCCCCGTCCACCGCACGTAACTGTACATCGCAACCAGGCACCCTGATGTTCCACCGTAATCACCAAGACAATGAGTGTGTCCGGACACACGTCCGTCCACCACAACGTATCGTATCAGAATGCGCAGTGCGCACTGACACATCCCCACACCACCGGCCAGTGGTGGGGGCGACGTATACAACACTATACGTCACAATTTGTTTGTTTGTTACCGCTTTATCTACTGAACCAATCTTCCTGAAATATCGCATAGGTACACATAGTTCGAAAATCTAAGAAGGATATATGGTACCTTTCGTTCCGGGAAAAAGCACTGTTCCCGTGAGAAATCACGCGGGCGAAGCGGCGTACAAAAGCTAGTATATAATATGATTCAAATAAATATTACTTGCTTTTTTTGGCATTTATAAGTTACTAGCTTTTGCCCGCGGCTTCGCCTGCGTGAATTTCCCACGGGAACAGTGCTCCCAGGATGAAAGGTACCATGTCTTTCTGGTCCTACCGGTCTTCTAACTATATGTATGCGAAGTTTCAGGAAAATTGGTCAGGTAAATAAAGCGTAAAGAGGTAACAAACAAATAAACAAATTAACTTTCGCATTTATAATATTAGTTAAAAGTTAGATAAGCTAGTTAAAAAAACTGTTAGAGTACATAGAATGCAAAATTCAATAAAAGTGTTACCGGGCAGCAGCGAAAAATGTTTATAAAAAATTGGATTTATATTTTTCGGACTTGGGGACATTTATACAATAATTTTGCGCTTTTCCTGAAATTTAGGGTAAACATCATTGTGTCTTCCTTGAAAATTTAATGTATTTTTTTGTAGATGATATTTTATTTCCAGCCATGAATATTTCACGAATCAAAGTCTTTAACGATAAATACCGGTTGCAATCTCTCCAAACTAGAATTTTCAATAGAGTATTTTCTTTTTACAAAAAGCAGACAACCATAAACTTATTATACCGGTAGCACCACAGAAACAATTTTTTTATATATATTTCTGTGGGTAGCACAGACTTAAATTATTAAATAAAGAGTACTTTATCTAAAAAATAAATATTTCTGTGACCGCTAGGTATTTTATAACTAATATATGAATATTACTGGTATTGTATAACTAATTATGTTACCCATGGGGGTACAATATAATAACTTTATGGATACCCGGATTCCCGCCTGCGGAAGTCCTTGTTGCTCGAAGTATAGTATCGCACATTATCTATGATATTATGTAGAAAAAAAAATCTGTGGTAGAAAACGCGCATAGTCATTTTGTAACTCTTCTTTTGATCTTTATGTACCTACATTGATTATATTGATTGTTATATTTATAATTGTTTGTGAAAAGCTTAAAAATTGTTGTAGATATTTTTATTTCTGTGGAGTTAGAGTTAGATACATTCTTATTCGTTCCATGGTTGATACTATACAAGGACTTTCGCGTTTAGTCTGTGTTGCTCTATGATAGATACCTATAAAATGTATAAAACTTCTTTGGTAGGAACCTACTTTATCATTTTATTTTAGTTTTCTTGACATATTTTTGATGGATTGCCTCTTGACACCTTCACTGTTGCCAGCTGTTAATATTTACCCCTTAGTATTGAATAATAATGAGTAAGTACAATTCATAAATAGGTAACACAGAACATTTTATACAAATTGTTGTGGTATAGCGGTCACCACGGCAAACCGCGACTTTCTAGTCGCAATAAATAAAAAAATAAAAAAATGTAATTATTTTCACAAACTTTTTTTGGTAATAAAATTGTACTTGTTTTTGAAAAAAAAGCACATATTCAATATTTTATCTAATCTGAAAAAACGATGTGAGTTTAAACGAAAGATACCTCACGATAACCCGAATCGAACATTCTCAAATTAACTCCCTCAATTTCTGGTAAATCTGAATAGGGAATCACTTAAATACCTATACAATTTCATATTTCACTCGGCATATAAAACTATTCTCATAAAGCCATATTGCGGCAAAGATTTCATAAAGCAAAATTATAATTTAATTTTACTTGAATCATATACACAGATTACCCCGGACTTCAGGAAATGATAATGTAGGTACCTATCTTAAAATTTTAACATATTTCTCTAAAAATTGAGCTTATCGGCAAATGCCGGTTAATTACTCATGCAATCCCTACACAGTTTGCCAATATATTTTTTTTTGTATTGTCTATACATTCCAAATGTTTTTTATAATAGTGTGTGTGGACGGATACACACACATCTAATCATTGTATGTGTACATGGTGTGTATCCATCCATCTGTGAAACGAAGTACGTGCCTGAACTGTCAAAACCCAATGGTGGACGACCCCCAGTTTTCGTGGCCACACAAGAAGGGACTGGAAGGGTCCAAATAAACGTTTGTGAAGAATATTGTAATAAAAAACAATCTCAGGCGGCATCCTAACTAATATTATAAATGCGAAAGTGAGTTTGTTTGTTTGTTTGTTTGTTGGTTTGTTTGTTTGTTTGTTACCTCTTCACGCTCTATCTACTGAACCAATCTTCCTGAAATTTTGTATGCACATAGTTAGAAGTACCGAGAAGGACATAGGGTACCTTTCATCCCGGGAAAAAGCACTGTTCCCGTGGGAAGAGAAATTCACGCGGGCGAAAGCTAGTAGTTAATATTTTTAAAATAAAAAAAATATATATTTTTTAAGTTAATATTTTTGGAATTTTATTTAATAGAAATAAGAAGTTTATAAAAGCAAGTTACAAAAGCAAGCTTTATTCCCAAATCAAATAGCTCAAAATGTCTTGTAAGGAGGTCTTATTATTATTATTGCAGTAAAACATAATCTCAGGTTTAATAGTTAATATTTTCTTATTCTATTTAATTTTATTAAATAGAAATAAGAAGTTTTTCTTACAGATATTCTTTTATAAAAGCAAGTTACAAAAGCAAGCTTATTTCCTAAATCCAAGAGCTCAAAATGTCTAGTAAGGAGATCATAATATTATTATTGCCTGCTTTATATTCCTAGCACGTATATAAACTAGACTGACTGGTCCCTAAAACGAAATGGAGGCATACAAGTTGACGGGTGAATTAAAAATAATTATTGGAATGAGCGATTTTCTGACAGCTAAATTAAGAAAAAATCAGTATGAAAAAGTCTCAACAGATAGCGTTTTATGAAAGCCGAGTCGTAATAATGCCTGAACCTATATGGTGCGCTTTTTCTTGGAAACAGAGGCAGAAAAAAAATCATATAACAGTTTGACAGTTGCACAAATCACAATATTGATACTTTTTAGTTGTTTTTTTTACTAAGTTTTATTTTAAAAAAATGCCATTCCAGTGAATTTTTGCTTTTTCTATAAAACTTTTTCTCTCGCCTTTTATGAAGCGCCATCTATGAAGTCATCTGGAACTAATTTTTTTTTTTTATTTGGGTCTCGGAAAATCCCTCATTAAAATAAGTTGTAACATAATTTTACAAAGGTCGAAAAAGGCTAAAAAAGAAAGGTCGGAAGACGGAAAAAGTCTTGGTTACGAAACATCCGACAGTGAACCGGGATAGCGAATGCTGTTGAGCTATTCCGCAGAGCTAAGGACACATGTTAATCGCTATTCACTAGTTGGAGAGACACCTTTAGAAGAAGAAGAATTAAAAAAATATATATTTATCCTTAATTTATGACTGACTATTTTTTTTTCGCTAGTCTCTGCCTACCCCCACGGGAAAAAGGCGTGATAATATGTATGTATTTTTGACTGTAAGATTTAACTAGTTTCATTAAATTTATATACTATTTAACTCAGCTAATAAAGCTATATTCTACTAAACTTAGAACGCCATTAGACGTTTGCAAAACAGCCGATTTTGTCAAAACGTTAGTTCTTTAATAAAATCTCTAGCCATAACAACATTTTCGAGATAATGGGTTGTAAATAAAAACGGGCCTGTAAATGGATATTCCATATTTTATGGTAATGTTAGATTGTACTAACGGCCACAGTAGGTAATTTCGCGGTTATTACGTAACAGCGCCCGACCGCAGTCAATCATAATTTTGCAAAATAACTACATTATTATTTTACAGATAAAGTGAAAATTAAAGTGTGTTTTAGTGAATTTCAAAACAATAAAGTATTTATCATCGATGATTGAAGAAGATACATTCATTTGAAAGTAAAAATAATTAAGACACGCGAATTATCAAATAATAATATTAGACAATAAAGAAGCCACTCATAGGTTATGGGTTAGCAACCTGTCACTATACATATCTGAATCTCCATTCTATCAGAGAGCCCACCATTCAGCTAAGCGTGCTTCGAGTCTCACGACTCTTGGGCTCTGTCTACCCCGTAAGGAAAAAAGACGTGATTCTATGTATGTATATGTATGCGTAATAAAGAAGAAAGATAAATATCTTTCAGGTAAATAGAATTTTAATCGTCCTATTCTGGGAAATACAAATCAGATAAGAAAAAACTATTTTTATATACTTAGTTGGATTTATCAGATTAAAATAAGGAGCACGACTAGCAGCCAAAAAAAAATTGCAGTTAAATTCGCAATTAAGTTGTTAAATAAAATATAGACATGAAAATCCCCTTACAGCCAGCGTACCATAGTAAGTTTAATTAAAAGGGGCTCCAACTTTCAATCAGCGTTGATGTAGCATTTTTTTAAATGAATGTAACATACTGGAACACTGGTCTTTAAGCCTCAAATGAATGGCCAGGTCCGCGTGTAACTGACGATTCGGACAGATTATGTTCGGACACTATTCGAATCGAATTTTTAATTTTAATATTTTTTTCATTGACAATTCGGACACCAATAAGATTTTTTTTTTGTACAGTTAGAAAGAAACTTCCAACGATACTTTAAAAGACAAAAGCTGTAAATCAGTATTTAACCAAATACATATTTGGTCATCACGTAAGCCAACTAAATCAATATTGTGTTATATAATTAATGTGATTAACCAATATTTATATGATGTTGATTTTTATACCAAATACGTTTTAAATGGTGTTTTTTTAGGATTTAGTGTTTTTTGCAACATACGAAATACGGAACATGTCCACAATTTATTAAAGCAACTCTCAAATATTTTGGTAACGCTTTTTTTACCATACATACTTATTTATTCATTTTTTTTATTAAAGATGGGTTTGCTCTTGTCCACAATCTAGTCCGAAGACAGAGATGAGGTCTACGATGTAGCGAGCTTACCCAGAAGCAGCCTATTCACTCTGGTTTTTAAGAGAGTCAGGTTGTATGTACTCGGGAACGCAGACGCAGGCAGAACTTTTTATCTGACTGTACTAAAAAGCTTCATTATTTTGATGGTGAATCAGTCAAAGTGAGAGTGTCAGTGAAAAAAATATTAAAATTAAAAAGTATCGATTCGGACACAGTGTCCAAACATAAAGTGCCCGAATCGTCAGTTACTCAGGTTCGCGTGTAACCGCGACCTAGTAGCTAGCCATCAGTTGATTGGGGTCAAGCGTTACTGCTGATATAAAAAGAACTTCTAGTACTAAAGCAAATTGTTTGATTGCGCAAATAACTGTTATTTCTAGGAAAGGGTTAAGAAATTTATGATTTCTTGTGTCGGATATAATCATGGTTTTGAGTTATAGAAAATTCAGATTATTTTCTGTTTAAAGTTCAATTCTAACTTAAAAACAACGTTCAATTAAAATGTTACCATAAGACATATTATTATGTATGGTTTGTTCTATGCAAAAGGTTAATATGAAACAGTTGAAACTGAGTCGGGAAGGTGGAAGGAAGTAATTCAATTTACAAGACATTAAACTTGAGAAACTACCATCGCAGTACAAATTGAAACAAAAAAAACTAGCTGTGAGAAATTCATGTAGTAAAAGTTCTTGAGACATTGGACAGCGTTTCAAATAGACAGACGTGTTGTATCCGATGCAAATAAATTTGTGTGACATTTAAGTATCTTCGAAATATCTGATATCCGGTTTATATCTGATACAAAGGATTTCTCTGACCATCCAGCGAGGCAATGCTGCTAGGATTATGGGAACCTTTGGGTCAGATATGAGATCAGACTTTCTATTTAATTAAGGTAAGCCTGCTGTTGTATAAGTTTAATTGTTCTTCTTCGAAATTGGTTTAACATTTAATTAATTGGCATCACTGAAATTACTAAATAAGACTCAAAGTATATTACCTAATTTAGCAAAGCATTCATTCATTGAAGTCACGTCACGGAACATCAGAGGTACAAAAAGAAAGCACGAAGAATTAACGAATTAATATCCTATTTCTCTTATTCAGTAGCTCTTTTATAAGGTTCTGCGTTCTTGCTTCTCTTTTACTCTCTTTTAACTCTTCTGCCAACTAGTTATAGATTATATACTCAATTCAAGATCATAATGCAAAAAAACATAGTTATAACTATAGTCTCCAAGGCTTAATTTAAAAAAAACCATGAATAACAATACATCACGCAAATTATCACGAAAATCATAATTATTGTTTAACGTTAAAAAATCCTAACTTAGGCATAATCACAGCTTCAGCCCCATAGAGCTAGAATTTTTATTTTATTTTACTGATTATTTTTAAATATATATTGTTAGACGACTTCGGACATTCAGCCTGTCTCATGTCACACTTTTGCGTGTGCTAGAAATGTACAAATTGCCCATTACCACTACGATTAAGAAGCTGTATCTCTAAGCCCTCACTGTTTCGTGTCAGCTTAATGAGAATGAGACGTATTTATCAAAATCACTATCCATCAGGCTGTAACTGTAATTTCAAACATGAACTATGTACGATTTCGAACATCCAAACACACGTTGCTTTTCGTCAAATAAAACTCTATGCGATAGCTTCTCTTTGACGGAAATCAATGTGCAGCTATTGAAAGTAGTATGAACATAACTCTATGATTCCGTTTTAAAAATACATCAAATGTACGTATTTTGTTCTTGAATCAGTGCATAACAGTCAAGTCTTGAATCAGTCAATAACATGCGATAAGCTGTGATAAGGATAATGTAATTTATTAATCTTTCTGATGATACAAATGGCTAAGTGGTTAGGTAATATACTGAAGATTTGGTATTCAATTTGCCACATCACCTCAAAGCTACTATAAAATAGAAATATAAATATTTATTTGCAATAACATGGTACATAGGATTAATATAAATTAGAGCTTTAAAGGCCTTTGTCCAGCAGAAGACGTCTTTTGTGCTGAGAGAGAGAGAGAGAGCTTTAAAACTAAATACTCCAAGAAGATTATACTCGACAGTCATGTTTATAAAAATCCGCTCCTATTAAACAAACTAATATCTGTGATAAGGTATTTGAAACAGTTGGTAAAAAACCTTTTATTCTCACCTCAGAAAACAGTAAAAGAAACTTCTATCATCCTTTTTTGGAGATAAACCGCACGCCTTTTCATGGCAACATTGCAAAAACAGGAATGTAACAAAAAATATTCGTTCCCTTTCTTATAATGTCGGGAGAACCTCGAATTAGGTACGATCAGCAGCCGGACTCCTCGTGGGGCATTATTATAGGGTTGCCAACGGTACTGACCGTAGCCACATACGCTTGTTGTTGTTAATTAACCCGATTTCCTGTAATTAAATAAAAACCATATTGACATTTATAACGTTAAAAATACATTTTATGACTGGAAAACCTTATTATAAACCGGTCAACTTTTATTTACAGGTAAATGAAGTCTTATTAATTAATTGTGAACAGTAATCTCTAATAAAGGATTTTTGGTATACGAGCAATTCTGTATAGTTCATTTACTCCTTCCATTTCATATCGGATCATCAAAATTCTATATTTTCTCATAAGGATGTCTAAAAACATCAAAATAATATTTAGGATAAGTATCGTGGTTGTAGGAATTTGTCGGTAAAAAAAATTAAATGCCCCGCCTAATACGGAAAAAGTTGGTTGTCACAGGACGCCCGGCAGATGTACAGTGCGACAAGGATCTTTTTGCGTGTGAGTGAGGGCGCCACCTACGATTTAAATAAGAAAGTTTAATAGTTTAGACATTAGTTCTGTTTTCTACCACGTGCAACAAGATCCTTGTCGCACTGTAAAATATCTAAGCATTGTAGCACGTCAGCGTCATGCCATTTGTCGTCACAGCATTTAGTCATAGAGCAACACGGACTCCTTCGCGCGTGGAAGGCCTTATACTGCCAAGCCACGCTTTAACAGCAAAAAGAATCGTGAACGTACAAATTCCGTTCGAGCATGTGCCTTCTGTACAAGTACTTTTAAGCTATGTCTCTTGTCGCACTCAGATTAAATTTCTCAGGACACGGGTGAGAGTCAAAACGACGTGTAAAGTCAAGGGGTTTCGGAGTACCTCTCGAGAAGCGAAGGACATCTTGACGGAAAATGTCATTACTTGGTGTCACCCACACGGTTTTGACCCGCTGTGACACCGCGATTAGGTCGATAGATTCGAGTGATGTCGTATAAAATACTCGCCGCTGAATTGAGATTGGACGTTTTCAGTGGGTGCGATATAGTATTTTTTTTTTTAGTAAAATGTAAGATATTATTAAGGATTGGATTGAATTACGTAATTAACGTGTATTGAAAACTGTTGTGTGTAATGTACTTACACATTTTGTGGTTTCGTAATTCAGGGAGATTTAAAAACATTGTCATTTTTTATACTGGTGAATGTACTCATAAAATATGAGCAACTTCTTATGTGGGGCCGACTCTGAAATCTCAGAAAAATCATCTGTTAATTAAGATGACATTTTGGGCGAGTAGGTATTATAAAATAATTTTGGAATAGCATCTTATTTATTTGCAATAAAATGCACAGAAAAATTTGAATAGCTGATTTTTTTTGTAAAGTTTCTCATATCAATGAGTATTTTCACTAGTAGAAAGGATAACAGTGATTTTGATTTTGAATTCACCTGTATCAAAGAAAAAATACGCTGCCTGTATACAATGCACTTAGCTTGTACAACTGTTTTATTTTAAGGAGACCTTTTATAACATACCTACAGTAATTAAGAGTTATTTACATAATAGAAAACCAAATACGGACGGAGTGCCCTGTTTTTTCCACATGTAGCAAAGAAAATTACCATGTTACAGGCTTTTAACATTTTCTTCTATTTTCATGAATCAAGCCTGAATTTGTGCTGACCTGCGCCCCCGTTTCTCACGACCTCCACGTGTAATAGCTACCGTTATTCAGCGTGTGTCGCATATTTGCTAACTTTTTTGCATTTTTCTAGCCTAACGTACATTTTTAGTCTAATGAACATATAGATAAACATTGTAAAGTCTCATTAAATAGAACCTTTTTTTAAATTTTGAAATGCTTGTTCTTTAGAAGCCATTTCGCGGTTTAAAAACTGTAGTTTGTTAACTGTTATTGACAAAAATGCAGGCCGCTTTTAATCTGTCTATGGGACAGGCCTATGTCCATGTCCAGTAGTGGACTTCTTCTGGCTGAGATGACGATGAAAGAAATTAACAAGATCTTTTAGTTTTTTCTACAAAGCTAATGATAGCATCTTATCTACTAATCTAAACGATGTATCTTACTTATTTGAAAAATTAAAACTAATTATCCGAACTCAGCAACTCAAATTTGGTCTTTATTAACAAAATTTTGCATCACCTAAACTAATGAAGATCAATGATCATCTTAAAGACGAATGTGGACCGCTGACGCAGCCAGTCCGTCACCATCAATCACCTAGACTTTTAAATTCACATTCTACCCTCCAGAATATACTTCATTACAGAAATATGAAAACCACTTGAAGCTCGATTCACATGCGTCTCGTGTGTTGAGGGCGCGGTGGCGACGCGTCGACGCGTCAAGAGGAACGCGTTGTGGGTGACATGGAGTGCAATAACAGGGAGACGGCTCTAGTGCCTTCTAAGGTTGGGATTTTCTCAAATAGACGTTCAACTATTAATACCTACTTGCTTAACACCAGGAATTCGCTTTCGTAGAATTTTCAGAAGAAAAAGTAGTATACCAGGTTTTAATCCACCTAGGTGCCAAATTCCATCAAAATTCGCTTAATGATACAGACGAGATTGAGTAATATTTTAACTTATCGCATTTATAATAGTTGTAATAGTATTTCATTTCAATAAAGATTGAATAAGTCGGTCGGTATATCGAGTATATATTATAGACTTACAAATATAAACAAACCAAGCACAGGAAAAAAAATAAAGCATTATTTGACTATTGATCATTCTAAAATACATTTTGTAAATCAAAATCTAAAATTTTGCTAATAAAAGTCTTTTATCTGCGCAATCTTGTTAATTCAAACAAAAAAGAAGTGTTTATAAAAACAGCACTGAAGAAAATTAATTTATTTCTCTCTTAGGATACTTTTGAGATGTATTTGTCAAAATCCAATGTGATTAATTTGTCCCAAGCGCCGGAAGGGAAGATATATTTTATCAGTTAAATTTTGCCAGAATTTTGTGATGAGGATCGGTCGCAATTGGTAGAAATTTCAGTAAATCGCTGTATCAGAGATAACTGAAGTCCTAATTATAGTAAGTACATACTTATTTTAAGAAATATTTTCCGTATCTGTGTGTTGATTACTCGACTTGGCCAGATTATGATTTAAACAACCACAAACTTAACTTTTTAGTTCGCTAGACCATGGAAAAAAGTTCTTATTTTTTCCATGATGTACCAACTAAAATAAAGATATATTTGCTATTTATAATTTCGCTATGCCAGTTCTATTTTTTTACGTAGCTATCGATGTTCCACTGTAGGGCAAAACCTACTCCCAATTTCCTCCACTCGTCTGTCACTTCTTTATTTAATTGTTATTATTCCAACTTCAGTGAATCCATAACACAACGCTATCTCGCGTCTATAACAAACAAAAACTTCCTCAATAAAGGCGAAGAAAAGAATTCCAACAAAGGGAAGATTACAAAAATATTTTATTACGCAGATTTGAGTTATGCAAAGAGCGAGATGAGGAATGATATTCTCGGGCCACGAGGAAAGGTGTGAGTGAGAATAATATGGTGATGGCACTTTGGAAGTAATGCCCAATTTATTTTGAAGATGTTACATGCATTGCTCGTTCGCATCTCAGAGCACTTCGCCTTTATGTAAATGTATTCAGCAATACATTTCTTATGACGAATTCGTAAAAGGGTTTGCATTTATGATTTTACTCGTGATTGACTTTATTCATGGATATTTGGGAACTTTCTGTGATTTTATTTCTGTGATGTCTTTGTTTGCGTAGTTTGGTTGTTTTAGGTTTGATTTGAAATATATTTGTTTTTCTATTATTATTCATAAAACATGTTATATCTTTTTAGAATATTGGACTTTGAAAATTCACAAATGTATGTTTTATTTCAAGTAATGTAATAGTTTCTTTGACGACCTTCGTGGTCCGACGGTTATCACGCCGGACTGTCACACTGGAGGTCCCGGGTTTATCCCCGGTCGGGTCAAGATGGAAAATGATCTTTTTCAGATTGGCCTGGGTCTTGGATGTCTATCTATATATATATATATATATATATATATGTATTTGTTATAAAATATAGTCTCGTTGAGTTAGTATCCCGTAACACAAGTCTCGAAATTACTTTGGATTTAACTCAAACTGTGTGATTTGTCCGTATATATTTATTTATGCTTCCATGCTGGTCTAGGAGCGAAGAAAAAACATAGAATGTGCCAGCTGCTTCTCTTCCCGCGCAGATTGTAAAAGTCAATCAAGAGAAAGGGCTTTAAACTGGGGATTCCTCCACTCATAGGCGATGGGCTAGCAACCTGTCACTATATCTGAATCTCCATTCCATCAGAGAGCCCACTATTCAGCTAAGCGTAGCCTTCGAGTCTCACGACTCTTGGCTCTGTCTTCCCCGTAAGGGATAAAGACGTGATTCTATGTATGTATGTATATTTATTTATTCTTTATATACACTAATGACTCAATTGCCGTATAAATGGCCATTTGGCCTTACGTCCATCATAATTCTCAGCATATATAAATCTTCTCCCAAAGTTCACGTGCTCTGTAACAAATATGTAGGTAAAGTTTGTGAAGATTTTATCTCGATGCTAAAATTGATGGATCTTATAACGGTAATTTAGATCACATCAGGTAAGTGGGTCACATTTTACCCGGCCCGACTCAATCGAGTTCTGTATATTCATATCTGTACAAGTGTTGATACTTACTATATATCTCACAGCCTTTCTCACGTATACAGAAATATTTTTTTAGAAAAAAACTTACCTATTCTCTATTATGACTAGCCCCCCAGGCCCCGGGGCTTTGCGCCCGTGGGAATTTCGTAATAAATAGGTGCTATTCCCAGTAATTATAAAGAAGAAGACTTAGGAAAGCGGACCCTGGGCTCCGATGCGTATGCTGAGGATGCAACCGAGAAAACGCTCCGATGAGATAGAGAGTGCTATTCCCAGTATTTTTCTACCCGTATACAAAACATAAAATCGGCCCATAGATTTTGCGTGATTGAGTAAGAAACATCCTCATAAACTCGCCTTCAAACTTTCGCATTTATAATAATAGGAAGTGTTACATTTATTATACCAAACTGAGTCCCCTGTGGAGTAACTCAACACAAAAGCGAATCGTTTAAAATGTATAACTGTAGTTTCATAATTGCTAGTCTCCAAGATGAATAAATAAACACGCGTAATCACGACCACACCAAACTAGGAAGCGAAGGGTCACAGTCAGAGATGGGTTAACGCCGGGAAGAAACGGTTTTTGCCCGTTTATTCCCGGGCGTAAGCCCATCTCTCTATACAGGGTGTAAAATGGCCTCCGACATAGCTGAAACCCACGTAATCTCCTCATTAATAGGAACATTTTTTCCCAAGAAACCATGCCTGGGAAATCAGTAGTTTCCGAGATAATGAGGTTCAAAGTTGAATTGAAAATTTCCATTTTTTGTAGATTTGTAAAATTTATCATATAACCGTCATGTCATACTAAGAAACCTTATTAAAATTTTAAAGAATTCACCATCAAAACTAACGCTGATTAAAACTGCTAAAACAGCTGATTTGTCGCGCGGACCGCCTGCCGTCCGCCCTCACCGCCCCGCGCGGTCATTGACACCATGCAGCGGTCGCGGTTCGCTATACACTGATTTTGATTATTTATTAATTTTGTTGATATCTAATTTATTGATTATTTTTCCCAGTCAAATCTTTACTTTAAAGTGACTTTAATTAGGGTACCCTATGCATACGTAACGGCTATGTCGGACGTGATTTTACACCCTATATGTATAGATGGGATTACGTCGTCGGGCAAAAACCTGTTCTTCCCGTTTATTCCCGGGCGTAAACACATCACTAGTCGCAGTTTGTCGCCGACACGCGCTTCACTTCGTCTCACTTCGAAACTGGAACATCTTGCAAAGTTGCGACCTAATCACGACTTTCTTCTTGTTCTTTCCGTAATTGATCCTTGAGTTTTGGCCATACAATTTGCCAGATGGGCATTAGAAATCGTTTTTCTATTGCGTACTTAACCCCTGTCCTGCGTGGGCGACAGAACGCCACGCGGTGTTCTGTGCTATAAGTGGATATTACATGCAACAACGCTGCCCATATAGGCCACAACTATACATATACGTGCATATTTTTGACATTTAAGCATAGCGCGGCGCCGCGCTACTGTATCGCATTTGCTGCACACGCAGGACAGGGAGGTAAGGTAGCCAGGGAGTACGGATGAATTGACCAAACTTTTTATAATTCTTTTAGTTTATATGTAGGGGGTAACCTTCAGAAACCGATTACCAATAAAAAGCTTTAATATATTTAATATACCTGAGTGACATAGGATACAGTTTATGTAGGTATGTACATCCCGAGCGAAGCCGGGTCGGGGCGCTAGTAAAGTAGTTCAAAGTTCATTCACTTTATATTTCTCATAAATGTTTTATTTTGTAAATTAACTTTCCACGCTCCAACCTTTGTAAGTTACTTATCTCTCTCAGCCGAAAGACGTCCACTGCTGGACAAAGGCCTCCCCCAAGGATTTCCATAACGACCGGTCCTGCGCTGCCCGCATCCATGCGCATCCCGCGACCTTCACCAGGTCGTCGGTCCACCGAGTGGGAGGCCTGCCAACACTACGTTTTAAGGTTCGTGGCTTGTATGTATGCTCCTATAAACCCATCTCTGTTCTGGAGCCATAACATGCAATATGACGGCCGTGCTAACGACCACAGAAAATGCGCCTTTTCCGGTTCGTGGTCGCCACTCGAGAACTTTTCTGCCCCAACGGCTATCTGTTCTACGAGCTATGTGCCCCGCCCACTGCCACTTAAGTTTCGCGATTCTTCGGGCTATGTCGGTTACTTTAGTTCTCCTACAAGTTACTTATACATATAAGAAAATACTAAAAATTCTTACAGATTTTAATAAACCTAAATAAAATCCTGATATAGAACAGCAAGGCAATTATGAGATATACGATACCGATAATAGTAAAATTGCTATAATAACAGGGTACCTCCACATAAATTACTAACCTTACTTCACGGATACTCGTTATCTACGTAATATATTAATGCCTGTAGCACCTACCCGAAATTTATATTTAAATATTAAATGAAGTTTTTGATAATTAATTTCAGTTATTATTGTATCTTTAAAAAAAAATTACAACATTTTTTTTCGTTAAATCTTTTTTGTCACCAGGGACATCTTGGTATTAAATACGTGACAAAAATTAGTGTCCGTGCAGTTAACCGCCTGTTGGATGCCGATGCTGGATGCACCATCAGGTCATGCTTATCATAATAATGCATTTTCATCGGAGGTGTCTTTCAAATTTCAACTTAATCGGTTGATTGTTAACTGGTTCAAAATTCAGTTCCAATATTTAAATCGGAAGGACATTAAATTTTATACTCAGAAACTAACAAACAAATTTTTATATTCAAGTTATAATTATTTTGATACGGATACTCACGCGTCTTGTTAGCCGGATTTGCCGACTAGTTTCGTCTTTCCGACGTGACAGACGGCCCAGTACTGCTCGATGCAACGTCGCTTCCGTATGAAGTCGAAACTAGTCGGCAAATCCGGCTAACAAGACGCGTGAGTATCCGTATCAAAATAATTATGAATATTTCTCACGTTAGTTATAATCAAATTATATTCAAGTTGTTTGCCGATTATTGTATGTATGATTTTCATTTTACAGAGAATTCATGCTGTCAGTAAGTTTACAAATAGTCTTGTAGACTTTACTCTGTTGCTATCCCTAGATCCGTCAGTCTAATTTATTTGATACGGCCTTTATATCTACAGCAAGCTATTTTGTGTAATAGGTCCTTAAAATTCAGCCCTAGTCTAACCGTAATTGTTTAAAGCCACGAAATACGTCCAAAGATCCGATTTCCGATAGAACCATAACATATTTTGAGTTCTCACCTATACCTACGGACAATTAAAACTAAATAATGGTATTAGTAGTTTCAGACGAAACCTGAGGAGTAGTAATTAAAATATAATTTGGGAATACTCGCTTTAGCCCCAGTATTATGTTATGAAAACGAGAACGTAGGGTGTAATCATAGATAGATAGATAGATAGATAGATAAAATCTTTATTTGTAATTACACTACAGTACACACACAATAACACAAATAGAACACCAACAAACGTACAAGAAAATAATAATATGTGACACACATGCTGTGCTGTGTGTATGTGTGCTGCAGCAATACAAAATGGTCACAGCTCAACGATAATGGTGCTCAATGAGCGCCCGTTGATTTTCAGCTATAGCCACAGTAGGTAGGTGCAGTGCGGATCCTTTAGATAGGTGCATGACATATATATAGAAAATCGTGCTAAGTATAGTTAACTGTTATCTCTTATGAGTACGAGTTATGGGTTATGTTACATTAGGCACAAAAGTAGTAAGTAGTAAGTAACGGGCAAAAAGTAAGTTGGAAAGTTATTAAAAAGTAAGGACTAGGTACTTTGGGACCAGGTAGAGACCATAGAGAGAATGGAAAAATATAAATGACTTAAAAATAATAGATCAGGGGACGAGTGGGAACCTCAAAAAAATTTGAGGGTACTAATCGGCATAGGGGAGGCCTTTGTCCAGCAGTGGACGTCTTTCGGCTGAGAGAAGAAGAAGAAGAATCGGCATAGGATGTGAATTTTAGGGAACCAATAGGTTCCGACTCAGAGGGTGAATAGTGTGCCGTTGTCTCTTATGTTATACGGCATAGTGACGCGCCCCGCCCCGCACGTCAAGTACCCCACAGCACAACCTGACCCGGGGCTTAACTGGGGCTCCTCCGTATCCTGACTATTGCTTACGTGTGACAACGGATAGAAGTTGGTACAGAGCGACTTGACAGTAACTGAGAATGACAACAGCCCGTGCACTCGGTCCACACAGAGACGTATCTGAATATAATGAGTTGCAGCTCAATGCGGGTAGCGGGGAACATGACGCTCCGCTGTACGCAACAAATAGAACCCAATTTCGAAACATTTGTTTTTTAAGTACTCGACAAAATAGGTCATTCAAAGCCCAAAACGAATTACGATTCGCGCTAACAAATTACGAATCATTACTTTATTATGTCGCATTCCTGTAACAAAAACCTCGAGGACACAATTTAAATTACATAAAAAACTGCTTCAAAAAACAAAGCGATCTCGTTAAGTGCCGCTTTTTCTCATACCATCAACTCGAAACGGCTCTTTCCACACGCAAATTCGAAATTACAAACGTCCTATGTTGTGGTTACCACAGAGTACTTATATAACAGAGGCGACACAAATAAAATGTCTATTAGCGTTCGTATGTGACTTTTAAGCCCTTTGATAAAATGATACGGGTCGGCTAATGTGACCGCAGTGCTTATGTGGAATTAGTATAATGTCGCTGGCTCGCACGCGAAGATAAGGCCGTTTGTAACTATGTAATTTTATGGAAATGCAACGGAGTTGAGGAGAGAATTGTTAGCTTGAATTCTTCTGCGGCTTCTACTGTTTGAAACCTTTCCAATAAATCAAACTGTCAAATTAGTAAAAAAACTTATAAAACTTAAGCTAGTTTTAAGGGTTTACTTTGTTTTATTAAAAATCTAGGTGGTTTTAAAGGTTGAACGAACATTATTAATTTCTTACGCGCAGCCAGCTGGTACACTCACCTTGAAAATATTGCCCTTTCTATATAAAAACTTGAATTGATATAAATTGCATAAATTTACCGTCTTCAAATTTAAAATAACTATTTTAAACTCGGTATTCTATTGTAAATTTTCACTAGAAGTCATTAATTTTGATGGTAGAAGTCCATTGCTGCAAGGCCCTCCAAACTGTGATGGATATTTTATTATTTTTCATAGGTACTTAAAAAAAACGGTTAATCTTCAGAGTATGTCGCTCCAAGTATTAATTAGGCTGTAAATTGTTTAAATTATTTTCGTAATCACGAAATGATACTACACTGTGAGTTATTATTTTACTGCTAACTGTACATTTTACAAAAAATAAAGCTTAAGTGGCAAATTCACCACAAAAATTTTATGAGCGATGAGGTTCTGAAAGACCTACAGAGCCTCTGAGCGGAAAACTGGCGAGAATTGGTGCAAGACCGCAAAAAATGGCATCATCTCGTGTCGGAGGCCAAGATCCACTTCGGGTCGCTGCGCCGCAGTAGTAAGTAAGTTTCGAAGTACCGAATTTACTTTGAATGTATGGAATATTAATTAAGTACCGAATTAACTCTAGGGACGAATTTACAATAACCCAATAATAATAATTATGAAAATTGAACGTTCTGTTTTTATCATATTTTACTATCAGTTGGCCTATATACCTGCAGTGCCTTTACCTGGATTTGTGCTATTAGTATGTTGTGTCACGGCTATCAATAACGAAACTCGACGACCTTCACAAAGTATCTGTCGATCAATCGTCTATCACGAACACTATTCGATTCAAAAATCGATTAGTGGATATCAACCGAACTACTCGAGTCACTAATCGTTTTCATTACTTGACGACAAGTGTCAGGCAATAACTCTCCTGTTATTGCCCCACGCAATCAATGAATGACATATACATATGTGCTGCTCCCCACGTCTTTGCTTCTATGGGAATTTTAGGATAAAAAGCTATTCCCGCTATACCACGCTATACCAACGAACTAATATACCATAGAGAACTCTAACAACGCCAAAAAAATGGTTCCACGAAATAGGAACCTAGGTGGGCGGGGCGTAAAATAGAAACCTCAGTTCGCCGTGTTGCAAATACTGTGTTTCCCGATTACTCAATGATGCCTGGACCGATTTGAAAAATTGCTTTATCTGGCTTATTGGTCAAATGAAATAAACAAAAAGGGTAAAATATTTTTTTTTTCCAAAAAACAACCAAGATTTGAGCGTTCGTTGTATGAGAGTTACACTTCCATATTTATTTATAATTCAATGCGCTATACGCTTTAAGCTATTCCCGGCATCAAATTTCATCAATATAAGTTTTTGCGTGATTGAGTAGGTAACAAACATACTCGCATCCAAACTTTAGAATTATAATAGGTGAGTAGTATTTTGCATTTGTATTATTAGTTGGATAAGCTTTAATAATATTTATTATACCAAAAAAATATTGTATGGCTTCGTGGACCTCTTCTTTCTTTTACCTTTCCTTCTATGATGTTTTTTTAAGAATTAATCCTGTCATTCAGTAACCAAAAATTTCCCTCTTCGATTGAAACTTATTTTTATATTTAATGTTATTATTATGTGAAAATTATAGCACCCCTGTATTTGCATGGGGGTTAAAATAGGTATATATTGATAGGAAACATTTCCATTTTTCATGACGAAGTATAACGTCACGTAACGTGTCGTATAATTAACTTAAAAGCATACATAAACGTTATGCTAATCTTAATCAGCACTTTAATATTTTTAACGCTTTTTTCACTATGACAGAAATGTACTTAAATGTCATGTCATATTGATTTTTATAATTTACTAGTTTTTGCCCGCGGCTTCGCTCGTGTGAATTTCCCACAGGAACTGTGCTTTTTCCCGGGATGAAAGGTACCCTATGTCCTTCTCCGTACTTCCAGCTATCTGTATGCGAAATTTCAGGAAGATTGGTTCAGTATATGAAGCGTGAAGAGGTAAATAACAAACACACAAACAAACTCACTTTCGCATTTATAATATTAGTGAGGATTAGGCACAGAATTAATATTAGTACTACGTACAGAAAGGAAACTCCCTGCCCCTCCCGCAATATGGCACCCTGTGTAACTGTGGGACGTTCGACTATGAAAACGCACACATTGACGTGTTACTGACGTGTTCACGGATATACAGTTTCATTTGTAATAGTAGTAGGCATATTTGACGCGCCGTTTCTATGAAGCGCCCGCCCTTTGGATTAGGCTAGACGTATTGGTGTGGAATGTGGATATAATAAACTTAATACACCTTGGTATAATTACCTATTATAGGTATAAACGAGAACGTTGACTGACTGACTATCAAACAGGTGAACAGAGTGGAATATAACCATCAACAAAGTCGAAACCGCTGAACGTAGAAATTTGCAATTTTGCAGAAGGTATATAAGTGTAAGTGTCTATGTAAAAGCGTTACTGATATTGGAATTTTAGATATTCGACCCCTATGAACCACCTCTATGAAAAACTAAATTGACGCGGGCGAAACTGAGTCATAAGCTATTGTATACTTTAATGATGCAACAAAAATAAGAATTGCGTTCTATTATCTAATATATCACGTACTTTGAATTTTTCGCATATCATCATTATTACTCGACTTCATTTAAAAAACGTGCCGATTCCTTTGTCCCGTATCAACAAAAGGTCCTATTTAAAACCCCTATTCGCTCAAAATGACCATTTTAAAACAGCAATCTAATGCTCCTGCAGATAAACCTCAAAAATGAAACTTATTTCGTTACACATAAAATCGAGAAACCTTTCAATGCTACATTTTTCTTATCAAATTAATAATGAGAAATAATAGAACTTCCGTATCGGAATGAGGTTGTATGGGATTTGAGCCTTATGAAAGGTGAATAAGGTAACTTTTTACGTGGAGATTAAAAGTAAGTATATCATTTTCAAGTGGAGTGTAGTTTCGAGTATAAGGCAGTTAAGATTTCGCGATAACGTTTTAATATGAGCCGGAAGTAGGCCTCCGCCCCGCTACTGAAGCAAATAGTGCAATTTATTACAGTCTAATATTTACTTTTTCATTTCTCCTTTCATCGGTATTTACCTTTGTGTGAGTGGTAATTAGATTAGCCAGAAAAAGCGCTAAAATCTTTCGGCAAATAGGTCAACTAAGTACTATTCGTAGCAAAAATGGCAAAATAGTTTTTTTTTCGTGTATGTTTTTTGTCATTTTATTTTAATAACGTTTCGCCTTTTCGCGGTGGTTTTCATTATACGAGTACCTATACACGAACGTAATTATATGAATAATAGTAAAAACTGTATTGAAATCTTTCATGGCAACTTTGTTTTTATTATACTAAAAATTGAAACTGATTTTAATCAGATTGCTTAACCAATTCTTAAATTAATTCCAAATACAAAAACTTGAATGATTCCAAAATTAGCCTCTTTAATAATACATATAGAATCACATTTACAATTAATATAATTGGCCCAGAAAATGCCCGTCAGGTTATTATTTCGTAAGAAAGTATACTCCACGTAATTAACGTAAGTGAATTACCCTCCAAGGGTAAATATAATTAATGTATTTACCCCACTTTATTAATTAGCGAGTATAGACTAGTTGTTTTGCGAATTGGAGCTTTGGAGCGGCTCATTTATCATTTGTCATAATGATCTTCTTCTTATTTGATTCTCAGTGTGTTTGTAAAGATTTATTAACAGCACAGTTGAGAATATGTTCTTAAAAATTATTTTTGATAATCATAAAACTATGCAAAATACTTGCATAATTCTATTGATTTATAAATGTACATCTTGCAAAAAAAAATCCGTTTGAACAAAAAATGAAATGTTCTAACGGAACATTCTATCTATATCCTTGTATATTTATCTATATCCTTGGCAAATAGATTTTAATGATTGGTTGAGTGATGATGTCAAAGTAAAAAAAAAACAAACAAACAAAAGTTTGTGTAGAGGATCATTGCTTTTGGACAAAAGAATATAAAAATGGTATTCACGTGGACACGGAATCGGATACTTTTATAAGATGTTTGTTCACGGTAAAAATTTAATTTCATCATCATCTCAAGCCTTCCTCGACCATTTTGGTGTAGGCCTGCTTCAACCTCCTCCAATTTGCTCTATCCTGAGCAGTGTGTAGCCAGTTCTTGCCCGCTATCCTCTTGACGTCGTCTATCCACCGCATCTGGGGTCTTCCGACAGGTCTTTTACGTCCCCACGGTCTCCACCCCAGCATGGCCTTGCCCCATGAGTCCGATTGTCGGGCTATATGACCTGCCCATTGCCATTTTAATTTGGCCACTCGAGTGTTCGGGTGTTATATGTTGCAATATGTAGGGTGGTCGTATGGGCCTTACAATACTTTGTTGCTTTTTTGTAGCAGCTGGTTAACTCCCAGGGATTCTTAGCACCCATGGACTGGCTGGAACCCACGATGCTGCTGTTGCTGGGTATTGCCTGTCCACTGGGAACTCGGGGCCATTTTGTACTTTGTCTTTCCATGTTTGGTTAAAGGGTTTAAGCGTTTAACTCATCCGTATGCCCAATACGTCATGATGAGTGAGAAATAGCTCTACTCTAGAGAGCTTTGGGCGCTACTGTTGATTTTTAAGATTCTTCCGCTACCGACTATGGTTCCTCCTCCTCTGAAGACCACCAAGCCAACAAACCATAGTATCTGCCTTGCCTGGCCCCTTCTAATAAACCTTAATTTTTTAATTTCAATCAAATTCCTGATGTCAACTATTACAATAGAAACGCCATATAAATTATCAAATCTATTTCATATCTGACAGAGTTTTACTTCTGTGGTAGAGACCATAAAAGCTAGAGTTTATATATCTAGTATTTGATAAAAGTCACATAAACACGCAAACTCAAAAACACAAAAATTCCACTAGCAACCCGTTTCCGTATAAAGAGTATTTTATTACTATAAAGAAGAGTTATACGCATATTTATCATTTTTTATGTTACAAGAAAAACACAGCGGAAATTGCAAGGGAAAATACGCACTGTGGGTAATAAAATGGTGGCTACATTGGATTAGGCTGAGATCAGCAACATGCGGATTTGGTTACTGCCGCGGCGGGGAAAATACAAATTTTATTCAGTACTAGCTTTTGCCCGCGGCTTCGCCCGCGTGAATTTCCTACAGGAATACTTTTCTCGGGAAGAAATGTACCCTATGTCCTTCTCAGTACTTCTACCTGTGTGTATACGAAATTTCAGGATGATTGGTTTAGTAGATAATGAGTGAAGAGGTAACAAACAAACAAATAAACTAACTAACTTTCGCATTTATAATATTAGTTAGGATTTCACTTACTTTTTAACATGATTATTATAAAGTTAACATCTGTTTATTTGTATCACAAAAATCAGTAACTAATACATATGAGAAAATAGTTTACTGTCTTATCTAAAAGAAACTATAACATTACGAAACCCCTTTTTAAGCTTCAATCACATTTATTTTATTCATTAATTACTAACTGGCTTTGTTTCCGTGGAAATTTCGGTATAAAAAGTATCCAATGTGCCAGTAATTAATAATAATAATAACCAGAAACACATTATCCGCGACGTTAATCTCCAATCTGATCTCTGTCGCCACTGCCACAGTGCGTCAGAGACCATCCAGCACATTACAGGAGCATGCCGGTCAATATCACAAACCGACTACAAGCACAGACACGACCAAATTGCAGCAATTATCCATCAATATTTAGCCTTAAAATACAAATTAATTTCAGAGAAGACAGCTTATTACAAATATAATCCACAAACCGTTCTTGATAACACACAATTCAAAATGTACTGGGACAGAACAATAATTACAGACAAAACCATCCATTATAATAGACCCGATATCACCCTTCATGACAAAAACAATAGCACAGTTTATCTCATTGACATAGCCGTACCCAACACTCATAACCTTACTTCTACACACACTGAAAAATTAAGTAAATATACAGACCTCTCTATCGAAATTAAAACACAGTGGAGAGTAGAAAACGTCAGAACCATCCCGATAGTGATTTCGTCTACTGGAGTTGTTCCTAAAACCCTGCACAATAGTCTTAAAACTCTAAATATCCACCATCTTACTTACCTTCTTCTCCAAAAAGCTGCGATCCTCAATACCTGTAGGGTTGTCAGAAAATTCCTCTCTCTGGAATAATACTTTAAACATGTATATATCTTTGCTTGGCCAAAAGCCCGTGAAGATATCCAAAATCCCCTGAAAAGGGTGTAAAAACAATATATAAAAACATAATAATAATAATAAATGTTTATTTCCTCTCACAAAATTCTTTAAACAAGTATACAGATTAACAATAGAATATAAATAAATCGACTAAATAAGCATTTTGTGAGAAGCTGGTGCCTGAAAAAGACTTCAAAGAAGCCTGTAGCACAAGTCGCCAGGTTCCCACCTCTCGGATATGACAAAATTACATTATAGTGACCCAAAATTAAATCAATATAAAGTGGACCTAATTAAATGAGAGTTCATATAATTACAGAATATAATTTAAACGCGATTGTTTCTATGTTGAACATGCAAAGGAAAGACAAATGAGCAGATTCGAGTAAATGATTAAACAATGTAACAATGTAACTTATTATGGTACGAGTTTAGAATCATAGATCGAGGGTGTAACAAATTAGGACAGTAAAGATTCAGTGTCATCATAATTGAATGACAAAAGCCAGGATTTAACTAGTTTCATACAATTAAATTTATTTTGGCTATGTATAGACAAGGCATCATTTGCTTTATTATACAAGAGACCACCTAGATAACAAAAATATTTTGTAGTGAAATCCTTTTTGGTATAGAACGGAGCACATATTTTACATTTACGTCTAGAATTAGTAGTTTCTTTAGGTTGATAAGCGATATTAGAGTGCTGTTTTAAGAGCGTGTAAAATACAAATAACTGCCTAACGGACAGAACATTCCAATATTTATACAATAATTCCGTTGAGTATCTATAAGGAAATCCACCACAAACCTTGAGTACCGCTCTCTGTGAGACCTCAACCTGTTTCAGGACTGTTTTAGGAGCACCCCCCCAAGAAGTTATGCAATAGATTATGACACTTTGTGCCAGTGCGAAATAGATCTGTTTAAGAGAATCTTTATCCATAACATATCTTAAATTTTTAAATTTTTTAAATCAAAAAATTTTCTATCAAAAAATCGCTTTTTAAACTCAAATTATGATAATTAATTTTATGACAATATTATTGTTATTGAGCCGTCTAGACTAAATTTAAGCTATATACGTTAAACTATCAAGAGCTGTTTTTATATACTTTGAAGGGTAAACTTTTAGTTAATTAACATTTTGTTCTTTATGTTATCTTTTAGTTAATTACCAAAATAAAGGCACGCAAGCAGAATGATAAATAACTCTTATAAGTGAGATGTTGAGTAAAATTTCAGTGAGCAATTTATAAGTGATACACAAAAAAATAACACAATCATTGTTTGTTCACAAAACCATTCATGTGATTACAATTCAAATTGGGTGCAAGTGAAAACTCAAAGGGAATTAAATTCAATTATTTCTACCAAAAAATCCTCCCCTCAAGGTAGCTGGAAAAAAACTCAGAAATAAAAACTCAGTTGCATTGGATAGAGCTGCTGACAACCCTAATACTAACTAATATTATAAATGCGAAAGTAAGTTTGTTTGTTACCTCTTCACGATTTATCTACTGAACCAATCTTCCTGAAATTTCTCATACATATAGTTAGAAGTACGGAGAAGTACATAAGTCAAATCAAATCGTTTATTGCTTCCTTAATGTATGGTACAGGTCTTTGCTTATAAATAGTGACAATTAAGGACCCTGACGGTTCCTTTCATCTCGGGAAAAAGCACTGTTCCCGTGGGAAAATCACGCGGGCGAAGCCGCGGGCAAAAGCTAGTACCCTATAACTTTGTCCAGCAGTGGAACAGTAGAAGATAAAGAAAATCCTCCCATCACTAAATATATCGTTACATTGTTAAAACAAGAAAATTACATTGCCCCAAATTGTTTATTGAAGAAAACACAGCTTTCGCAACGTAAATAACACATCATTCAGTACATTATTTGTGGTACACGAATGTAATTTAAGAATGAGAAATGGCTTTTAGGCGCGGCTCCTGGTGATTTTGGTCGTTTGTTTTATGCTTGTTTAGAGATTTTATTTATACAACAGAGAAAAACAAGAAATGTAAGAGAAAAGAAGACTCCGCTACTGAATGCCGAAGTATGAATCGTCGATGTACGTTAGATCTAAAGTATGCAATTACGATGTACGTTAGTTCTAAATTATCGTAGTATTCCAATGCTAAAGTACCTAAAGTCGATGAATGCGAAAGTACAAAAATGCTGATGTTTTAAATCAAGATATCTGTAACATTTTTAGAGTGACAAAGAAGATTGTACAATAAATAAAATTTATATCTATTGGAGATTTGTTAAATAAATGTTAGTAAAATAATAGCGGTATAATAATTATAGAAAGGAAATTTTATAAACATAATATCAAGTTTTAACTGGATAACGTAACCGCTTCGATTATCAAGCATTGTTGTTAATTATAACACAATAATTAACACAGCAAAATAACCTTACTTCAGCATCAAATACAATTAGTTTCATGTTATTTGATATATATTTCGAGCCTTTTTTGGGAAAATACGTCACAACACTAGCAAACAAAATGTTGAATCTGAATTTTACGTTTAGATATCAGTTCTACTTTAGCCCAACTTGGGTGCACATCAGGTCATGCATAATAAAGCATTCTCATCGGAACTGAAGCCTGTAAGTTTTTTTTTATTCCACCTTAAGGGCCCGTACTAGGTCAGATTGCTTCACATGATCGTCTGTAATATCTACATTAATGTAAAACTGAATGTAAAATTAAGATATAGCAAACTTCAGGACTAGCACGAGGGATTATGTTACCCAAAAACACGATTGCATAAAATTTTCTCGATTGAAAAAAATTGCGAAGTTGCCTCCAAATCACCTATAATTAACACTTTAAACTGCTATTATTCAAGCAATACATTAAAATAAAGATTGAAAATTGTTGTATGAAGTACTCTATAGATAAGGCAGGGATTATGTTACTTACTTTTTTAAATATCTTTTTATAAAGCTTTTAAAAAAATAATACGTATAATTGCCCGCATGCTTTAACCATCCGCCTCTGAGCCACCGCGCCGCCCGCGACCCCGCGAGCATTTATTTAGAACGCGGATTGGATGCGTGCGGGCGAACTGGGTAGCGGGTAGCGGGGGCAAATCTTAGTTGTCATTGGCCTAGTGCGGGCTCTTAAGTCCTGAACGGTGTGAGAGATTTTGATGTGAGAGGTATTTTTAGATTCCTTGCATTTCCCCGAGTGACATAGGCTTATGAGTTATCAGTCTGTTTTTTATTTTTAATAATTAGCTTATTACGAAATAACTTCCATTATATAAAATTTTACATTAAAATTAGACATCTTAATTTAGATACCTACCTTTTCTGATTATGTTATCCTAGTCCTAACCTAACACAATTTGGGCACTAAGCAAACCCTAAATCCACGTGTCGTAACCATGTATGGTGAACAGCACTATAACTTACCTAAATTCATTGAAAATTCACCACTATTACCTCGGCATAGATATCCATAAAGTACTTAATATGCAGGTGACTGTACCCCTCTCAGGAATAAATCTAATAAACAGTCCTCAGCCCCTTGCTGTGTGAACGCGGCCATGAAATACCTCAACTTCACTACATATTTATTACTAGCTTTTGCCCGCGGCTTCGCCCGCGTGAATTTCCCACGGGAACAGTGCTTTTTCCCGGGATAAAAAGTAGCCTATGTGCTATTCCAGGTCATTATCTACCTCTGTACCAAATTTCATCGAAATCCGTCCAGTAGATTTTGCGTGATTGAGTAACAAACATCCTCACAAACTCACAAACTCACAAATTTACAAACTCACAAACTCACATCCAAACTTTCGCATTTATAATATTAGTATGGATTTACATAGTACTTCACTAATTTCACTGTTTCATAATGTAGTGTGGTCTCACTCATCCTTACACTATAAACAAAGCTTGGAAAATTTGGTCTCATTTAACTAAAAAATAATATTAAATGTATACCTAAGTTTAACGTGAAGAAATTGTGTGCAACAAGAAATGAAGTTGGGATGCGTGTAAGTAGATTCATTGCGTTGATATATTTTAAAAATAAATAATAAAAATCAGTGCAACTTAATTGCATTATAATTCATGATATTATATTTTTTTAATGTTAAAAAACATACCTAATTCTAAAAATTCTACAATGTACAATTTGTAACTCTAACATTCGAAAACAAAATAAATTCCAGATAAAATGCAGTTTTAAAAAGACACTTCAGACTTCAACTCCTTTTTATTTTACTCAAAGGCAAATGTAATCATTGACAGACAGACATTTATGCATAGTGACAGGGAAAAACGAAAAAAAAATACTGCAATAAACACTTCCTCGCTGAAAGAATAGCTCAACACTCAGCGAAGCCCTAAATTACCGGCCTTACGAGCAACAATAAACGGGGAATAAAAACAATTTCATTTTACTGTGCGGTACAGTCGCGAACAAAGACGACTTGAATACTTAAGTGCGCTATTTTTGAAACATATGACTCACCATACGAATTATTTTGACCGATTATGTCCAATGAATAACGACGAAAATCATTCCTTTCAACATCATAGTTACAATTATGGTTACATAATAGTGTCAAAGACGTGGGATTTTGCCACTGCTTTTATGTCCCTGAACACATAAAGAGCTCACCCAAACACATTCAGAATTCAATAACGTATTGTCATCCTTATAAATTTCATTTTATTCACTTACTAAAGGACGGCAGACATTTCTAGTTATATTTTACTTCGATTTCTGGTTTCAACAGTTTTCGGTGAGTCTTATATTTAAAAAATAGTATTTCTACATCGCGTGTCGCCACTCTCTACATGTGCACGCACAGAGTACTGTCGAAAACAAAAGTGTAATATAAAATGTTAAGCAGCGTTTGTTTCGTGCTTATCGCTATGACATGCTTTGTTAAAGAAGATTAAAATTGTTATTATGTTTCATGTTTTGACAGTTGAGATCATATTTAATGATACACTTTAGTTTTTGTTTGGCAGTTAAATATAAGATAAAGAACTTGTTACAATAGTTCTGGTGATTATATAATATGTTGCAGAATTTATAAGCTTGTTAATTAAAACTCAATGTTTCAGTTAACTAATAGACCAAACATGACCAGTTTGGAAAACAAAGTAAAAAATTAAGGTATAATGTAAGTCGATAAAGCTAATAGCATAGCAAGCAATGAGTTGTTATAGAACTTTGTCTGTCCTTTATTACAAGCACCTCACACAAAAACTGATAAATACATTTGTTGCGGTTTTCACAGCGGTATTGTTGAAAATCTTACTTAAAAAGTGCCACGTGTTTACGGCGCTTTGAACCTATATTAACAACTAGCTTTCGCCCGCGGCTTCGCTCGCATGAACAGCGCATCACGGGAACAGTGCTTTTGCCCGGGATGAAAGGTACTCTATGTCCTTCTCCGTACTTCCAGCTATGTGTATGCGAAATTTCAGGAAGGTTGGTTAAGTAGATAAAGCGTGAAGAGGTAACAAACAAACCAACAAATAAATAAACAAACAAACAAACTCACTTTCGCATTTATAATATTAGTTAGGATTAGGATAGTAAAATAATAATTTTTTGGCAAAATCTAGTACCTAATAAACGCTTTTGTCCCTGACTGTACAAAACAAAACGCACCACACCTTCGCACAGTATTGCCGGGACTTGACAAAAGTAAAAAAATGAAAATGCAGGGTGGATAAAAATTCTTATCGTTCCATAAACTACGATAGTTTCTCCACATGGTAAGATATTACCTACATTTATTTTCTAATATTCTTGGGAGATTGAGCCATTTGAAGTTGGAGAATTTGTCGCTCGTGTTTTTCTGCTTAAAAAAGTGCAATATTTGAATTTGAATTCTGGGCTTGTTGTTGAAAATATATTGACAATAATGATATCATTGGAAAAAGGTATCTTTCTATTTTATGATAACGTAAATATTACCTTAAAATAATAAAGCTTAATAATAGAAAAAAAATATTTAAAATTATACCAAATAAAATCAACAAAAAGTAAATTAATTAGTGAAAACGGATTGGTTCTCCACACTTCTCCACTTTGAAAATAGTATGAGTATATTACTGAGGTCTTTTACTATTAGGAGAAATCAAATTTTTTTACGGATTTGTACGGATGGATTTTTTATGATTTTTTTTCTCTAATAGGAAACTAGCTTGTGCCCGCGAACTTCGTCCGCGCGTAATTTACAATTGTTATTTTTTTCGGTTCTAAGCTGTGTATCAAGATGAAACCTACGCCAGATTTTAAGTAAGACCTCCTATAATACAACAGTGAAAACCGCATCAAATTTGGTTCAGTAGTTTTTGCGTGATGCGCGTACAAACATACAGACAGAAAGAAAGACAGACAAGACTAAAATAAAAAAAAAAAAATTGGTTGGCCTTATAGAGACCCCTCGTAATGTTATTCTCTTATGTACATACACAGTCCAGTTACAGTTTTTATGTATTGATTGATGATAATCGGAAAATTAGTAGGTGTGAATTGGCCAATTTTATATTTGACGATCCTGTCAACAATTGGGACAGCAAACTTATTCATCTTGAAAACTTTGTAATTGAGAAGACCACCACCCTAGACTAACTACTTTAGCTGAAAAAAAATTCAGCAATTTTTTTTCAAAACTTCAAATATATACCAAGCCTACCTGTTATTTTTGATTATTCTTTTCAATTATTATTTCATAAACCCACTATCAATATCATGTAATATAAGTTCCTATAATTCGCTATTTAACTATTGAAAATGTCTCAAAGTGAGAACAAATTTCCTCCGTTTTCGCCAAGTATAATAAGTGGAATACCGCGCAAAAGGAAAATGCAAGAAAATGTGCAGAACCTTATAATATTGTGCGCAAATCAGTGGCAACTCAAGTAACCTGTAATGACCTTCTGTATATAATTAATTCTGTATAAAAGAACTGCTTTCGATAAAAATCAATTAGAAGTTAATACTTCAGTTCTGCCTATTTTATATTAGAGATAGAATAAGAGCCTGATGACCCTCGAAATAAGGAGTTTGCAAGACTTGTGACTTTTGAGCTGGATAGTGTTCCACCGGAGAAACGATCAGCAATATGTATACCAACATACCAATATGTAATACCAACATAATAAATGTTATACGAAAAATCAGAAGTCAGCAGAAAGAGTTGGATGAAATTAATTTGCCTAGTTTTGACGAATCACATTGATTGAATTTGAATATTAAATAAATAAAAATTAATATGTTTTGGGAAGATCGGCTTTTTTTATTTATAAAATAACTTGTCTCTATAAGATAACCCAAATATTCACATACTTCATATATACAATTATAAAATAAAGTTCCCCGCCGCTTCTGTCTGTCGCTTCTTCGATAAACTCAAAAACTACTAAACGGATTTTGATACGGCTTTCACCAATGGACTGGGTGGGTCATGAGGAAGATTTTGGTGTATAATTTACGGGGGCAAAACCGCGGAAAAAAGCTAGTAGTTCATTATTTCATACTTAAAAATATGATAACACGTTTCAGTAACTTATAACTCGTGTTTATAATATTAAATGAGGTTCAAGTGTAAAAATTATATTGATCCATAATATTTTAAAGCTAAACAAATAATTTACAAGTCATAGTAATCGTGAAATAATTTTGTCAAGTACTTTGTATGGGGCGGACATACTGTGCTTCGGCCACCCACCGATCTCAAGGCCACGGAATCACACAATAACCGGCTATCGTGTCGCGGCCAGGGGTCAAAAATGACACAATTCCCTTTTACTAAATATTTAAAAATGAACCTTATATCATTACACATAAGGTTAATTTTTAAGTAATTAGGAAATGGAAAAATGGATCATAATCCGATTCGTCAATGGGCCATTTTAGACCCCAGCTATCGGAAACCCGGCTTTTCCAACTATTCATCGGAGTTATTCAAACTAATTACTATTAATTTCTTAACTGCGGAACTATAATAGTGACTAATTACTTTTTTTAATATGACAAAGTGCTTTTAGAGCCGCACCCGTATATTTAATGACAGATACTGATTGTAGAGCGGATGCTTCGACGGTTTTTTTTTTAAATATTGCATTCCTCAAACCGTCCCGTGGGACCATTAAACGCGGAATCCAACGCGGACTATTCATTAAGCTAAGAAAAATAATACTTACTTTGACGGCCGAAATCTGATTATTTTCTGTAGTATGGCAATTTCTTTTCTGCAGTACTACTACAGAAAAGAATATTACAGTAATAGTAATTACCTCCCTAGTCCCTACTATATGTACAGTAAAGAATATTTTTTAAACTCGCCAATATTTTGAACTATTTGGTCTTGCATTAGTAAACCTATAAACCACCTTAAAATTCTTGCGAGGGCAAGAGCCTCAACTCATAGTTTAGCAGTAGTAATTCACTTAAGTTATTTTTATTTAAACTCTTTAGGCGTATATTTTTAGGGAAGAAAAAACAAAAATATATTTAACTCTTGCGTTTCTGGCAAATAATCTTATAAATCGTAAATAGCATTTTTAATCCAGTTTATGAAATTCAAACAAATTCATGAGTTTTAATTTGCTTCTATATTAGACTAGAAATAAAAAAACCGACCAAGTGCGAGTCAAACTCGCGCACTGAGGGTTCCGTACACGCAAAGCATAGCTTTCACTAAAAGACCAACAAGTTTCAAAAACAAACTTAACTTTGCAGTTTGATCCCTAAGATTCATACTGAATCCAGCGCAAAAATAAGTTTGCCATACTTTTTTTTTTTACTTCCAACAACATAAAATATGATGTTGAAAGTAAAAAAAAAGTATGGCAAAACTCTAAAAGGCTCTAACAGTTTAGAGCTTGCTTTTTGCCAAATTTCAGAATTTTAGGTCGACGGGAAGTACCCCATAGGTTTTGATTGCTGCCTGAAATCGCAAAATATGCAAAAATTCGCAACATTTACGATAATATCTCTTAATGGTGTTGCCGTATAATTTTTATTATTTTGCTGAAAGAGACCGTGGATCCGAGTATTCGATATTAATTTCAACTTGATACCTTCAAGCGAACGCTTGTAGGTATCAAGGAACCTGAAAAAAAAGTTTGACAGACAGACGGATAATAGTGATCTTATATAAGGGTTCCGTTTTTGCTTTTTGAGGTACGGAACCCTAAAAAAGTTAATGTTTAAAAAAACGCAATAAAGAGATGCAGAAATAAGAAATGCGTCACAAAGGCTCCAGCTATTTCTCGGAATACTGGAAACGGAAAGCAATTGCAGTTGTATGCAAAATAGAAAACATTAGAAAATTGCAATCATTGCCTGGTAGTTTTCTAGGAATGAACCTTCGCCTTCACTATTAGAATTGCAAAGTTGAGTTTGAAGGATTAAGTGACTAGCTGTAGCGAGATAAAAAGTACCTTATATGCTATTTCCTGGTATTTTTCTACCCGTATACCGTAAACTGCGGCAACTTTGCACGGAATTTGACGTTTTTTGCGATTTTCTCGGAACCTTTTCATAATTTTGTCTCTAAATTGTTTTTAAATGGAAGACAGACATAATGGCTTGCTATTAAGACTTCTTATTAAGTTCCACCAATTTTCAGAATTACAAGGGCTCAAAGTCGTAGGCAAAGTTGTATGTAAAAGACACAAGTTTGCCTAGAAGGATAATTCGATACTTATTGTACTTATCGCTTCCGTTAATTTTTTTTCATATGCATGAGACAGCCTAATTGTCCCTGCCAATTTAATCAGTGCAATATACTGTATCATTTTTTTATTACAGCTACTAGGCCAAGTTGTAGCAGGTTCTACAGACTTTCCATACAAAAATGTCGTTGACTATAGGGTTGTCCAAAAGAATATAAATTATTATTAAAACTTTTTTATAATAGAAAGAAAACCAGATGGCTACTTTTATTAAAAATCACAAATTTAATGCTTCTTGGTAATAATGTCTCATCATTTTAATAAACAATTATTAATAATCTTAATTTTTTATTGTAGTATAAAAGAAAAGTATACAAAGTGTTGAATCTCTTTTACAATTATTTCTACAAAAAATATTTGAATATTGTTTTACAAATTTACAACGAGCACTTCTAATATAACAAGAGGAAACAAATTCTAAAATAAATTTATAAGCATAATGTAAGCGAGATTCACGCGAGTGAAGCTGCGAGTAAAAGCTAGTTAACAAAATTTGACAACCCTAGACCTAGGCATAGTTATGTCACTCAAGTTTTCAAAACACTACACATGATTGCCTTCTAAGTTTTATTTGATAAAAAACAATCTATTGCGTAAAAAAAACAAGTAATAGTAGAAGAAGACAATATTATCCTGTGCGAAAATACAGCTTTTTGATAGTAAAAATTTAAAAGTTTTGGAGCGCAAAAAAAATGCTGCCTCACCCACCGATCTTTGTCGCACAACTGACAGAGTATTTTAATGGAGTTACAGTTATAAAAAATGAAAAATGTGTTGCCCAAATAACGAATAGTTACTACTGAATGGAAGAAAACTAGAATAAAGCAAGCGAATGCGATATATCGTAATTCAAATGAAATAGGCAAATTTGTGTGTAGTTGGATAAGTTGCAGCAGTTTACGGTACCGAAATTTTTCGAAATCTGTTGATTGAGTAACAAACATCCAAACTCACAAACATTAAAACTTTCGCATTTTTAATATCAGATGGATCCTCCCCCTCTTTTAGTCGTATTCCTCATGACTGATGATGGAAGGTCATGGTCATAATATCGAATGAAATACACACAACGACTATCTTGTCAATGTTAACAAAGTGGTATACCATGGCCTTCTCCAATTCACACATAAGCTGATATAATAACCATCAACTAGAGTGCAGGATGATATATATATCACGATGATTTCCTTCACCGGAAGCAAGTGGTGGTTGATGAAAACTACCATACATAAGTCAGATTGGTAATTGTTGGATAGTGGTCATATTATTTAGACTGCTTGAATCAGCACTGTTGCCATTCGGTTTTCTAAAGCATGTTCGAATTGTTAAAACTGTGTGTAAACTTTTACAGAGATTTCTGTGCTAAATGATAGTGCCAAGCACCAGATGGTTATAAACCATAGACATAGAATTAAATAATAATGATTTAATAGACTTACAAACTTTATTGTCAAAAGAAGCCCAAAAACGTTCACAATAGTGTGCTCCAAATTTAATTTTTTTTACAGATTGTTCACAAGTTCTAGGGAAGCAAAATACACCAAAAATGTCAAACTATGACAAAAATGAACCTCACAGAAGATATTACCCGTCCTTCACTAACATAGACAAAAACCATATCTGACATCCCGCTTTCCTCAGCTGTCTGTGCCACTAGGGAAAAAAAATCTAACTCAATGATTGCCTAAAACCTACAATAGAATGGAGAAGGTTCAAGGAAAATTGAAGTTCGCTTGAGCATCTCAGAGATGAGAAAAATGATTGAAATGATATGACGTACCTACTTTTTTATGCAAAAACAAATTTTCCAATTCAACAGACAGTTGCAGGGTTTAACCGCGCTTAAACAAATGGATACGGGCAGCACAGTACCGGTCGTTGTGGAAATCCCCCAAGGATTTCTTCAAGGAGGCCTTTGTCCAGCAGAGGACGTCTTTCGGCTGAGAGAGAGCGAGAGAGAGAGAAACAAAGAAAAATCTTCACCTTTAACATTATAAACTACTAGCTAGCGGAAAAACCACAGCTTCATCCGCGTGAATTTCCAACGGGAACAGTGCTTTTTCTCGGGATGAAAGGTACCCTATGTCCTTTTTAGTAAGTACTTCTAGTGAGAAGTACTTACTAAAGAAGTGTAAAGTGTAAAGTGAGAAGTACTATGTGTATGCAAAATATCAGGAAGATCGGTTCAGTAGAAACAGCGTGAAGAAGAACAACTTACGAATAAACAAACAAACTCACTTTCGCTTTAATAATATTAATTGGGATACATAACGCAAAAGTACAGGTACAATTACAACAAGTATTCTCAAATTCTCAATACGGAATCACCCTAACTCCACACGATTTTAAGCCGGGCTTACACTATGTAAATTCTGTCCCATAAGTTAAGTCCCGTTTACTTGCCAGTGCGGTCGCGATCCCCTGCCTCGCCGAGATAAGTACAGCAAATTACAGGTATATCTTAACTAATGTGTGTGTTTTCAGCTTTATTTGTTACAAGCAACGCCCCAGAACTTTGCTCCCGTGGGAATTTCAGTATGCAATCCTCGGTATTTTTCTACCCATGTATCAAATTTTGCGTGATTAAACATCCAAACTTTCGCATATCTTTTTTGAAATAATAAGTGTGATTAGTGTGAAGTGTAACTACCTGGATGAAGAAGAATTAGAGGTCTAAGACAATCTAAAATCTTCAGCAAAGCAGCAGATTAGAATCATCATAGGTATCTTCACAGGACACTGTCAACTGAATAGACACTTAACAGTGATTAAGCAAAGGGACGATCCTATTTGTCCCAGCTGTCTGGAAGAAGAGGAAACTAACTTTCACCTAGTAGGAGAGAAGTATTGGGCTCAGACCCTATCTGAGGATGATCTGGGCGACATTACAATAGGTACAGTTGTTAAAATTCAGTAAAGTAACAGGTAGAGTCAGTGGGTCGCCACAACGTGAGTTACCAGGTAACTCAAAACCTTATATAGGTCTCGGGGAATTGGGTGAAATGGTCCCGACATGAGTGGACTGATCACCCCCGTCGTCTGGTGCTTGCGCTGGTGTCCCCGATAAGTAAATAATAAATAATAATAACTACCTGCGCTCTGGGGCTCCGCTTACGTGTAATTTTTGGGATAAAAGATATTACGTACTATATGTATATTCATTATAATTTTTGGGTTAATCCCTGTCATATCCTAGTGTGATTTCATGAAAATTACTAAGGCGAAACATAGTAATACATAGATATTAACATCAATCAGGTAGTTTAATGATTAGATTGAATACGACTTTAAGTAAAATACTATCTAGAGAATACGTTTGAAAATGTGTCTATTAGAAATGAACAGTTTGAATAAATAATAACTGTATTAAGTTATTTTGAGAATAGTACCAAATGGATTGATACCGTAAACATAGTACCGTTTTATTACTTACTGAATATTTTAGTGCGTAAGTAAGAAATCTGTTGACCCACATTCAATCAATCTAATGGAAGGTTTTCTCAGAAATCAGCTAGGTATGTTAGTTTTAGTTTTCTATAGTGTATTTACTTGATCTTGTGTCTTGAACGTAAATATTTGTAATATTTTATCAAATAAATGTATTCTGAGAACCTCAGAAGCAAGATCGAGTATTAATGTATAATTCTAGTGCCGATGAAACAACTTTCAAAGAGTCAATGAATAGAATATTTTTGAAAACTTTTAATCTATAAATTGGACGCTGATTGACTGATACTGATAGTGATATATTCTACGAAAAGTTAGCCGAAACCGCTGGATGTGGAACCTTGAATTTCGTATGTAGGTTATATATAGAGTAAGTGAACACTAAGAAAAACTATATTCATACGGGTTAAGATGAATAGCACAAATTTTACTAGCAAAACAATATCGTTTTTCAACTAACTATAATATTTTTATTATTTCTTTTGTTTGGAGTTTGGAGTCAATAAAATCAAACTTTTCCTAGAGTATGACGAACTCTGTGGCCAAAGGCCGGCCCAAGCCGGTCTGTAACACCGGGTTCGATTCCCGGTCCGGTCAAGATGGGAAATGATCTTATTCGGACTGACCTTGGTCTTTGAAGAAGAAGATTTTCTATATAGGTATATATATCTATTTGAAATACATGTGTTTGTTAAGCGCACTACACACCAAAGCCGCCGCGCCGACCCGCCGACACAGCCCGCCGACACAACCCGGCGGCCTATATGAATAGAATTATATCGGCAACACAAACAAAAAAAAAAGTTGCCGACAAAAGTTGGCGGGTCGGCGACTTTGGTGTGTAGTGCGCTTTATAAAATATTGTATCGTTGAATTAGTATCCCATTAGTACAAGTCTAGAACTTATTACTTTTAGGCTATATCAATTGTGTGATTTTTCCATATATTTGTTTTAATATAAACACAATATTGCAGTAACATGTTCCTTTATACTGTAAAACTCAACGAAATTCAGAATCGCCCTCTACGCGGATCATATGTGTTTATCTTGCCCACCAAGACGCCAATAACTTGAGATTTATGTGTTAAGCCGTGCGTCGTAAAATGGTACAGCAGTTTTGAACGTTTCGATATGGCACCCAACATTGACTATTAGTTAAACTTTTGTAGTATCAACTCTATTAGCAATTAAACCGTTAGTTTTAATTTGCTTTATCTGCAAAAAAACTTGAATACATATAGGCAGATACTATGTTACTACTAATACAAATACTGGTACTTGTGCCGTATCTCATCTCCACAGTTCCGCACAATATCGAGAACGTGAGCGATTAGTAGTTAAGATAACTCACGAATGTTTAATTGTAGATAGTGTGCTAGATAAATGTAAAAGATAAGAATATAGTATATAAGATAGAATAATCTATACATATAATAAAACAGTAAAAATATTTTGTCTGTACATTTAGTATTTTTGACTAAAATGGATAGAGGGACACTTAAAAAGAATAATAGAAAGCAAAAAATTTTTTTTGTAATTTCTTGTCTGTCTGTCTGTCTGTCTGTCTGTCTGTCTGTCTGTCTGTCTGTCTGTATGTATGTACGCGTTTCACGCAAAAACTACTGGACGGATTTGAATGAAACTTTTTTTGTTGTATAGCTATTAAGTCTGGGTAACATATAGGCTATAATTGATTTTGAAAACTGGAACACCTGATGAAGAACCATAACAGAACAGCTAAACTATAAGAAATATGGAAATGGTGCCTTAACAAAAGTCGTTCAACCTGATGAGCATTTTCTGCTGACGTATAAAAATTGAAGATCTGGAACATCTGATGAAGAACTGCAAGAGACCAGCTACACTATAACATATATGGAAATGGCGCCTTGTAAAAGTCGTTCAATCTGATGAGCATTTTCTGCTGACGTAAAAAAATGAAGATATGGAACATCTGATGAAAAGCTTCAAGAGACCAGCTACACTAAAACATATATGGAAATGGCGCCTTAGCAAAACTTGATTAATCTGATGAACATTTTCTGTAGACGTATTAAAAACGAAAATCCGAAACATCTGAAACAGTTTGGAACACAAAAAGAATTTTTATCTAAGCGAAACTCACGCGGGCGAAGCCGCGGGCGACAGCTAGTGTAAAATAAAGTCAGACATCTACCAACTTTGTGTCTCATTGTATATTCCGCAACAGTGGTGACCCCGCCTTGGAACATAGCAAGATGGCGACAACTAAATCTGGCGGATCAAGCACCAGTTTGGGCGAAGTGGCGGCAGCAACTTCAGTACTTTCAAGGATACCAGAATTCTGGAGGGACCAGCCACGCCTTTGGTTCACCCAATTCGAAGCTGTAATCGCGCCACAGAAGCAAGGTGATGAATACAAATACAACATGGTTGTGGCGAAATTATCCAAGGAAGAAGTCATTCAGGTCAGTGATATACTATCATCGCCACCGGAGACTGACAAGTATGTGGCTCTCAAGGAACGACTTATTCGGAGTTATGAAGAGTCAGAGCAGCAACAGTTCCAGAAATTATTGTCAGGCATGGAACTCGGTGACCAAAGGCCCTCTCAGTTATTACGCCGGATGCGTGAGTTGGCACGAGGTAAAATGAACGAGGATACGATCAGAATAATGTGGTTACGGCTCCTTCCCACATCCGTAACTACTGTTTTGGCTATTTCTGAAGAACTTTCTGTGGACAAATTGAGCAATATTGCGGATAAAATCCTAGAAAACTCTCGATTAACTCAAGTTTCCGCCGTGAATACAAGCAATGACAGCGAATTACATAATAGTCTCGCGATCATAACATCGCAGCTGGAAAAAATGCAAGTTGACATTTGTGCATTGCAGAGTAGGCAACATCGCCGTCCGACCTATCGCAATTTTAATCGACATCATTTTTCGAGGTCAAGATCACGCAGTCTTAGTCAGCAACGTAATCGACTTTGTTTTTATCATTATAAATATGGGAATACCGCGATAAGATGCGAGAAACCATGTGATTGGAAGTCTTCAACAGAGAATCAGGGAAACTAATAAATGCACAGAACGCGGCGGGACTCTGTGCCATTAACCCGTCTAACCGCCTTACAATTTCCGACCGCAAAAGTGGAATGAGGTTCTTGGTAGATACGGGAGCAAACATTTCAGTTATTATGAAGAACACATCTTGTGTAGAAAAGAATGCGGATTTAATATTATTTGCCGCAAATGGATCGCCAATAAGCACGTATGGAGAAAAAACGCTTGAAATCGATTTAGGCTTACGTCGACCTTTTAAGTGGACTTTTGTTATAGCCGACGTAAAGCAGAATATAATGGGAGCTGATTTTTTGGAGCAACACAAATTATTAGTTGATATTCATGGTCACAAGCTTATTGATAAAGTAACGGAGCTTACAACGCCCGCACGCTGTATCAGCACAAGCCAACAGTCTATTCGTACTTTGGATGCAGGGATAAATTCAGACGTCAGACGAATCCTAGAAAAACATATTGATATAACAAGACTCTCGTCGTTCAAGCTACCCATTAAACATCAAGTCAAACATCACATAATTACGGAAGGACAACCTGTATTTTGTCGGGCACGTCCGTTGCCACCGGATAAATACAATATAGCAAAGAAGGAATTTCAGGATATGATTGACATGGGCATATGTCAACCTTCGAATAGTCCTTGGGCGAGTCCTTTACACATGGTCCGAAAGAAAAATGGTGAATGGAGGCCATGTGGAGATTACCGCATGTTAAATAAAAATACCGTTCCTGATAAATATCCACTGCCTAGAATAATGGATTTTACCTATATAATGGAAAATAAGAAGATATTCAGTAAAATTGATATCAGGAAAGCATTTCATTGTATACCAGTTGCGGAGGTAGAGAGAAACCGCTATCATAACGCCTTTTGGCCTTTTTGAATTTCCCAGGATGCCATTCGGGTTACGAAACGCTGCGCAGACGTTTCAACGGTTTATGGATTCAATATTTAGAGATTTGGATTTCGCATTTGTATACATAGATGACTGTTTGATTGCATCCGAATCCAGAGAGCAAGCAATAGAGCACTTAGACATCGTATTATCGAGACTGCATAAAAATGGTATCACGATCAACACGAGTAAATGTGAATTCCTGAAAGAAGAGCTAGACTTCCTAGGTTATCATATTACGAGCCAGGGAGTTAGTCCTACTGCAGAGAAATATCAAGCTGTACTAGACTATCCGAAGCCAAAAACTGTCAAAGATTTAAGAAGATTCCTGGGGATCGTTAATTTTTATCGCAATAATTTACCAGGCTCAGCCGCGTTACAATGCCCGTTAAATGCCTATTTACATAAATACTAAAAAGAACGACACTTCTACGATTGCATGGACTCATCAAGCAGAAAAAGCTTTTGAAGAATGTAAGAAGAATGTCGCTAATGCAGCAATATGCGCTCATCCTGTACGGTGCGCACCTTTGGCTCTAATGACTGACGCGAGCTCAAACTGTGTCGGTGCCGTTTTACAACAAAAGGTCAGAGGAAAATGGCAACCGCTCGGTTTTTATTCCAAAGGATTAACAGAGACGCAACAGAAATATTCAACTTTTGACAGGGAGCTACTTGGAGTGTATATGGCAGTACAACATTTTAAGCGATTAATCGAAGGAAGACAGTTTACTATATACACCGATCACAAACCTCTTACATTTGCTTTTACGAAGAAACCATCATTAAACGATACACCAAGAAGAGTTCGTCAGCTGGACCACATATCACAATACAGCACGGATATACGTCACATAAGCGGACAAGATAATGTAGTAGCAGACGCATTATCACGTTCCGTCGAGGAAATATATTTGCCTACGGTGATAGATTATGAAGAGCTTGCAAAATTGCAACGTCAAGATACCGAGTTACTACAATTACGTAACAATAAATCATTATCATTCAAAGAAGTTGAAATTCCAAACTCAAAGACAACAATATATTGTGACGTATCTACAGGAAAAACTCGACCATATTTACCTGAATCTTTCCGTCAAACGGTTTTCGAAAGGTTACATGGTTTGAGTCATCCAGGCAAGCGGACTTCAAGAAAAATGATTACTCAAAAATATGTATGGCGAGATATGAATAAAAACATTAATGAATGGTGTGAGTCATGCGTTGCATGTCAGCGAGCGAAAGTGCAGCGACATACAATTGCACCGCTAGGAAAATTTGAGGCAGCTCAGCGTTTCGAACATATTCATATCGATATAGTTGGACCACTTCCTATCTCACAAGGTAAACGGTATTTGATTACGATAATAGACCGATGCACTTCTTGGCCTGAAGCTTTTCCAGTAGAAGATATAACCGCAGATGTGGTGGCTAGAACCGTGTATAATGAATGGATTACGAGGTTTGGATGTCCATTGAGGATAACAACAGATCAAGGACGTCAGTTCGAATCTAGGTTGTTCGAATCCTTATCTCAATACCTAGGCATTAAAAAAATAAGAACGACGGCATACCACCCACAGGCTAACGGAATGGTTGAAAGGTTTCACAGAACATTAAAAGCATCTATAATGGCAAAGCAAAATGAGAAAAATTGGACTAGTATTTTGCCATCCATTATGTTAGGATTAAGGTGTTGTCCTAGAAGTGACACCGGACATTGTGCTGCAGAAATGGTATATGGAACTACTTTGAAACTGCCAGGGGAATTTTTTGAAGAAACAAGGAATACGGCAAGTGAAGATTTTGTCAGTCAACTACGAGAAAATATCAATCGTATTACGGAAAAAGGGAAACGAAAAAGTTCAAAATCCACGACATTTGTACATCCAGAGCTGGATGAATGTAGTCATGTATTTTTGAGAACAGATGCCGTACGAAAAAGTCTTGTACCACCGTATGAAGGTCCTTTCCCAGTTTTAGACAGGAATAACAAACTATTTAAAATTAAGAAATTAGATAAAGAAATTATAGTATCAATAGATAGGCTCAAACCTGCATTCTTGCCTAGCGAGAATGCGGATATCATCAAAGACACGTACGTCACTAGATCTGGTAGATTGATTAAACGCACGGTTAGATTTAATAGTTAGATATTTTTTATTTTTTTTTAAGGGGAGAGTACTGTGCCGTATCTCATCTCCACAGTTCCGCACAATATCGAGAACGTGAGCGATTAGTAGTTAAGATAACTCACGAATGTTTAATTGTAGATAGTGTGCTAGATAAATGTAAAAGATAAGAATATAGTATATAAGATAGAATAATGTAAAATAAAGTCAGACATCTACCAACTTTGTGTCTCATTGTATATTCCGCAACATACTAATACTGGTTTTTCGCTTTTATAATTTCTGACTCCTCTTTTTTTTTTTTTTTTTGTTTCAATGTGATCACGATATTCCTTACATGGATATAATTTAGTTTCCATACATCCCTACACACTAAAATCCGAACTTTTCATTTCTTTATATTCTCTCTCTCAGCCGAAAGACGTCCACTGCTGTACAAAGGCCTCCCCCAAGGATTTCCATAACGACCGGTCCTGCGCTGCCCGCATCCATGCGCATCCCGCGACCTTCACCAGGTCGTCGGTCCACCGAGTGGGAGGCCTGCCAACACTACGTATATATTTATATTATAATCGGGCCGAAACCTAAACTCCCGTATGACAGGTGTCATCAGGGTCAAGCCCATGAAGTTTCGATTTTTTTATATTTTAAATCTATGCGCGGAAATGTAGTACTTGAACTTCCGGCTTGCCCGTTTAGGGAGTTCCATTGCATCCATCCGTGAGCTTATAATATTTTTTCTTTGTCAAAATGGTCGTAACAGCTATAAAATCCAAACCTTTGTGCCAACTCCGCAATTTGCAAAAATTTCCAAAATATGGCTCGACTATCGATTTGTAATGTCAAAATGTATGCACGTGTATACTTGTTGTCTATTTTGGCGGCACTGTCGAATGTAATATTCCCTTACACAGCACAGTATTGCGCCGCGCGGCGTTCTGTCGTCAACGCAGGACATACCGTCTTCATAACTCAATTTGAGAGAGAAAAATGTATATGAGTATTTTCTGAAACAATATTTCTGCTTGGAATTATCTTCTCAAACGAGATGTTTGTTGTCGCAGTGTATTTGAATGTATTTCTTCGTTTCATGCATGAAACGGCATTTTTTCTCCGGCCCAGTGAATATGTTTCTTTTTTGATATATCTGAAGGAAAACGACGTAATCCAATACCTGATATCAGATAATACATATTATTATTGTTTTCCAAAACAAATGTATACTGTATAAATATATTTTTTAACAAAATGATAACAACGTAATATGACTTCTCAGAAGAGAAATTTATATATAGGTATTTTATTATATGGGATTTGAACCTGGATCTTTTCGGACGTAAGTCTAGGGGAAATTACGATAGCATTGTATACGCCTAATATCAGTTATAAATGGTTAGAATGTGTAAGGTAGATCCTTTATTACACAAATAAAACAACAGCGAAGGCGGCCTTATGTACTTAGAAACTTAAAAGGTCGCCTCCGCACGGCCACTTAAAAAATCAACCTTAAAAACCTAAACAAATAAATAAAAATATATTTATTGATTATTTTCAAAATAACATTAGGCTTATAGCATACGCTGTATTATCAGTGCGACCTGAAAATGAACTCGTGAAAAATCTGACCTTCTTCACGAATGGTCTCAAACAAAGTATATTTTACAACCGAAATCAACTCGCTACTGGTCCAAATCTCATGACAATACGACATATTTAGTTATCATATATCAGAAACCCACGACGCCTGTCGAAGCTATCTCACGTTCCACTTCAGCGCACCAAGTAATTGACAAACGGACATTTTGCTGTGTCCTTGTAAGCTCAAGGATAGCGCAGATAGCAGAAAGCTCCTTTTGATTTGAAATTTCTTGTCTATTTGATTTGATCATACTTGGTATTCGAATGGTGAAACGTGACTTTTACTTCGAAAAAAATATATATATCTGTTTACAATATCTGTGCATTGTTGCATTGTTTCTATGCTGTGCCGATTCGCCACCGTGCGTGAGGTGTGTGGCCGGCTTTATGCACAGCCATTTTGCATTGCGCAGACGCTTCGGCCATTTCGCGACTTGAACTGATTAAACTAAAATAACATAAGTGTGTGAACAGAAGTGACGCGTGCGTAGTGAAATTATCAGTTCTTGGGGGATGGCCATCTGGGTTTGGGGCTTAGGGTCATCTCTTCACTCATCGCCGCTCATCCGCCGTGCCACGACCTAACGTCGCGGCGCGACCCGCCGTCGCGCAGTGAAGATCCGTGACACAGTGGACATCCGTCACGCAGTGGAGCAAGTTTGAGGTTAGTCTTAGTTCATAAGCTTTAGTGTATAGGTCACGTTACATGGGCCCAGCGCGTGACTGAGGCCTATGGATTAAGAAAGACCAGTTTGTACGTAGTTGTACGTAGATTTAATAAAACATTTAGTAGCGGAGTTTGTCCGCTACAATTTGATAGCAGACCGTAGTTTGGCTGCAACATCTTTGTAGCAGAGCGCAGTTTGTTTGCAACAAACAAAGAATACGCTTTTATCATATAATTTATGATCAAATACATACAAACCATACAAACATTAGGGTCAAATCATGCAGCTTGCAAGCTAAATTAAGCCTTCTTCCCCTTATCTTACTTATTCAAAACTAGATTGTGGCCGCGAACTTCGTCCACGCATAATTTACTATTGTAAATATCTTGTTCTAAGTGATATATAAAGATGAAACCTACACCAGATTCTATGTTAGACCTCCAACAATTCAACTGTGAAAACCGCATCAAATTTCGACCACTATTTTGATGTGATGCGCATACAACTATACAGACAAAAATTAAAAAAAAAAATATTTTGACTTCAATTCTCCCTACAAAGACACAGTTATTTCTTAAAGATATTTCCTATGTACAGACACAGACCAGTTGCAGCTTTATCATATGTATTTATTTAGTACACACATTGCTTCAGATAAAATATGGAATCTAAGGTTACCCCAAATAGCATAAGAAGCTGTATAAAAGCTGTATTTGAGATTATTTCTAAACACCTCACACGTCTATACCTATCTGGCGTTGAGAAATTTTGGTGGAATAAAGAAACTGTCACACATACACAGAATCCTGAAAACATGCCACTTCATTTTGGGCACTCGCGTAAAAGCACAAGCTATACAATTTTGTTACTAGCACTTTAAAATCTTCTATGCAGCCGCACCTGGTATAAAATGATAATAAAGTCGTAAAGCGCCCCATAAGTTGGGAACTTCTAAATTATTACGTGTTACTTGTGCGGTGCATTTAGTTCGCTTTAGTTCGCCAACTAAATTATGAAGTCGGCGCCGTTACTGTAATGCACTGCCAGAAATTATGTGAACTTCGCACCTACTTTAAGCACTGTGTATTTAAATTTAGAACTTTTTTTCACACTTTCAAATACTGCTATTGAAGTTCAAAACTACTACTTAAATCATTAATTACTAGTGGCTCTGTGAGCCATAGACCTCGCGAGATTGTCCGCCATTTTTAAAAAATTCCGAAATATGGCTCGACTATCGATTTTCATGTTTATCGAATCTGCTCCCAAAAATTGACGGGAATCGATTGAGAAAACACACAGACACACCAAAGCATTTTTGGCCCAGCTGAAACGGAGAATAATATGAATATAAGTATAAGTGCTAAAGTCCTGTACTAAATAAAAGCTTGTACCTACTACAAGTACTCCATTAATGTCTTCGAGCGCATTGCCTGGACCGTTTATATTTATGGTTAATTTTAGATTTGAGTTACTTTTAATGTAAAATACACAAAAACATTTTAGATTAATGTTTAGTATCCATCCTGCGGGTAAAATTAGAGAATTTATTTTAATTTAAAAAAGTGAAATTTCCTTCAAAAATTTCGAGCAATAAGGACTTCCGTCAAAAAATAATAAATTCTTCCAATATGAAATCATCTACAAAAAGTCTACTCCACTTCGAGAATGAACGTTTTCTAAATAGGTATAACATTCGCAAACAAAAGCGAACAAAACAGAAAAGTGAATCGCCAAAAAAGGCCGACTTATTTTAGGCGAGAATCCATTGATTTAACTAAATTGTGGATAGTATTTCGGTTTTCTAAATGCAACGCTCGGCAATCGTAGTTCATTAGCTAGAAAAGTCTATTCCCCTTGTCTCCATTGGAAAAAATAACCCACCAGTGGTGTTGTCCTACACTACTGGTTTTTTAAGCTGAATCTCATTAAAATAATTCTCAAGGATTATGCAAAGACTTTTTACTGAATGTAAAAAAAAAATCGGAACTTGTGTGATAGTGAGAAGCGGTGACGTCACTGATTCAAGAGTCAACAAGCTATATTTTATTTAAAAATAAAAAACACGACTGACAACTTACATAGCCTATGTTACTCGGAGGAATGTAAGAAATCTAACAGTACCTCCCACATAAGGACTTATGGTGGAATAAAGAAACTACATACATGTACATACTGCAACTCTGAAAAGATAACACACCTTTTTTGGTTAGTCGTGTAAAAAGCTTTCCTAATATACTTTAATGAGAACTAAAAAAACGACTGTAAACTTTAGTGATCAGTTTTTAAAATATCGCTAAAGATTTTATTTTTTGTCTGGGCACTAGTTTAGGCTCTTGCTGGGGGGCAATTGGAAGATTCTAGTAACGTTGTACCCCACAAGTGGGCAACGGATTTATTTTTAATGGGGACAGACGATAGGAGACAATGAGAATAGACGTCAGAGTATTTTCTAGGTTTGGTTTTTAATTGAATTCCTCTTCGAATGTAGGTGGTATGTTTTCCTTTTAGTACCAAAACTGTTTCGGCTGAAGCTTCAGATTTGCATATTTTATCAGACTCCAAAAATAGGCTTCTCTAAAGCATTCCATCACTGAATTTATTAATTTATACTGTAACACAATTAACGTTTGTGATTAAATATTCTAGGAATAATATTAAATTTTCTTTTGATATTCTCTACAAAATATTTTGTAACTTCACTTTTTCCAGTGAGTTGTGTTTTTAGATGCTTTTGATTTAAATTGTGTACATAGGTATCCTAATATTATAAATGCGAAAGTGAGTTTGTTTGTTACCTTTTGACGCTTTATCTACTGAACCAATCTTCCTGAAATTTCGCATAGCTAGAAGTATGGAGAAGGACTTAAGGAAAAAGCACTGTTCCCGTGGGAAATTCACGCGGGCGAAAGCTAGTTTACAATAAAATTACTGATAAAAACATAGACTATATCTTACCTTTCAGACAATCATTATCTCAGTGAATTGATTTTCATGCATCGCGTCAACTCGTGAACGGGTGTTGCCAGGGGGAACTGGTCTGCTCGATTCTGATTCGACTTTTATTTTTATTTTTTGCTCTTAACCATTTAATTGTGATTACTCGATCACAAACATAACATGTTTTATTATATTTATATTTGTTTCTTATATTTTATTTTATTTTTGACTGTACATAATCTAGTTTATGTATAAAGTTAATAAATAGCCCCTGTGGCATGTTAGGCGATCAAGACTGTTTCATAAGTTTCTTTCGGCATTTTTTCTCAGCAGTGGTCGTTCCGAAATGCTAGTAGTTTGTAGCTTTGAGACATAATATATTATGATTAAATAATTAGTTTTCGACGTGAACAAGAGCCTTCTTTGAAGGCCAAGTTCAATAAAAAAAAATTGACTTTGACTTTGCAGTTTTCTCCAACACAAAATTGTAGGTAAACCTAATCCTAATCCTAACTAATATTATAAATCCTAATCTTATCCTGACTAATATTATAAATGCGGAAGTGAGTTTGTTTGTTTGTTACCTGTTCACGCTTTATCTACTGGACCAATCTTCCTGAAAAAGCACTGTTCCCGTGGGAATTTCACACGGGCAAAGCCAAGGGCAAAAGCTAGTTTAAGATAAAAAACCGAAATTTAAAAAAAAACTTGCGTATTTTTCTTAAATATTACCGAAACATGACAAATCGGGCCTTTTATTTATCATATTATTTATGGTCAAATGAATTTTTTACGTGGTACTTGAAGTTCTAAGTAGAACTTAACCACCATTTGTTTATTTGTAAATAAAAATATTACAATCAAACTTTATTTTTGTTATAGATTTTATTATACCTATTTTTGTTTACTTAAAAAGTGCACTTTTAGTTTTTTTGCAAAAAAAAATTTTTTTTTTTTTAAATTATGTGTAAGTTATTTCCATGATTGACTTACCAATATTTCCAAATCCACAGAACAAGAGAAACACTAGAACACACATTACTATTTACAAAGTCTTAAAACTATCCATATCTTAATCAAACATCAAGTTACGAACATTAAAACAACTTCAAACTATTTACAAGACACACTGACACTGAGTTTTTTTAGTAATAATTTAGTTTTTAGTTACAATGAGTGGTTTTCACTGAGTGCGACAGGTAGCGCGCGATTCTCGGCGAGCGGCAAAATTCGGAAAAATCTGGTAGCAACTGGTTTAAGCCAGTCGGCGTGTGGCCAATTACTAAAGTCCGCACGCAAGCCCGCGCTAAAAGCAGCACTGCGCATGCCCAGAAGCGATTGACAGAGCCTAGCTTATGTACTAACACTGCACTAGCGAATATTCATAAGTTAGTTTTTAGTTTTGTTTTGATAGATGCCCCTCGTGGGTATGGCCGCACGAAAACACGAGTTGGAAAACGTTTGGGAATATTTTCATAGAGTAAACATTAAAATAGTCTCGGACTTCGTGTGAAAGGCAAATGTGAATGAATTTGTTTATGCTTTGGGTTGATTACGGTAGCGCTGAACGGTTTCAGTAGATACTGAAAATTAGAAAATGGATACTATTCGAAACTTGCTTTCGCCTGGTTGGATTTTTTTTGGAAAGTAGTTTAATTTTATGTTTGCTACGATCAAGAGACCGTAGCTTTTTGAAAGCTACACAAAAGCAAGCGATCGTTCCGAACTTGACTGAAAAACACGCTCAAAGAAAATGTGAAAAATCGTGACAATCATAAAGCATTCTCCTATTACTCAAGTAGGCAAACTTTATACCAAAACTAACCAATCAATTCATAATCGAAATTTCTCGACTTCTTTGTCAAGGTTGGAGGGTTTAATTCCATCTCAATGAGTTTCCGAACTTAACGCGCAGATGAATTTATCACTGACAGCCTTACAGAGAAAATACGAACGAATTTTCTCGTTCGCAAACAACGAAAATAAAGGTCGATATCTATTACTTTCAATTACTTTAATACGATTTTCTGTAGTATTTTCCGAGTATATTTATGAATTTAAATTATTTAAACGGTTTGTATTGAATACAGGCCACGTTGGTGAGGTCATCGTTTTAGTAACTAACTTTATTTTAGTTATTTCCATAGCCTAATGTCGTATGGCCTATTACTTTGGGGAGCAGCTGCCGACATACAAACAATTTTTATACTTCAAAAAAGAGCTATTCGTTTTATTTACAGATTAAGAAAAAGAGATTCACTCAGAGATTTCTTCAAAGATATAGATATTTTAACCTTACCATCCCAATATATTTTTGATAACATTATGCATGTTAGGAAAAATATTTCGTCTTTCAAAAAAGTTTGTGATGTCACAGATATATCCCTGCGAAACAAACATAACTTGTACGTTCCAGGGCACAGACTGGCGAGGGTTAGGAAATCATTTGTGGGAAACTGTATACGCTATTATAATAAAATACCAAAATCTGTCCTTGATATGCCTGACAAGAAATTTAAACATTATATTAAGGAGACACTTTGTAAGAAGGCATATTATACGACGGATGATTATGTAAATGACAAAAATGCGTGGCCCGAGCCTGGTACAGTGACCTCCTAAGACTGTCATATTACTCTCTAGGTACATTGTGTACTTTTACTTTTACAATCACATTTTATTAATTTATAATTTTTATTAATTTATAAATTTGACATTTAATCCATACTAATATTATAAATGCGAATGTTTGGATGTGAGTTTGTGAATTTGTGAGTTTGTGAGGATGTTTGTTACTCAATCACGCAAAATCTACTGGACGGATTTCGATGAAATTTGGTACAGAGGTAGATAATGACCTGGAATAGCACATAGGCTACTTTTTATCCCGGGAAAAAGCACTGTTCCCGTGGGAAATTCACGCGGGCGAAGCCGCGGGCAAAAGCTAGTATATATATATATTCAATGTATATTCGTCCACATATACAATTATTTAATTGTAAGACATATGTTGTAAAGTGACGTCTTTGGAGAAAATGCAGCAGTGGAGTTTGTTGCGCCGCCTCTTCTCCACTTGCGCTTTGGAGGCGGTGGTAAACTTAACTTTAAGTAATTTTTTGACGTCAACTAACTAAAAAACAAGAAAGTGACGGTTTATAAGTGCTATTTTTAAGCCAACATGAATAAAAATATTTTGACTTTGACTTTGAACCAAATAGTTCCTGTGAAAATTGTGCAACTCAGATGGTATAGGCACGTGGCACATTAATTGCGGTTTCCTTCTAGTTATTAAGGACAGTATATGACTGTAAACTTTAGAACTCGTTTAAGAATTGCTAAAAGAACAATACAATCAATGTAATCAGCAAAATTTTAAGATTTATCACTTCTTCATAAACTGACAAACTTATTTATTTTTATTTATGCTTTATTTCGAGAATATAATCATGCAAAAACAGTCAGAATTTAAGCGATGCAAGCCAAAACTCAGATAAATTACTAAACATGTTACACGGGAAAATGGACAAAACGCAAATTTAGTATTCTGTGGCAATTCCTCGTTCATAACCGGAGCCTGAATAATAAAGTGCCGAGTGAATGATTACAAAGCAGTTAATTGTGTCTGTTTGGCATTAATTGGCTATCCACACTTGGTATAATATGTAGTGTTAGAGCAAATGTGACTAGTGTTGGAGCCCGATATTATGGGTGAAACGAAAGCAGCAAGGCTTCGATGGCTCGGCCATGTGGAGAGGATGGGAGAGGATCGCGCAGATAAAAGAGCGTATAAGGGACGACCAAGCGAGAAACGACGTGTCGGCCGGCCCATATACCGCTGGAGGGATGAGTTCCTAAAAGGTCTGGAAGCCCTTCAAAGAGCCAATTGACAGGAAGTAGCGCTGAACCGGTCGTTGTGGAAATCCTTGGCCTTTGTCCATTAGTGGACGTCTTTCGGCTGAGAGAAGAAGCGCTGAACAGGAAGGAGTGGAAGCTTCTAGTATCAGAGGCCAAGATCCTCTTTGGGTCGTCGAGCCATCGAAGTAAGTAAGTAACAGTGAATGTACAGTTTTAAAGGGAAAAGCCCAAGAAGAGATGGCTTGATGTCGTCAAGGAGGGTACGCGTGCCAATAGTCCTACTACTAGATGCCGAAGATTGTGCGAAGTGGAGAAGAAAAAGTAGGAAAGCGGACCCTGGGCTCCGACGCGTATACTAAAGATACGGTCAAATTAGAAAGAAAGAGAGAGAGAGAGTAGAGTTGGAAAGGATTTTAAGGATTCTTCATTAAAAGAGACCATGCTGGTCTGGGAGCGAAGAAAAAACATAGAATGTGCCAGCTGCTTCTCATCCCACGCAGATTGTAAAAGTCAATCGAGGGAAAGGGCTTTAAACTGGGGATTCCTCCACTCATAGGCGATGGGCTAGCAACCTGTCACTATACCTGAATCTACATTCCATCAGAGAGCCCACTATTTAGCTAAGCGTGGCCTTCGAGTCTTACGACTCTTGGCTCTGTCTACCCCGTGGGGGATGGAGACGTGATTCTATGTATGTATGTATGTTCATTAAAAGAAAAACCACAAAGTAAAACGAATTCTAAAAAATAATATTCAACATGAAACCAAAATTCAAAATGGTTATTTATAGATGTAAATAAATTATCGTTATATCTTTGGGAATATATCAATATAAACAGTTGGACAGTCTGTGTCAGTCTTATGACCAAAATTTTACATTCTTCTAATATTAAGATATTTTGTATCTGTTACTTTAAAATTCAAAATATGATAATATTCTGTATACCTAAAATACCTAGTATCTGAATCAAAATCATATCATTTTCATAGAGAATTACATTTATATTATGTGTGAATCAAGTATGTTTTACACACACAGTACAAGCTTTGGTTTGACTAATGAGCTTATGTGCTTCCTTTTGAATCGGTTAGGGTTGTCAACGAACGAAAATACTGTTTTAATTGGTACCATAATATTTGTAATACTGTAGAGTAGAAGCTGGATTTTGACACTATATTATTAGAATTTATTTATTATTTTATTATTTATTTCATTTTATACAGCGTGTCATTACAGGCTTAACCTACTCCAACATCGCTAAAAACCTAAAGTAAAATTATATATTTGGTACACATAATAATGTCTTGTCTGTGAATTTCTCCAACGAACAGTGGACCATGTCTACGTCACCTACCTGACATATAGAATTCAACATATTTAGAGCTCTGGCCACGGGAGACAACTGATTCAGTTTAATACATAATAATCATGATCAAAATAATCAATTATGTTACATTTAAGCTACTTTATTACAGTAGCGTTCTTTTGTTTATATTTTATTACAATTATTATCAGATATTACTTTTATAATACTTTGTATTACTTTTATAAATACCTATTTGTGCCTGGAGGCTTCGGTGTCGTGAAAATTTCAAGATTCTGGATAGCATAATATGAATGTGATTGTCATATCATATTTTTGAAAATCGGTCTGATAATTTCAGATATTACCGCGTTCAAACAAATAAACAATCACACCCTTCAAAGAGGTAATCTATAAGGATCTGGTGATCTGTAAAACAGGTTTATCAAACACCAGCTCCTTACAAAAAACAATTAATTGATTGTACATTAATTGTTTCTCCATTCTCTCCTGTTGTTGGTCTTTCGCATCCATGAAGAAGGTGTATGCAAATAGGTTAGGACAGAATACCAGTGCTTTGCTGACAGTATTCATGCTGTGAGTAAGGTTATTAGCTGAGTCATGACCTTTTTGAATTGCTGCAACGCACACATGATGTTTATATAGTTTTAGCCCTTAATTTGACAGCGACAGGAAATAGTCTTTTTAGATTTTTTAATATAATGAATTGATTCCTGGCAGTATAAGGAACCCTAAAAAAATGCTAGAAAAAATCCTGCCTTTTCAGTTTTCTTGGAAAAACATGTTCTTCACAAGGAACATTGCCAAATATATAGAATAACTTAGCCTTTGAGAAACGTTCCCTGTGAAGAACATTGCCAATGAGTCATATGACCTGGTTTTAAATAAAACAATAATTAATTAATTAAAAAAAGTAATTTATTTTGTGTGAAATGCTAAAAAACAATTACGTGGGTTCTTACCCGACACAAAACAAAGACGAAGCTGACATTTTACACACAAAACTGTTGTTTTTAGTTGACACAGTCTACAGCGACCTAACTCTCCAAACTGAGGAAAATGACCAACTTCATCAAACTTGATAGCATCAGGTGGTCTTGGTTTAGTTGGGTTATTCGTTGATCCTTTAACCAATGCTTTTGATTGAGGATCATGCGACCGGTTCTCAGATTTGCCCAGTTTGATTAGGTTTTCATAGAGCTCTCTCCTAAACTGCTTCAAAGATATCTTTTTATGTTTTCGGTACATGAGCCATGCATTATTTATAGAAATATCTAAAAGCTGGACAAATATACCCATGTACCACCGTCTTGTTTTCATAGGAATCCTGTACAGAGAAATCAGTATATCGGCTAAATCTACGCCACCCATATGCTTATTATACTCTTTCACGATTTGCGGGCAGTCAACGTCGATCTTTCCTTTTTCCTCTTTCGAATACCTTTTTATCTTTTCTATTGGCTCTGCGCCGACATATGAACTTATAAGAGTTACAGGCTTATTATCGTTCCACTTCACTATAACTAATTTACCTTTATCACTCACAGCCTGCACATATTTTCCTCTTTCTTGTTTCTTAAACGACTTTTCATCCGGCAACACCTTTTGTGCTCCTCGCAGTCTATTTCCTCGAATTGTTCCCAATCCAAACATCCCATACTCATCCCGCAAAATACTCAACAGTTCCGGAGAAGTGAAAAAATTGTCACAAAATATTATCGCAGGTTTCCTTTTGACACTCTGACACAAAGCCAAAACTATTTGAGCACCAAAACCTAGCGAAGCCTCTTTCTCTGTGAATTTATGAAAACGGAATGTATCTTCTCCACCATAAATAATAAAATCACAGATCATACCATTCACACTAGCCCTTGTATAATTTTTAAATCCCCACTTGGTAGGTTTGTCTTTCATATACTGCTTTCTCTTGCTCGCTTTTCTACCCTTATATGGGATCATCATTTCGTCGATGCTGTAGCGATTGTCTTTGTCTTGTGCCAAACAATTTTGTCGTACCTTTTCTACTACAGGCCTTATTTTATAATAGCGATCACCATCATCCATACAATTATCAACAAAGTGGAGAAAGCGCCGAATTTGTTGATATCGTTTTAACGGTATTGTATCAGCAACTAGGTTGTACCTAAAATTATTTGACCAGTAATCTAGGTACGATGGCATGTATACAATTCCCATTATAATATGTATTGCCAGAAACTTTGATAGCTCTTCGTTTGTAAGATTTATAGATTTACCTGTGGTTTGTGTGGAATAAAAGTTAGTTTGCTGAACTATATCCTCAATAATGTCAGGAGAAAAGAATTTATAAAAGTAAGTCAAAGGGGAATTGTGTTCTGGTTCAGGAAATATGTCGATATAATTATTGTTTTCTTCTATTGTAGCAGCGTGAGCAAATAACATAGATCTTTTCCAGTTGTAGTCGATAGAATATCTTTTTGTCTTTTTTGGTCGTTTAGCTGATGTAGTCACTGAATTTGGCTTCTTTCTTTTTGCTATGTGTGCTCTTGTTATAACTGGGGCAGCCCTTTGTGTTCGCTTTTGCGGTTTCTTTTGTTGTGGAGTTACTATAGGAGTTGACGGTTTAGATTCAAGTGAAGGTATAGATGAAATTGAGGGAATATTATCATAGTTTGGTTGTGTATCATGAGGTGGAAATACGCTATGAATTATTGGAGTCAATGGTCCTATGTTTTCTGAAACGGTCCCATCCTTTGAGCTATTGGAAAAACGGTCACATTGATCATCCAAAATGGATGGTGATGGACTTTTTAAAACTGCAGTTGGGGTTGTTGGTGTATCTCCGTCAGAATCATCACTGCTGAATACTGCTCTTTCTAGTGATGTATCAACTGAGGGGGCGGAAGAAGTTTCAATTTCATGCAAGGAGGATGCGCTGGAGAAATGCGAATTTATAATTTCATCTTCTGAATCAGATTTGCCGCTAACATCAGAAAGTGCATGCTCATTTGGAACTAGTGCGAATATCTTAGCTGCCCGTGATTGCGTTTTAAGCTGTTGACAAGCAAATAAAGAAAACATAGAAAAAAGCCCACACCGCAAAAAGAGTTAAAATACATATCAAACAAGCAAATACATACAAAATAAAGTTAGGAATAACATTAAAATCCCACAGGCTATTAAAAACTGTTAATTACGGAGAAAATCTTTTTTATTGGAAAAATTATTTATTGTAGGTAAATTACTACGTCTTTGGCAATGTTCCTTGCAAGGAACATACATTTTAGCCGGTATATGCCCATAGATTTGGCAATGTTCTCCGTACGGAACATGACACTTGCAACAGCAAAAAAACAACAATTATGTTGCAAATCAAACAAACAAATACCATTACTATATAGCCCAACCAATAATGAATAAAACACACAAAAAAATCAACCCAAATAATTCTTAAAATTACAAAAAATATTTAAATTACCTTGAGCAGTGGAGGCCCTCTGCGGTTCGACGCCATCTTTTCATCGGAATGACATTTCAGTGTTGCCAAAATATAATCTTTATTTTTACTACCAATTTAGAAACAAATAGAAATATTTTATGGCTACAAGACATTTGGAAAGATTGCCGTAAATAAGAGCTAGATTTTTTTAAGTTTGGTGTTCCGTAGGCGGAACCTTGTCAAATTAAGGGTTAAATTATATTTATCTTATTGTTATATTGTTCGATGTATTGTAAATAACCTGTGTGTGTTTTAGTTTGTATCAAATTTTATTTTTATTCTATTCTATCAAATTTGTTACAGTACATAGAAATGTGGATATTAATATAGTCTCAACAACTAATTAAAAGATTACGATTGCAGTTCTAGACGTCACATAGGCTATGTTCCGCGATAACATTATGTCCCTGTTTCTTTTGCTATATTTAATTAATATAATAATAATAAAATTAATAATATAATTTGATAAAATTATCAATATATTTTTTGTTTTTCAAAATATTTAACATGTAATCAATTTGACCAATGAAATTTGATATATTTACTAACTACCATGATAGCATTACCTATTTATTATAATTAAAATGTTTGTAATTCTTATTCTTCTTCTCTTAGCCGAAAGACGTCCACTGTTGGACAAAGGCCTCCCCCAAAGATTTCATCCATGGAGGGTTTTGCCGTAATCGCCACGCTTGTAATTACGAACTAATATTATAAATGTGAAAAATAAAAGGGAATTATATAATGAAAACTGATAAGGTAAACTAGGAACAAGTATCGATTAATAAATTAAAAACTTAAATATAAGCTAAATTAAAATACCTACTAAAATTAAAAACTAAGGAATACAAAAAAAAATTACAAGTTGTAAAGCCCCTCAAGTGCGTAGCCCCGCGGCAACGTGCCAAAAAGGCTGGCTGCATTGCCGAGTTGTATGGCAATGCTTAGCCTTTAGCCAAAGAAGCTGCCAGCCTGTTGGTCACGGGATAAGTACCTCGACCAACCTTTTTGAAATAAAAATAAAAAGCTGGTGAGCTGATGGACTCCATGGACCCAACGTTTCCACCCCAAAAGGCACAATTTTTTTTTTTATTTATTATTATTATTTTAAATGCTATTTCCTTGCTAATAATATCTTGAGAAGTATAAATGGATTAGAAGACACGTGAACAAAAGTCAAAAAGCCTACCTATATAAAGTTAATGAGGACAATTATTATCTTAATTGGTTTAAGCCAAGTGGGTATTTTTGTACGTGGGTGTATTCTATAAATATATTTGGGTACTTTCCTCTAACTTAATAAATTTAAAATCAAATGAGAAATGTTACGTTTGTATTTAAGTATGCCAGGGCGTTTAGCCAAAGTTACATTTGATTCGTAGCGATATCTAAATTCGTAATCGTTTCTACAGGTATCAAAAACAATTTTTTTTCCGTCATCATAGCGAAAGCGAACGTCAAATGTATAGAAGTCTCGATAAAACAATTCGTTACTCTATAGTTTCTTTCGTTTTCTCCACGGAAATATAAATAAGAGTGGAAGTGTTACTTGATAAAATTAGTAAGTGAACCGTGGTCGCCAAACTCACACATTTAAGTTATAAATCATACACTACACTACAGATGAACAATGAGCTTTATTGGTCATTTTTATTTTATCAAAGTGTATTAAGTCAATGCGACTATATCGGACAAACAAGTACCTTAAGTCTTCGACATATGGCTTAATTTGTACTGTACAAGAACGTACATAAGACATTTTAAAGTCCAACGTCGACTGAAGAAAAAATTCCGCCACTTGACAATAGATGGCGTTTTAAAACTTTTGAGCAACTATGACCCATAAATCAAAGAGCATAGGGTTTAAATTAGCGTCAAATGAGAGTATTCGTACTGCTACTCGATTAGTGCAGTAACGGATTGATTATTGCAACACAATATCGATAGATCAAATTTTCATACAAACTCAGAATAATAAAACAGATTTTCTTTCTTCTATATTGTTTCGCGGATTTATAGTGTTATTATTTTAATCAAAAATTAACGTAATATTTTGTTATAAAAAAAAGTGTGTCGGTAGATGAGAAGTGGGCGCTTCAAGCCTTCGACATGTGACGTCCAAAACTCGTCGGTTTTATTTAATAATATGGGTTTCAAACAAAATGGATATATAAGAAACTTGATTTATGACTAGGTGTTACCTTCGGCTTTGATCGCATGAATTTAGTTTTTTACAAACATTTTTTGTTCACGATGGTATAAAATGGTGGTAGGCTAGGCAGTTAGTTTAACTTTTGATCATGCAAAATATACATTTACTTTTATCTGTGTCAAAAAAGTTTTCAACGTTGGAAGCGCTGTGGGTTTCAAGTAGGTACCGAAATCCTTTTTTCGAAATCAAGAAATTATTTTCCTCGAAATGCTTGGAACATATGGTACTAAATTTAGTTGGCATCCAAGCAACTCTGCCAGTTGCATCTATCCATTTTTCTTTAAAATCAGGATCTTTGGGAAACCTTAAAATTAATATTTTATACAATGTAAATAAAATATATCGATAAAATCCAAAACATTACCTTACTAGGTACATCACTAATCGAATAGCATAGAAGTTCGGGAAGAACAGAGGAGCACGCGTTAATGACAAAATCGACCTTATATAAAAGACATTAAGGTAACTTTTAACAAATAATATTTTAAAGTTTTTATTATCATTATTGAATTTTTATTTTAAAGAAAATAAACGAAATATTACTCACCGGTGGTACGAAACACCTCCATTTTTAAGATTAATTTTGCTACTGTTATTTTTGCACTCTAAAATAGAACAAAATGGCATTTTGACGAGGGAATTTCTACGAGAATTCAATGTCATGAACAAACTACTCAGCGCGAAGTCAGAACACAACTAGAATGACGAGCCGTGTTTGTAAGCAATGCATTGCTAACTTGTGGCGACCGCGCCACGCCTACTTAACACTTCCACTCTTATTTATATTTCCGTGGTTTTCTCTATGAACTTGCGATTACGGTGGCGATCGACCACGTGATTTCGCGTGGCCTTCACCCCAATTCTGCTATTTTATTTTGAGTCGAAATGGATCTGAAACGCATTGGAAACAACTTTTGGTATTCTACTAACAATTTGTCAAAACGAAGCCGTAACGCATTGGTTACGCAGCCGAAACGGTTTGGTTGACGTATTCTGGTAAAGGACACGTAACGTTTCGTTACCGGATCAGCTATTATTTCGTATTCTGATAAGTTTTTGACAGTTGGTACGGCCGAAACGCTACGGTTCTGCGTTGGTTGAATTGTCAAAATATGCGGTTTTGCATCGGCAGCAAATTAGTAGCTTTTGGCCTTTTGCTTGTAAATTTTGTGAAAATTTGGTTTTACAACTGTTAACATTTCAGTTTCTTTTATAACCTAGCAGTCATATTTGTACCCTTGCAGAAATAATGAGCTCATATTTAGCTTGGGATATGATGTTGAGAGCGTAGCTTCAGGACATTGCCCGAGCTAGAAAACTGCCGAATAGAAATTATCCTTCTGCTACCGCTAGCTTGTGCGGAAGAGTTTTGTGACATTTTTATCTACGATAGAAAATTCATATTAAGATGAATAAAAGAAAATATTACAAGATAAAACTCAAAGTTGATAAATTTTAATGTGGCGGCCTATAGCCCGAACCTCTTCGAATGAACACAGATTCGTCTCAGCAGTAGGACATACATCGTATTTATGTTGTGTTTGGTTGTGTTGAAACTAACAATAATTTATAATAATAAAACATAAAATTTACTCTGTGGAAACTTCAACAATCAAAACAAAACAAACTTGTTAATGTCAAATCGAACTAAGCGTACACTTTTTTGACACTGAGCAAAGATACTCATGTCATACAGCCAAAAATTTTGGAATCTTGCCTAACAAAAGCAGCAATGTACGCGCAACTAAAATTTTTTCGAGTTGCCACACCACAAGCCCTCCATAACCGGCTCTGTAACCAACCGTTTGTGTTTCGTTTGGGTTTCAGCTGCCAACGTAAAGTTACTGGAATACCGTTTGCTTTTACATAAGCAACTGTAACGAAAGCGAACCGCAGCCGATCCGTTTCGGTTAATAAATAGCAGAATTGAGATGATGTCAATCCCATACATTTTATCGTTTTCGAACTTCGTTTTCGTTTTCAAATTCTGACTTTGTCTAAAGTTCCAGGTGTTTTTGGCAGTTCTTGATATGTCATACCTTTTTTTTATCGAGGTGAAAATGCATTTGCATCGCTTCACTTCTCGATAGTCGAGAAGTAAAGCAGTATGTGGGATATAGTGTAACATTAGGGGGTGTAACCCCCTAATGTTATAAAATGTGAAAATTTGGAATTGAGTTTGTTACTCAATCACGTAAAATCCTATATCAGACATTGACCAGTTACTGGTTTTATTATACGTATATACTGCGTGCAGCAAGCCTCAAGGTCGGACTGAAGATGAATATGTCAAAGACCAAGCTCATGTCTAATAGCACCAAGTACAAAATAGAAATTGAGGGCGAAAGGATGGAATATGTCAATGACTATATTTACCTTTTTTTATATATATTTAGTATCCTTTCAGGCACGACAAGAAAAAGAAGTTGCAAGACGCACCGGAAGTGCTTGGAGGAGCGGTCTACGAAGGAACTTACCAATCAAAGAAAACCGGCTTCCTGGAAGGCCCCGGCGAAAATGGCGGGATGACATAGAATCACACTCTGCAGAATGGATTTCAATAGCTCAGGATAGAGATAAATGGAGGGAGGAGAGGGAGACCTTTGCCCAGCAGTGGGATCTAAACGGCTGAATAATAAAATATATAATATAAATATAATAAATAAATATATACGGACGAATCACACAGATTGAGTTAGCCCCAAAGTAAGTTCGAGACTTGTGTTATGGGATACTAACTCAACGATACTACTGTAACATTACAAAGGAGAAAGATAAAATATTGACTCTACGATCTGTTATCAAAAGAGTAAACTGAAACAAATTCGTTATGTTTATAATCACTTAATCCGCTTAGCTTTTACGCTAATAATCTGCTGCTTGTAATAAGGTAATAAATAATGATGGAGGCTCTAACTGAATTATTATCAAAAAGTTCCACCAATTCACAGAACTCTTTCATTTTATCAGCTTCAAAAAAAAATACTGTCAATTTTCTAACAATGATTCTTACTATCATCTTATTGATCTGGAACATCAATGAGAGTAAATAAAAAATAAGTTTAAAAACATTAAGGGTTTTCCACATACAAAACAAGACATCCACAGGCCACAAATTGATTGAAATTCACTCGATATGATTGAATATTGCCATAAAGTAGAGAAAGTGGGAGTCGAGCCGACTAGACTCCACCGATGCCGTTCACGAGCTGACGCTTAAATCATCCAATACAAAGCTCAATCGAAAACCAGAGCAAAACTACGTTCCTTTAATTATTTTAAATAACGCAGTAATAATAATAATATGATTCATTCAGGCACAATTGTTAAATTAAATACAACAAGATCCATATCATATAACACAATAACCAAAACTTGAACGTTTAGTGCGAGAAATACTTTAATTACTTATGCTTTTTAAAACAAAAAAACTTCCAATTGACAACAGAAACGGTATCAGCTCATCGACGTTAAAATTAATCCAACCAGCGGACATCTTTTAAATCGCTAAAAGCTTCAACATTCATCCCTTTTATCAGAACGATTGTACAAAACCACTCAACCCTTTTAAACCCCAATCCGAAGTGCGTCCGGTCGTTAGCAACATTAATGGAATCTCGCCTACTGTACCATGAAAATAACAAGCAACAAGGATTTCAAGACTCAATCTGTTGACAACAAAAACATTATAGGCGACGCAGTAACTAGTAGCTGATTAAAGATGGCCATTCATTAACGCTTCAGCACCGCCTGACATATTCCGGTGTCCTAAGTGAGCGACAGGTAACAGAACGCTGCATGGCGCTATGCGATGCTATGCTACAAGGTAATAATACACGCGACAACACCAACAATATAGGCCTGACGTATATAAATATAAATAAATGTATACAGTCAAATCCCAAAGTAAGTTTGAGATTGGTTTTATAGGATACTAAAATAATATACTCGTACCTATATACAAACATTAGCTAATTAGGCATCGCGTCGCACTGCCTGTAGTCCTTACTTACTTACTCCGCTGGATCAGTGACCCCAAAGTGGATCTTGGCCTCCGATACGAGAGAGCGCCATAGACTCCTATTCTGCGAGGTGGCTCGCCAGTTGACCGCTCCCAGCTCACGCAGATCAGCCTCCACAGTGTCTCTCCAGCGATGGGCGCCCGACTGGGCGCCTTACCGACACTTTTCCCAGGTAGGCTATTTGACGCCACGATCCTTCTTCCTTAGCCTGTAGTTCTACTACTAGGTAACCCTCAAAAGTAGCTTTTGACGCTTACATAGGACAGGTAAACGAGTTGTTAAATACCTATCCATCTGGCCGCCAGTACTCGTATTGAACTGTTAACTAGTCTGCCGTACTCACAATATTTTCCGTACTTCTCTAAACGTTAGTAGTTAATTGAAATGACCGAGTCAGATCGATATAACACAGTCATGAGTAGTGATGTGCCGTTCCCGAAATTTTCAACGAAACAGCGGGAAGTTTCTTGTCCTATCCTAATCCTAAGAACCCGAGAAATTTCTGAGGATTTTCAGAAATTTTCAAGGGATGAAATTTTCGGGAACAAGTAATTTCTCGGCGGCACATCGCTAGTCATGAGGCATGTCAGATTTTTAATTAAACAAAGAAAGTGTCACTGGAAAGCGAAGTTACTTAAAAAACGATTCATTTTTTGTTTTGAGTATTCCTGGAATATTGACAAAGGAATCTGTCCTGCAACTAAGGCAGTATTCACAGTAGCAGTGGACGAGAGCTGAAATTTGTGTGCCAATGACAATAGAGCCACAGTTAATCCGTGTTTTGTTCACCGTACGCATGCTACTGCACGGAAATATGATTCTATTCCATGGCAATTTCGAGATAAAAGGTGCCTTATGTACTATCACAGGGCGGACGCTTCATAGAAATGGGGCGCCAAATATACCTACTACTACTACAAATAAAACTGTATATCCGTGAACACGTCAGTAGCATGTCAATGTGTGCATTTTCATAGTCATAGAGTCCCAATAGTCACAAGAACGGGGTAGAGGTGCGGAGTGTGCGGGGGGTGCCTTATTGCGGTAGGGGTAGGGAGCTTCCTTTCTATACGTAGTACTTATTTTAATTCTTTGGTACTGTTCCGTGTTCTGCCAGAGTAATAAATTTTGTAATGGGCATGAGTCAGATTGAGATTTTCGAAAGGAATGTGGCTCTAGACCTAGGCTGTATTGCCATCACTGCTTTACAGAAACTAAAAATACTTACAAAAAAAGTATGAAAAGAAATATCGGAAAATTCATTTCTAGGACTTCACAGTTCAGCAAACGTTCAGTGGTTCTCAATGTTTTTTTGCTCGTTTATTTCGGAGTTAAGCCTCGCTTCACCCATAGCTCGTACAGCTTAAATTAAAACGCTCGTTGTACAGAAATTTGCGCCCTGGGAGGTTTTGGGATAAATGTAATCTCCATATGATGATGACATTGTTCTATTTTAATATTTTTCGTCGCGAGCAGTAATTACCAAAAAATTATCGAACTTCTAAGAAAAATTGTACATTTATAAACAAAAACCAAGCTCAAAAGAATAACTATTCTGATTTCCTACTCTGATCTTTAACGCAAACATTAACAGATTCTGATGAAGTCAGAACACAATCTGAATTAATATATAGGATAGGTACATTTTAATTGAAAATTTTCTACGAGAGCCTAGCCCTAGGACTCAAATATGATGATGTTATAAAAGTATATATTTCGCAAGTGACTTATCCGTATGTCCAAAGAGGTTCAGAGAAAAAGCAACATGATATGTTATTTTAGGAGCTCCGCCACCGCAGGTGAAGGCGCGATACGGGAATCCAATTTGTATCCCTACGTGGCCTTAATCGAATTACTATACGGACGCTTCCTGATACCAAATGTTGCTTTAAACTATATAAAGCTTCATATCGGAACGCTATTTAAGTTTCCATTTGGGAAGCGTATGGTAGAATGGTTGAGATGGAAAGGTCTTAGGTTTAAATCCCACTCATGCTTCGTGAATTTGTAGACAAATCTACTACCACTGTTCAATCTACCACCGCTTTGGCTACAGATTATTGCTTCATGTGAAGGAAAATAACAGAAGGAAACCTGCAGTATTGTTATTATTTTACAAGCATCGCTTAGTGCAGGGTCCACAGTCAAACTGAACTTTAAAAAATGTGCTTTTACTTAATTCTAATGTAAACTTTTGTAATTGTACTTATTGGTTAATAAAGATATATATTATTTATTTATTTGTATTCTCTTTTTTTACATTTTTAAATATAAAATATTCAAAAAAAAATAAAAAACATTTAAAAATATAAAAAAAGGGGAACCCATCGGTAGCGGAGCAAAGACCCAAGCTACCAGTGGTCAGGGCTCCAACGAGAGGAATCTCCTCACAATGCGGGCCGTGTCCAAGAGTACCGCCTTCTGAATCTGACTCTTGACCCAACTGCCGAGCGAGAGTCTCTCTAGATGACGATCGAGACTCTTCGCTATAAGTCCGTTCACACTAACGACTATCGGAACAATAATCGTTGAGCCAACACGCCACATGGCGGTAACCTCGTGGGCCAAGTCCAAGTAGTTTGAAAGTTTCTCTTTCTCGGCCTTTACGAGGTTCTCATCATGAGGAATGGTGACATCAACGAGGATTGCACGGCTCGTCTCCCGATCAATTATTACAATATCAGGCCTATTGGCAACAATAGTCCTGTCTGTGATAATTGACTGGTCCCAATAGAGCGTGACATGACCATTTTCAAGAACTGGCGCTGGTGCATATTTATAGTACGGTACCTCAGAGCTCACAAGGCCGTATTTAAGGGCAAGTTGCTGGTGTATAATCCTGGCTACTTGGTTGTGTCTGTGCAAATACTCGCCGTTAGCAAGATGAGAACAACCGGAAACTATATGCCTGAGTGACTCTCCGGGACGGTGGCATGCTCGACAAATGTCAACCGTACCATCCTTCAGGATATATTTCCGGTAGTTATTCGTCTTGATAACTTCGTCCATAATTGCACAGGCAAAACCTTCGGTTTTCCCAAAAAGGTCACCGAAACGTAACCAGGCCACCGACGCGAGCAGGTCCACATCAGGACCATGAAGGACCCTGTAGAACCGCCCGTGAAGCTCCTTGCTCTTCCAAACGTCAATACGGCTCTGGGTAATAAGCACTTGCGGTTTGCGCCAATTCCTGTTTGCCATGGATAGCGGTGTAAAGCCATTGTCAACTGTTACGACGTCGCGGTGTAAGCCACTTTCACGGCTGAGAAAGTATTCCCTGAGATTGCATACCTCTCGGTTGTGTAGGTTCTTGGCGTTTAAAAATCCACGACCCCCACACTTCCGAGGGATATACAATCTCATGACCGATGATCGTGGATGATACATGCGGTACGTCGTTAACAGTTTTCTGACTTTAATATCCAAGGCGTCAAGCTCGGTTTGAGTCCACTTTAGTATGCCAAAGGTGTATATCAACAAAGGCATAACCCAACCATTAAAGGCGCGCACCTTGTTGCCTCCTGATAAAACACTTTTCAGTACTTTTTTCAGTCGGCCAAAGAAACGCTCCCTCACTGATTGTTTTATGTCCCCATCTGATATACCCAAAGACTCTGGCATACCAAGGTATTTGTAAGTTTCAACTTCGGAGAGGGATCTGAGAGTCATCATCTCAGAGAGTTGTAAACCATCAGAATTTACAACTCTGCCTCTTTCCACATGCATAACCGCACACTTATCTACACCAAACTCCATACCTATTGAGGTGCTAAAATTCTCAGTGATTTTTAACATCTTCAATAGGTCCGGTTTTTTTGGTGCAAATATATATATTATTATTATTATGTTTTTATATATTGTTTTTACACCCTTTTCAGGGGATTTTGGATATCTTCACGGGCTTTTGGCCAAGCAAAGATATATACATGTTTAAAGTATTATTCCAGAGAGAGGAATTTTCTGACAATCCTACAGGTATTGAGGATCGTAGCTTTTTGGAGAAGAAGGTAAGTAAGATGGTGGATATTTAGAGTTTTAAGACTATTGTGCAGGGTTTTAGGAACAACTCCAGTAGACGAAATCACTATCGGGATGGTTCTGACGTTTTCTACTCTCCACTGTGTTTTAATTTCGATAGAGAGGTCTGTATATTTACTTAATTTTTCAGTGTGTGTAGAAGTAAGGTTATGAGTGTTGGGTACGGCTATGTCAATGAGATAAACTGTGCTATTGTTTTTGTCATGAAGGGTGATATTATTATTATTATTATGTTTTTATATATTGTTTTTACACCCTTTTCAGGGGATTTTGGATATCTTCACGGGCTTTTGGCCAAGCAAAGATATATACATGTTTAAAGTTTTATTCCAGAGAGAGGAATTTTCTGACAATCCTACAGGTATTGAGGATCGTAGCTTTTTGGAGAAGAAGGTAAGTAAGATGGTGGATATTTAGAGTTTTAAGACTATTGTGCAGGGTTTTAGGAACAACTCCAGTAGACGAAATCACTATCGGGATGGTTCTGACGCTTTCTACTCTCCACTGTGTTTTAATTTCGATAGAGAGGTCTGTATATTTACTTAATTTTTCAGTGTGTGTAGAAGTAAGGTTATGAGTGTTGGGTACGGCTATGTCAATGAGATAAACTGTGCTATTGTTTTTGTCATGAAGGGTGATATCGGGTCTATTATAATGGATGGTTTTGTCTGTAATTATTGTTCTGTCCCAGTACATTTTGAATTGTGTGTTATCAAGAACGGTTTGTGGATTATATTTGTAATAAGCTGTCTTCTCTGAAATTAATTTGTATTTTAAGGCTAAATATTGATGGATAATTGCTGCAATTTGGTCGTGTCTGTGCTTGTAGTCGGTTTGTGATATTGACCGGCATGCTCCTGTAATGTGCTGGATGGTCTCTGACGCACTGTGGCAGTGGCGACAGAGATCAGATTGGAGATTAACATCGCGGATAATGTGTTTCTGGTAATTTTTCGTGTTCATAATTTGGTCCTGAATGGCCAGCATAAATCCCTCAGTTTCGGGGAACAACTCACCCCTTTTCAACCACGCGTTCGACGCTGTCTTGTCGACGTTAGGGTTGATGAGGTCAAGGCGGTGTCTCCCGTGTAAGGATTTCTGCTGCCATGTCTCTATTTTTTGCTGCGGTGTGGTAATTGATTCATTAGGCTGTCTGGAATGATCACTTAGATTAAGTGGAGTGTATTTAGCATCTGACTGTACAATAGCTTTATGTAAGGGTGACTGTTGAGCGTGAAAGAATGAACGGAGCGAGGTTATTTGTTTATTATGGAGATTTGGTATATCTATGATTCCACGGCCACCTTCATTTCTTGGGAGTGTAAGACGCTGGATGCATGATTTTGGGTGGTGTTTCCTATATTTCGTCATGAGTGTATTGATTGTACGCTGATGCTTTTTCAGGTCGGTCTGTGACCAATGAATGACTCCGAATGAATATGTGAGGGTAGGTATTGCGAAGGTGTTAATGGCTTTGGTTGTGTTTTTGGAGTTAAGGTGTGTATTTAGTATTCTATGTAATCTTGTCTTAAATTTATTGATCAAGTCTGACTTTGCTGATTTTTCTTGTATTTGGCGAGTTTGATAAAAACCTAAATATTTATAACCTATAGTGTCATCAATCGGTTCAATACGTTCTCCTGTGGTTAGTTGGTAAGAGTTATTTAACACTTTACCCTTTTCTATGGACTGAATACCACATTTGTCAATTCCAAACGACATTTGAATGTCATTTGAAAATGTTTCCGTGATACCAGCCAAATTGTGGATCTCCTCTAAGTTAGAACCATATAGTTTGATGTCGTCCATGTAAAGTAGGTGTGACAGGGTGAAGTGACTATTTTCATGAGGTATCTTGTAACCGTTATTACTATTATTAAGTAAATGAGAGAGGGGGTTCAAAGCTAAGCAGAACCATAGTGGGCTTAGAGAATCTCCCTGAAATATACCCCTTCTGATTTGTATGAATTCAGTCTCTGTTTGATTTAATTGTAGCTTAGTGATCCAGTTCTTCATTGTGTTCTGTAAAAATTGGATGATAGTAGGATTAATTTTGTAATGATGAAGGATATATAAGAGCCAAGAGTGTGGGACGGAGTCGAAAGCTTTTTTGTAATCTATGTACATGGTGTGAATGGTTTTCTTCTTTCTGATAGCTAGCTTGGATACTATTGCATCTATTGTTAATTGTTCTTTGCAGCCTTGGCTAAACTTTCGACAACCTTTTTGTTGCTCTGCTAATATATTGTTGTTTTGAGTATGCGTATAAATCAGGTGTGAAAGACAGGATGTTATAATTTTATATATATTTTGAAGACATGTTATGGGTCTATAATTTGCTGGGTTACGTGTATCAGTAGGATTTTTGGGAAGCATGTAAGTGATACCCTGAGAGATGAAGTGTGGCATTGTGTCCGGAGATTGAATGAAATTGTTAATGTGTGTAAGTAGGAATGGATGAACGCTATGAAGTCGTTTGTACCAATAGTTATGAATTTTATCAGAACCAGTAGCTTTCCAGTTATGTGTTTTTCCAATTATCATCTGTAATAGATCTAAGCTTATTGTTTCAAAATTCATTTCTTCTATATGTGAGAGTCTTTCCCTGTCGTCTTCTATCCATTGTTCTGTTTTATGTTCTACTGGATTTGACCAGATATTAGACCAATATTGTTGTAGTTCATCTGATGTGGGTGCTGATGAATTTTGATTAATGGTTGGTAGATTTGAATTTCTAGATGCTGGTTGTGTATTTGGATCAGTGGCTGTAGGAGATGGGCCTTGTACGTTCGGTGCTTGTGAGGATAAATTAGAAGTATTATTGTTATTAAGTTTTCGATAAAATGCTTTTTCATTTGAATTAAATTGCTTGTTTTGTGATTTTCTAAGTGTGGTTAATTTGTAACGTCGCAATCTACTAGCTAGAGCATTAAGTTTTTGTTTCAGGGTATCGAGAAAATGTGAAAGATCTGTATTATCTTGTTCATGTCTGCTGTGGGTTTTATAATGGAGTTTGATGAAATCTACTTGTTTTACTATATTTGGTGATCTATTACCATTCATGTATTCTATAAGTAGAGCAATTTTAGTTCTAAGATCGTCTATTTTACCTTTGAGTCGTTTTTCCCATACGGGTTCGCGTTTGTTGTTTGTATGGGTGGTAGTCGAATCAAATATTTTAGCACCGTTATTTACCGCTGCAGTGTAAGCAGCACAATATATTATGTTGTGAAGTGTGGGGAAATCATTATCTTCTTTTAAATATTTAGGTAATACATGTGAGTTAATGAGGTGAACAATACGAGTGAATTTTTTTGAAGCTTTCTGTTTAGGTATGTAGGGCTTTAAAGTCGGGTCAATGTCTTTAAATTTTTCTAGGGTAGTAACAAAATAATTTTCTATTTTAGCTAATTGTAAACTAGTGTGTTCGTCTAATTGTACGTCTAGTGTAATGTTATTGTCAATTTGTATTGAATCATTAGTTGTTCGTTTGTAATTGGCGTATATATTGGATCTGAGATATATTCCTGTTGAGTAATCAAAGGTGTACTAATAGTATCAGATGTAGGATCTAGTCTTAAATTTTGTTCTAGGTCATTGAATTGGGTTGTATATGAGTGACTATTGTGAGAATTTAATTGGAGGGCTACTTCATCTCGTATTTGTTGTATTCGTGTCTCTGTTATCCTTTTGCTGTTAAGAATGACTCTGCGTTGGTCAGCGATTCGCTGTTCAGATACATGAGCAATTTCAGGATTTTCTGTAATTACATATTGGTGTAATAGTGGCCTATAAGCTGATATGTTTGCTTCTAACTCAGTTACTATATAATATCCGCGAATTATGGATTCGTTGATTTTATTGCTCCATCGCATTCTTTGTTGGGAATTTTGTGATTGGGCTATTGAAGTTGTTCCGTTATCAAGTGCTAATTCGGCCTGTACTTCTGCACGTATTTCAGCTATCTGGTCTTGATTCAAATATTTATTATTTATTATGGCTCTTCTTTGGTCACCTACTCTCTGTCGACTGACATTCATATCGGGGAATTTTTTAATAAATTGTTCATGTAATTGTGGTAAGTATGATCCTTTTTCTGATTCTAAGTTGGTTAAAATAAAATATGTGCGCAAGATGAAAATATTCATATCATCTGACCATTTCAAGCGCACACGTCGGCCAGCTGTGGTGGGTACAGGGTTAGCGGCGTCAGTTGCCTCCTGCACAACAGTCACAGTTGGGTTTGAAATAACTGATTCTGCTAAACTAGATAGTGGAGAGGGATTTTCGCGGGACATGTATGAAGGTGGAGATGATGGTAATGAAGGGAAAAGAGATTCCAATGATGAAGAATGAGAAGATGAGATGTCGGCTGTAGTCGATTTTTCGAGGGGAGCCCGCCTGTTCAGCCCCCCGTCGCCAATGGTTCGCATTCTGTGGCACTCAGCATCGGCTCCAAGTGCGCCCCGGCGACCCCCGGGCAGCGGCCGCAAATTATATCTTCGATTGTCTTTATCCATTTTTAATTTTAGGGTTTTGGACCGTTAGTTGGGAGAGGTAGATAAACTCTGATGTTGTGAGTCAAAATTAAAAGTTTCTCCTAAGAAGGGTAAAGTCAAGGTGTTATGACTAACATATGGGTACTTACCTCTCCGTAAGCCCCCCCACCACGTCAAGGTGGCCCCTACGGGGGGGTTATTATTATTATTATTATTGTTTGTTTAATATACCTAACAAATAGCAAAGCAGTTTGAGTTTTTTTCTATAAAATATTTTTATTTTTTTAATTCCACTCACTTTTTTAACTCCGTCAAAATAAAATAGATCAGAATTGAATGTATCTAAGCTGTAGATTAATGACCTCATCGAGGATCAATGTTTGATTTTCATTGAAGTCGGTGGATCAGCGGTAATCTGCGACGGAGCCGGTAATCCTGACGGTTTTTATAAGTCTTCTTCGAATGATGAGGCAGAATTACCGTGATTTGATTTGTAACACCCTGGATTTGTAGTTCCTGTTGGTATCTTACTTGTAATTTAATTTTACAATTATTATTACATTTTAAATCTAACACGGACAATTAGACAGAAGTGGTATAGGACTTTAGAGCTTCCTTCGCACACAAAAGAATCTGAATTTTCAGTTACGTTTCCAGTGTGTATCTACGTTTTTTAGTGTGCGTCAGAGCGACAGATCTTCGTGATTATGGATAGGTCTTCTCCATAGACATAGAAAAAAAAAATCAATAAAAAAATTTTTTGCTAGCTCTATGGTCTTCTCAGACTTGGCTGCTACTATTACGACAGACAGATACGACGACAGATGAGCGACAGATATTTTCACATAAAAGTTGGCTGTAGACTGTTCCTGCGGAGCTGGTTCAAGTACAAGGTTATTTGCCTTAATTTTACACTTTTATTTACCACACACTAAAAGTGCATAGTTGTAAACATCTTTGCTAAAAATAACCTTAGAATGATTGAATGATAAGGCTTCATTAGAGCTTGTCCTTTTTTGTACAAATACTGCTGACATTTTCTACAAGTACGTGCGCTTCTTGTATAAAAAGCTTTACTCAAAGGTACAACAACTATTTTTGGTGCCGAGATAGAAGTCCCAAAACCTATATAAATACAAGTAAAAAATAAATAATCTCTAAGGCTTATTACATATCAGAAAAAAGCCACTCAGCCAACACACAGTTAGGTAAGGCAAACATTGAACAATATGGAATAACAGGCAAGATATTATCAGACTATTATCAAAGGGCTCCTGTACCGGTGTTTTCTTAGGACCGTCGCGAAATTACAAAGCCTGTGTTATCTTAAAAAAATATTTTACTTTGCGTGTCCGCTGTCGAGAAATTGGATAGTGGAAGTTTGTGTACGTTTATTAGATAACGTTGTGGAGAAATTTTTCACAAAGTACATTTATAAATTAAATTTTGCCCGCGGCTTCGCACGCGAGAATTTGTTTAAGTTTTTACATTTTTTTATGTGGAAGAATCCTGTTAAAAATTACAGTACATGTAAATTTGTAACTACCTTCCAGCGAAAAACCCATCAAAATCAGATAAACCTTTTCAAAGATTTCCCGTAGGAAATTTGAGAAAAAATGTACATAGCCTATCTTTTATTGAAATCCATTTAGTCGATTTTACGTGGTTGAGCAACAAACTAAACAACATACAAATCTGCTATTAAATCGCATTTAGAACATTAGACATTGTAGTGTTTTCTGCATATTTCCTTTAGTTTGCCACTTTTTTCGCTTTTTTAAACAAGACAAGGCCACAAAAATCTATAATTCCATGACTACATCCTACAAAATTGACTCGAGTCAAAATCCCAATCTTGGTGGAAGAGTGTTCCGAATTGTGAATTTAGGCCTGACGTTGATTCGCGTAAGCGGCTTATGTCTGAAGAGACTCGTAAAGGCTAACAGCTTATAATATTAATTTAGTTTATTTTCAAATTCCGTTTAGATAATGTTGTGCGATGTAGCATTATTTTATGCTAGCTCATTTTTATCCACCAATTCTACGGGAGTTTCGGGATAAAAGTGCCCTACCATGCATTTTAAACATTTTAGTAAGATTTATACGCATTTTCAAGTATCCGGTCAAGGGAATGATCTTGCGAAATCTTAGCGGGACTAATTTCAGTGATACTTTAGATAGTACTTAGTTAATTTTACTGTTAAAAGTTGTTCACCAAACAAGCAAAATGTGGTTTGAACATTAAAACCAGTAATGCTATCAAATATTCTCCTTTTGACCAGCTAAGCCAATAGCTAAGGTAATACAACAGCTAAGGACATAGGCAGCTAAGAAATAATTGTTCAAGTGCGTGTCGGGCCACGCGCATGTACGGTTCCGTAGGTACCTATCCTGTAGAAATGCGGACACATGAACTTATATTTACTTTCACTTTTATATAACTAATGAAAATAACCTAATTAAATACCATCATATAGAATGAAAATTGTTCCTACGGATATTTTTCATACAAAATCAATTTTGTAAGTTTATTGTCTATTACTCATTACGTGTAAAGTCTACATAGCCGTGATAATTTTCCTTTTAAATTCATTATATTTGTTAGTTAATATAATTTTTTTTCATGCATCCACCCTCCACCATTTTCCTATTCGAGGGGGGGGACTTGACTCTGACAAAATTTAGCACTTTAAAGTTAAATATTTCGCAAACGGAACCCTAAATAAAAAATGTTCTTCAGACACTCATAATATTTTTTAAATACTTATCAAATGATATCCCACACGATGGTATAATCGAGAGAAAAAAAAACCATTCCCACTTCAGGTGTAGAGGAGGCCCCCTAAAAAAATTTTTTTACATAATTTTATTCCACAGTTCGCTCCGCGTAATAAATATGTATATCTATACCAAATTACAGTTTTCTAGTACTAGTAGTCTCTGAGCTAAACTGCGGACAGACGGACAGACGGACGGACATGACAAAACTATAAGGGTTCCTTGTTTACTTCGGAACCCTAAAAAGACAGGTGAAGGCAATTATCCTTTAGTGAATGGACGACAACGACAATCCTTGGGGGAGGCCTTTGTCCAGCAGTGGACGTCTTTCGGCTGAGAGAGAGAGAGAGAGAGAATGGACGAGAAAACATAAATACAATAAGTACAATTTAATGAAACGAAGTGCAAAAACACAATATAAGATTGTAACATTCCCAATGGTCTAACGAAATGAATTATTTTAATGATGGCTCTTTATCGCAGCTACTTTGGAAAAAAACAGGTAAGTAATTACTCAAAGCTTTATGTCTTACAGAGAGGGCACTCTAAATCATTAAAACTAGATTAATACTAATGGCAGCAAAACTGTCTGTATGTAGTTTATTATTTAAATATCTATTTGATATTCCTATGGTCATGGTTGAGGGTCAAGGCCATTATTTGATTTAAACACAAGCAACGTCTTTCTTTCACACTCTGCTGTTAAATCCTAACTAATATTAGGAATAAATGCGAAAGTGTGTTTGTTTATTTGTTTGTTACCTCTTCACGCTTTATCTACCTGAAATTTCGCATACACATAGTTAGAAGTACTGAACAGGACATAGGGTACCTTTCATCCCGGGAAGAAACACTGTTCCCGTGGAAAATTCCGGGGATCGAACCCGGGACCTCCGGTGTGACAGTCCGGCGTGATGACCGTTTGGCCACGGGGTTCTCAAAATCGTCATAAATCGTCAAATTGAGTGCAGGTTTCGATATTGTCTTTCCATTTAATTTATTAGTGACTGTCTTCATGCTGGTCTGGGAGCAAAAAAAAAGTGCTAGCTGCTTCTCTTCCCGCGCAGATTGTAAAAGACAATCGAGGAAAAGGGGTAACTGGGGATTCATCAACTCATAGGCGATGGGCTAGCAACCTATCACTATATCTGAATCTCTATTACATCATGAGCCCACTATTTAGCTAAGCGTGGCCTTCGAGTCTTACGACTTTTGGCTCTGTCTACCCCGTAAGAGATGAAGGGGTGATTCTGTATCTATATCTGATGTTATCTAAATTTTCTTCTAGACCGTCTTGATTTATAATTTATAGCAAAAAAAAAATAGCAATCATTTTAATGTTGCTATAATAATATACATACTTTGTGTAAAAAAATTACGTGTCTCCTTTTTACGGTTCCAGAGATACCATCATATGACAGGCATATTAACGGACGGCGAGATAGTGAAGGCTTATTGTAATAGGGATTTTTGATATCGTTCAGTACGGAATCCTAAAATTCAAGGCCAATACGCTGTTGATATTACAAATGCGCAATATCAACAGTAAAGAAAGTCATTAATCTATCTAATCTTTTAAAATTACACAACTTCACAATGCCTTGCCTGTTTAGAAGTAGAGTTGAGTGCTCATTTAGGTTGAAATAATTAATTATTGCTGTGACCTTAACCTTAGTCACCATGAAGGTCACAGTGTTGACCTTGAATTCGAGCTTTCCTTGCGTTACCGCTAGTTTACACGTAAGTTACGTGACAGCTTGAAATGGGGTCATAATTTATATTTTTTTACATTTTAATGAATAAAAATCTTATCTATAATTTATTTTGTATAAAAACAACCGACTTTGTATCAGGCTGTCGTCGCTGTCACCGTGCCAGCAGCTCTGAAGCCGAGCGGTTTGATGAGATCAGATAGCAAGAAACCAAATGGAATGTCGCTGGTACCGTGGAGGCTGGGAAAGTGTCTGATTTGGGATGCCACATGCGTGGATACTCTTGCCTCGCACGTGCAGAGGTAGATGATCTCTGTGCGCGCAGGGGTGGCGGCTGCAGCAGTAGCATTGAAGTACAGGAAGTATGTAGATCTGGAGTCAAATTATGTTTTCGTGTCCTTTACGATTGAGACCATGGGTCCATGGGGCCCAGAGGCAAAATATTTGAAATTTGACTCCGCGATGTAACTGGCGATCCGAGGAAGAGTGGGAGAGAGCCGAATTGCTATAGCTAGAGGGGTAATGCTGCCCGCCTTCTGGGAACCATTCCTCGTGGCGACGTGCTGGAACCTCTATATTATTTATGACTAGCTGTTGCCCGCGGCTTCGCCCGCGTGACTTTGGCTTAGATGAAAAGTCTTTTTGTGTTCCAAACTGTTTCCTGTGTTCCAATCTTCGATTTTTATACGTCTACAGAAAATGCTCATCAGATTAACCAAGTTTTGCTAAGGCGCCATTTCCGTATATGTTATAGTGTAGCTGGTCTCTTGAAGTTATTTATCAGATGTTCCAGATCTTCAATTTTTATACGTCAGCAGAAAATGCTCATCAGGTCGAACTGTTTTTGCTAAGGCGCCATTTCCATATATGTTATAGTGTGCCACATGGCAAATCTATCCCTTTATGGGAGTTGCCCGCGACTTGCCATGGGCAAAAAAATTATAATAATATTACTATGAAATGGTGTGAAAATAATAACTTTACCTTGAGCTGCTGATGAGGGGTGATAAAGGTTGTAGATAAATAATATCCTGGTTGAGACACAATAAAAATAAGGTTTATTTTATAACTTACAACACACTAGTACACACATATGCCCTCTTGTTAAAACTAGCCACAGTAGACCAAGCTGGGTCGCTATAGGTTCTATGTACTATACTAGATAAACCATAGGATACTGTTACCAAATTACATCAAATAAGGTTAATTTTTGTGTCACCATGGAAATGCTAGACTTAAATTTACATAAGAATTATCTTCACTGAGACGATGCTAAGTTAAATATTTCTAATAAGATAAAGGCTACCTGGAGGTCTCTTATGCAGGATACCTGGGTGTTCCTTCTATATGAAATCCAATTCTTCGACTCGACGGCTTTGGGGAAGATCAATAAAAATTTGGTTCCATCACAAAAGGATGAAAACCTATCCTGTACAAATTAAATTGTACAGATCCAAAATAATATAATAATAATGACGAAGTAAGGTTATCAAAATTAAAACAACAAATTCAAAATAATCCCGTCCGCTGAAACAACAAAATTGGTTTGATTAAAACACATGGCATTAAATTTTCTAACCTATTCCAAATTTAGTCAGGAATGCTTACCGGCTCTGACCAGGACTTCGTCAGAAACTCGCAGTACATCCCTCCACCCATTTAGAATATATAAAAAAAATTAGGAACTGCTGACACGCGGTCCCTGAAAAGAACAAAGAAGTTTTTGTCACAATTTTGTTAGTGACGACGAAAGACCTCACGTCTTTCTGACTCACTTCGTGAGCTGAAGAATACTCACTCTGAAGATCATCAGTTTATCATCAGAGCCCGCCAGCCATGTGCTCCCAACCAGGGAATTTCCAAGAGCTTCCAAAATGCCATCGTACCGGACTACGACATTCAAGCTAATGATGTTTGACAGATGACAGAACACAACCTCGATTTGACGTTGACGTTTGGAAACGTTTTGTTACAACAAACATCGATGTCTTGCGTTCAGAAAAAAAATAAAATTAATAAAGAAAATTTTACAACGTGACAATACCTCCCTCCTAAGTAAAAAGGCTTTGCTAAGCAACAGCTAAGTAAAGCCGTAGCTGCCCTCAGCGTTCTACAAAAAACTACTTAATTCTACTGTGTCTCACAAAAAACAAAACCACCAGTCCAAAAAAAATTAACCAATACAAAAAAAAAAAATAACACTCATAATGTGTTAAAACTAACCTAACTTCGTCAAAAGCTCTGCTAACGAACAGAGAGAAAAAATCCAATCTAATCCCCTTGAAATAATAAAACAAACAATAATGGAACTATGGTAATTACCATAAACCAATAAAAAAAATCCTCTGCATATTTTGGCGACCAAAACAAGATCGAAATAAAAGAAACCAAAGATTCTACTGTCAGCAGTGAACCAAAAAAAATAATATATTACCAAATATGGAACAAAACGAGCCAACTCTTGCTCAATAAAAACACCGTCAATCATACAGATATAACAGGTAAAATTGGATCAATGTCCAAAAATAATGCCACTGAAAAATGCAGCGAACCAAAATTCAGACCGAAGTCTTACAAAACACCGGACCGAAATCCTAAAAAGTTGTTCCTACATGTAAAACAAAACAATGACTAGCGCTAGTACAAAATAATTACAGTAGGCAGCAACAACAGTTCCATATTCGTCGTAATTGGGTAAATAAAATAATATCACTAACAGCCTGCGCTCCTCTTACCACTCCACTTTCACACATCACTTACATTTCTCGCAGAAACAAAACCATGACCTCATCTTCCATACCTTCTTTTATTCGTTTTCACTCCCTCCTTTCATTCTTAGTAGTAAAACGGCCACTTCCGTTTACCACGTTCCTATCACTTGTGGGCGATAGTCGAGCTACAGAGACTCACTGGTAGTCGCAACTGTGGCGGCACGACGAGCACGCGAAATACGGCGACGATACAGGTCGTGCGTCCACGGAACAAGGACACATACAGATGTGCCGCTGCAACTGACAACATCGGCTGCTGTGTTTTCAGTGGCGGTGCGGTGAGCAAGGAATTTTCCGAACGGACCGCACGTCCACCGTTCACCCGAATTACAAAAAAAAATTGTCCACACAAAATAGCAGGTAATAAAAAAATAAGGTAAAACCCTATTAAAAAACTACAGACCTTTGAGGTCTTTAATATGCCAGGAACCAATAGGATGACCATCCAACCTTTCCAGTTCATAAACCAAATTGGACAAAACAGCTTTAACCCTGCACTTTTCGTACTTGGGAGCTAATTTTGCCATCTTAAATTTTGCAGCATCGCTCTGCGTATAACAACGTTTCCACACAATATCCCCTACAGAAAACTTTGCTGGCCTTCGCCTTAAATTGTAATATCTAGAATTTACTTCATGTGCTCCCAATAAGTGTAGCCTAACCTTGCCAAAAATATCCTTTAAACAACCTAACTCTCCAGCATATTCGTCGCGGGGCATAGCTACGTCATACTCCGCATCTGTGTCTTTGTAGAATGACCCATTGATAACTGGTTCCCTACCGTGGACTAAAAAGAAAGGAGAAAACCCTGTGGACTCGTTTACTGCACTATTAATAGCAAAACGAATACGATGTAATTGTTCGTCCCATGTTCTATGATTTTCTTCCACATACGAAGCCACAGCAGTCATAACCGTTTTATTATACCTTTCCACAAGGTTCACTTGCGGCGTATAGCGTGGAGTAAGGTGCACTTTAGGTACGTTATATCGCTTTAAAAGGTTACGGAATTCCGATCCTGTGAATTGCACTCCATTATCCGCAATTACAGTTTCAGGTACTCCATGAGCTAAAATAACGTCATTTTCAAAATGTTTGGCAACTAAAGCACTAGTTGCTCGACGCAACGGAAATAATAGGGTGTACTTTGAGAAGCAACATGTTACAACTAATAAAAATGTAAATCCGGAACGAGAACGTGGTAACGGACCTACTAAATCTGTAGAAACTACCTGAAAAGGCCTATAGCAAACCTTAGGCTGCCCCATCAATCCTGGGGTAGCTTTTGTTGAGTGTTTATACGCGGCACAGACATTACACTTTTTAATAAACTCTACAATCTCCTTGTGCATACCCGGCCAAAAGTACGTTAAACACACTCGTCTGTGCGTTTTAAATACACCTAAATGTGCGGCTGTTGCCTCACAATGGTTTGCTTTAATAACTTCATTTCGGTCACTTTTCTTTACCACTTCTTTCCAGTCAAATTCACTCAGTAAATTGTACTTACTTTTGCAAAAACGATAAAGTTTCCCGTCTCTAACGCAAAAATTTGGATAATTTTTAGGAAAAGCCTTACAACCGTTTAGAGTTTTTACGTACCAATCATCTTTATCATCATTTGCAGAATCACCTACAGCTTCAATCCTCAACAATCTGGACAACGCATCAGGAACGACGTTGTCAGAGCCCTTTCTGTGCTCGATTTCAAAATCAAATTGAGACAGTCGGCAACCCCAACGAGCAAGTCGTCCGGACGGGTTCTCCAGATTCATGAACCACTTCAGCGAGGAATGATCTGTTATAACTTTAAATGGACGGGAACCTAGATAAGCTTGAAATTTTTCTACAGCAAAAATTACCGCCAGTGCCTCCCTCTCGGTAGCACTATAATTACGCTCTGCTTTATTTAAAGATCGGCTAACGTACGCAATTGGATGCTCATGACCATCTATAGTCTGAGACAGCATACCTCCTAAACCATAAGCAGAAGCGTCACAGTGGACGGCAAAAGGTTTATCAAAATCAGGTACTGCCAAAATTGGTGCAGTAACTAAAGCATTTTTTAACGTTATAAAAGAATTTTCTGCCTCTTCCGACCACTGAAACGGAGGTGCTTTTTTTACCTTTTGAAGTTAGCCTATTTAAAGGAGCAGCAATAGTTGAAAAATTTCTAATAAATCGACGGTACCACGAACAAGTACCGAGAAAAACTTTTACATCCCGTGCGTTATTCGGAGTAGGAAAATTTAAAATGGCCGCTACCTTTTCAGGGTCAGTACGCAATCCGAACTCGTCTACGACGTAACCTAGGTATTTAAGCGACTGCCTGAAGAACTTAGACTTAGTAAAATTTATTGTTAAATTAGCCATTTTCAATTTCTCCAAAACACGGTTTAAAAGAACCAAATGAGTGTTAAAATCTGAACTACAAATCACTATGTCATCGATAAAACAGAAGACCATGCCGTTTTCTATATCACTAGTTATGTTATGGTCGAATAGTCGATCCTTAAGACGTTGTTGAGGGGCTGGTGCGCCGCAAAGTCCGAAAGGCATGACTTTAAATTTGTATAGTCCGCGACCTGGAATTGTGAAACTAGTCTTCTCTTGCGAGTCTTTATTCAACGGTATTTGCCAAAAGGAAGAACTTAAATCGATGGAAGACAGATATTTAGCTTCTTTTAAGCTATCAAGAATCTGGGGTATGTATGGAATCGAATATGAATCCCCCTTCGTTACTGTATTTAGCTTCCTACAATCTAAACAAAACCGCCAGTCACCGTTTGACTTCTTGACAAGCAAGGCTGGATTATTCCAAGGACTTTCACTAGGCGCTACTACATCTAAAGCCAGCGTCCTATCTAATTCAGTTTGCAAAAATGCTCTCTTTTCCGGTGAAAGTGGATACTGCTTTGTCTTAATAGGGGCCGCATCGCCCGTGTCAATGACATGTTCAATAAGTGTAGTCCTACCTAAACCTTTTTCCTCAAAAGAAATGTTCTTAAATTTTTCAACCACTGAATCAGCCAACTCCCTCTGAGCGACTGTTAAATGTTCATAAGACTGTATTGTATTGATGCTTTCTGAATTTACTGAGTTTCTAAAATAATTAACTGGGGATACTCTGTAGTCAATGTTGTCAAAAATCTCAGGTGCCAGACGAAAGGCCTGCCAAAATTCAACCCCTAAAATAACTGGCGAGACTATTTTAGGTATAACAAAAAACTTAATAATCTTTGTTACATTATTAAATGTAATAGGAATAAAAATATAACCAATCGTCTTTACCTCAATACCATTTGCAACGCGACAAATCGTGTTGCTTTCAATTTCTTGAAATTCAAAACCAAATTTCACAAAGTTTAAATGTGAATTGTTTCCCAGAATTGACATGGCTGCACCAGAATCCAATAAACCGAAAATCTCAAAATTATTTACATTAAATTTTAAATAAGGTCTAATATCGTTAGAATTTGGAGCAAAAAGAACCATGGCGATCGAATCAAAACTATAAAATTTGTTTACTTTATCTTTATTTTCACCACGATCCTGCACTACTAGTTTTTTGAACCACTGTGTTTTTTATTATTTTTACATTGTACACAATTCCTAAGCGTAACGCCCGTTTTCCCGCAACCAAAACACTTAATAGCGCCATCTGTTGGCGTGCCTTTACAACGTGCAAAGTTGTGTTTGGTTTTTCCGCACTTGAAACAACGTGGTATCGGATCAACGGGTTTTTTTTAAATTTTGTACATGCTCACGTTGAGAATTCTTCACATTTACACTAGCGCACACACAATTAACCGTTTTGTCACTCCGAACATTAACCGTAACCGTATTTGTCGGTTTTGACTTCGGCTTATACGCAAAATCCACACTGAGCACTTTGGAGCAAGGACGCGATGGCTCAACAAAATTTTCAGCTTTTTGACGTGCTGCCTCCAATGTACGACACTTTTCCTTAAGCTGTGTAATGGAAGTGATGTCAATCAATGCTAACTGTTGTGTAAAATGTGGTCTTATGTTGTGTAACAATATCTCAAGTTTATCTTCCTCGCTCAAAGGTTTTTTGAGTCGAGCGAACATGCAGAACATAATAGAAAAGTAAATGTGTACTGGTTCATCAGCTCCCTGTGTACGTGACCTAATTTCACCTAATAATCTATAATCATAGTCCACTGGGTCAAACTCCTTCAACAAAATCTCCTTGAGTTCTGACCAAGACGAGACCAGATCCCTTATACCTCTATACCAAAGCAACGCTTGGTCTACAAATAAATGAGCAGCGGAATTAAAAAGTTTACTATCAGAAACACCATAAGATAGTTGAAGTTCATCGACCCTTTCCACAAACGAACGGGGATCAGTCAACCCGTTAAACTTTAAGTTCCATTTGGCAACATTTTTGTCACCAGCACATTCCACTGTAACCTCCTTACCCGCTGGAGTAACTGGAGATTGATCGACCGCAGGTACTGAAACACTGCCTGTTTCAACCTTAGACAACAAAGAATCCAACCGGTTTCCCAGCTCAGACTTAGTGGATAAAATAGCGGGGTCATCAGACTGAACCCTCAACAGTCTATGATACAAATGACTACCTAAGGCACGGCTCCTATTTTGTGAGTATCTATCCTTGTATTTAATAAATTTATCAACACTAACATTTAATTCATCCAATTTATCTGAAATAGTTTTTATTTCCGATGTAGCAGTGAACTCAGTTTCTAAAATTGCTTCAGGTGGACCTTCAGACAAAAGATTTCGAAGCTGCTTGCGCAGGGCTTCGACAGTACTAGCAGGAGTTTCAGATCGAATAGAAACTTCATAAGATAGTTCATCCTTTTTCAGGGAATGAAACTGTATTGACCGCTCCATATTAGTTACCAAAAAAAACTTAATTTTCAATTTAAAACAGTTTAAAATTCAAAATAATTTAGAAATGTTAATAAAGAGGCCTAATACACTTATTTCCATTGGTGACTCACAATGATTACCTTAGAAAAATTTGAAGTTTACAATTTTTTTTTTTTTTCCGCTAGGTATAAGTTAATTCTTAGCATAAAAACACAATAATTTCACAACATATGCTAAATAATATGTAGTGCAGCATAAACAAACCAAATTCCCATAGGGAAACAGTCACAATTATGTATAATATCAATTTTTCAAAAGCACATGTTTATAACCTAAGAACATATGACAAGTTATGTTAACTTATTTTTACCAAAATAACACAATAAATGCTAAGTGCAGCAACTAAACCCTACAATTAATGTATAATTGTATGCAAATACACAAAATAAAACAACTTTTATAGTGAATCTGTAAGTTAACAAACTAAGTTAAATTTCAGCAAGTATGGTGGCACAAAAAAAATCCCCCCAAACAGCTCTAACACCATTTAAAAAAACTGAGCACCATATACCCATAAAATACAACAAAATAATTAACCGTGGGCGCCATTTGCCACATGGCAAATCTATCCCTTTATGGGAGTTGCCCGCGACTTGCCATGGGCAAAAAAATTATAATAATATTACTATGAAATGGTGTGAAAATAATAACTTTACCTTGAGCTGCTGATGAGGGGTGATAAAGGTTGTAGATAAATAATATCCTGGTTGAGACACAATAAAAATAAGGTTTATTTTATAACTTACAACACACTAGTACACACATATGCCCTCTTGTTAAAACTAGCCACAGTAGACCAAGCTGGGTCGCTATAGGTTCTATGTACTATACTAGATAAACCATAGGATACTGTTACCAAATTACATCAAATAAGGTTAATTTTTGTGTCACCATGGAAATGCTAGACTTAAATTTACATAAGAATTATCTTCACTGAGACGATGCTAAGTTAAATATTTCTAATAAGATAAAGGCTACCTGGAGGTCTCTTATGCAGGATACCTGGGTGTTCCTTCTATATGAAATCCAATTCTTCGACTCGACGGCTTCGGGGAAGATCAATAAAAATTTGGTTCCATCACAAAAGGATGAAAACCTATCCTGTACAAATTAAATTGTACAGATCCAAAATAATATAATAATAATGACGAAGTAAGGTTATCAAAATTAAAACAACAAATTCAAAATAATCCCGTCCGCTGAAACAACAAAATTGGTTTGATTAAAACACATGGCATTAAATTTTCTAACCTATTCCAAATTTAGTCAGGAATGCTTACCGGCTCTGACCAGGACTTCGTCAGAAACTCGCAGTACATCCCTCCACCCATTTAGAATATATAAAAAAAATTAGGAACTGCTGACACGCGGTCCCTGAAAAGAACAAAGAAGTTTTTGTCACAATTTTGTTAGTGACGACGAAAGACCTCACGTCTTTCTGACTCACTTCGTGAGCTGAAGAATACTCACTCTGAAGATCATCAGTTTATCATCAGAGCCCGCCAGCCATGTGCTCCCAACCAGGGAATTTCCAAGAGCTTCCAAAATGCCATCGTACCGGACTACGACATTCAAGCTAATGATGTTTGACAGATGACAGAACACAACCTCGATTTGACGTTGACGTTTGGAAACGTTTTGTTACAACAAACATCGATGTCTTGCGTTCAGAAAAAAAATAAAATTAATAAAGAAAATTTTACAACGTGACAGTGTAGCTGGTCTCTTGGAGCTTTTCATCAGATGTTCCAGATCTTAAATTTTTATACGTCAGCAGAAAATGCTCATCAGGTTGAACGATTTTTGTTAAGGCACCATTACCATATTTCTTATAGTTTAGCTGTTCTGTTATGGTTTTTCATCAGGTGTTCCAGTTTTCAAAATGAATTATAGCCTATATGTTGCCCAGGCTTAATAGCTATACAACAAAAAAAGTTTCATTCAAATCCGTCCAGTAGTTTTTGCGTGAAACGCGTACATACATACAGACAGACAGACAAGAAATTCCAAAAAATTTTTTTTGCTTTCTATTGTTATTTTTAGGTCTCCCTCTATCCATTTCAGTTAAAAATATTAAATGTACAGACATAATATTTTTACTGTTTTATTAAATGTATAGATAACATAAGAATAAAATGTGAATTTTGACAATTTCTCTTACATATAATATATATATATATATATATTTGTTGTGAATAAAACTTATATAATCAATATTTTACTTGAATTTTAGCTGGTTACTGATAAACGCGTGCTAAGACACAAGACGACAAACACCGATTCGTAGCAAGACGAAGACGCGATGATGGTCACTACGATCGGCTACGGTGTAGAACTTGCTACGATTCGTAGCAAGCTACGAAGACGCTATGATGGTTTGTACCAATTAGTTTGAATTTTTGACATTTATTTTTCAACGCTTTCTTTGGATCACCATTGTCTTGAAAATAATTCTATTGAAAATAATTACTTGTCTAGTCAATTAGTGAAATTGTTAGTTAATTCGCTTAGCCTACATAAACCTACACCAACAATATTATTATTAATCATATCTAAAAATATAACGGCTTACGGCGTAGGGACCAATATTGAATCCGGTGACGTCACAAAAAGGAACAACCGTTTCGCGATTCACTCAACAGAAAATGTTAATGGAAATCCGACCATTGTGTTCGCAAAAACAACAGGATAGAGTTTTTGCCGGCCTAATCTGCTCCCTCCTAATAAAAAGGGAAAACAGTATAATCCATTGTCATTATTTACAGTCTCTTTTGGGTTGACAAAGCCGTGGTGACAGATCGATCGAAGCTTCGATAATATTGTAGCGGTCTCGTTGATAAGCAAAGAAATAGATTCACTATTTTAACGTCTTACTTGTTTCTCACTCATCTGAATTGTAAAGAGCAAAATAGAGCGAATATTATTGGCTGAATTATAATAATGTAAGGTATCAGGAAGGCGACTTACATTACGGGCGCCCCAGATATTTCTGGAGAGACACTGTGGAGGCTGATCTACGTGAGCTGGGAGCGGATAACTGGCGAGCCACCGCGCAGAATAGAAGTATATGGCGCTCTCTCGTTTCGGTGGCCAAGGTTGGGGTCACTGAGCCAGCGGAGTAGTAGAAAAGTATGTTTGGTTGGACGTCATGTTGCCTAGAAGTTACGAAGCTGAAATTGTGCTAAATATCTACCCTCGGATTCTATTCAAATAAATTGGCTGATTCCAATAAAATACGCAGCTGTGAAGGCATGATTTGACCAATAAATGGCGCTATATATAACTATTGTTTCATAATATCACTGTCTTTTCAACTTTGGCATTGGCAACAACATCGTTTGACTGAAGCATGAAGCTATAAAATTAAAAAGTGCAATTACGTGTGATCTATTTTGATAAGTGGTCTTCGAAAGATGACGGCGCCACGAGTACGGTTTATTGCGTGTAGAGAGTCATGTGAACAAGTCTTCGAATTTGTAATATCATTACGTGATTCACTTAAGTATACGTTCGATAGTTCGTAAATTTAGTTAATAACATTTCTACTATTAAATTTAGCGTTTTTATTTAAAGATGTTCTTTTAGTAAAATTTTTGGCTTTGCTTTTAAAGGTAGCTTAATTATTTAGTAGTTTGAAAATTATGGCATCTTATGCTTTTTTTTATAAAAACGTTACTCAATAATGCCTTAACTTTTGAGCATAATATAAGGGAAAGAATACGATCTAGATACGTTTTATGTCGAACACATTGAATACTAAGTATTTATCCAGTCTATTTGCGCGCACCCTATTTATTTATTACTAGTTTTTGCCCGCGGCTTCGCCCGCGTGGATTTCCCACGGGAACAGTGCTGTTTCCCAGGATGAAAGGTACCCTATGTCCTTCTCCGTACTTCTAACTATGTTTTTGCAAAATTTCAGGAAGATTGGTTCAGAAGATGAAGCGTGAAGAGGTAACAAACGAAAAACAAACAAACTCACTTTCGCATTTATAATATTAGTTAAGACTAGCTTTTGCCCGCGGCTTCGCCCGCGTGAATTTCCCACGGGAACAATGCTGTTTCCCGGGATGATAGGTACCCTATGTCCTTCTCCGTACTTCTAAGTATATGCAAAATTTCAGGAAGATTGGTTCAGTAGATGAAGCGTGAAGAGGTAGCAAACAAACAAACAACCTCACTTTCGCATTTATAAAATTAGTTAGGATAGGATTATTATATACCACTTACAACTATCATTATAGGAAACCTTAAAAACTATTGTAGAACAAGAAACATGAAAGCACTCTAGTATAACCTTTAAAACTGAGGAGGGGGGAGTTAATTTACACTCAACTTCGTAAATTCGGTCAGTAATTATAGCCACTTAGTAATATTTAATGGACTTTATGATCGATAAATTCGAGTAAGACTGTTAAAACGATTAAGCAAAATATTAAACTTTTATCTGTGTTCTCATGTTACTTACCTCAAAGAATCTTCTACGACCAACTCTCTTTAGTCCTATTCACTAGTGGAATGAAACACACGTAACGACGTTCTTGATAATAAAGTGGTTTGCCTTTGCCTTCTTCATATTTTAGCTATTTAATCGTCAACTAGATTGCAGGTTTTATTACGATGTTTTCCCTACCCAGAAGCAGTTAATGGTTCATGAAAACTATCAATATGGGACAGAATTGTATACAAGCTTATGAGACACGATTAGAATTCGAAAAGCTCCCGCCGGGTGGCGATCGCCCTGGGCAGTTTGAAAGTCCTTGAATAGACTCCGGGCTGGTGTTGGGAGATGCCAAGAAAACCGCAAAAAGTGGGGCTTCTCCAACCATAACCTGTGTGACTGTGGTGCGATCCAGACAAGGGCCACCTTCTGGCATGTCCTAACTGCCCCATTTCCTGCACTTTGGAGGACCTCAACGAGGCCAATGACACTGCCATACTGGTCTCATTTAATATAGCCACTCCGACTCGAAAAGAAGAAGCATTTGAAACTGGGACGTTTAGATCACAGGCGGACGTTTTAACTATTCGACCACCACCACTTCTACAAACATACAAATTCGCTTAGTCTTATCAGTAAAAGTCCCGTAATTTTGGTCGCTGCCTTCAGTAAGTCTGCGCTTTGGAGGCGGTGGTAGAGCTTTGAGTAATTTTATGACGTCAACTAACTAAAAAAATAAACAAGATTATGACGAACGGCAAAAATAGCACTTTCAATGCCATATTTTAGCCTATTTAAATAAAATCATTTTCATTCATTTATGTAATTTTTTTACTTTTCTTTCAAACTGGTTTTATTACTTACTTTGATTATTTTGAATCTCAGAATAAATGTAAATGGAAATGAATATGATAAAATTCTGAAAAGTTATTCGATTCCAAAATAAATTATATACGTTATAAGTACACAGAGAATATAAATTTACAGAAACACCTTTAAACATAGGTACGTACGACCGTGTCAATTGTTCAAATTATATCTTATCATTAATCAAGTATTTTCCCTGTATCCGGAGAGTAGGTACTTACTATCGCGTGATTAATGCGAACCCCGCCCAGAATCGTAAGGAGATGCACATATTGTGACTACAGGGATTGAAAAGGAATTCCAGAAAAATCCAGCCAATGAAAATTCTGACACAAACTAGAAAAATGTTTTTTAAACTCTCTCTCTCTCTCTTTAGTCGTATTTCCTCATGACTAAGGGTCGTGGTCATTATATGGAATGAAACACACACAACGACTCTCATGGCAATTTTAATGGAGGGGTTTGCCATTGCCTTCTCCTTTTCACACACTAGCTGATAATCATCAACCAGAGTGCAGGTTTCCTCACGATGATTTCCTTTACCGGAAGCAAGTGGTGGTCGATGAAAACTAACATGAGTCAGATTGGTATACAAACTCATGTAGCCCTGCATGTTTTAGCTTGCTGGGCAAAGAATAACCTTCTAGAAAATTATAAGAAGTAAAAATTGAGGCAGGAATTATTTTGACATGTAATTTTAGGCCGTAAGGATGTGGTACATAATATATAATTGTGGTAAAAATCAGGGTGGTTCACTCCTAAGATTAGTCATCTGATGCAATAGACAATCCTAACTAATATTATAAATGCGAAATTGAGTTTGTTTATTTATTTGTTTGTTTCCTGTTGCGATGCCAGATCCCGTGCCAGTAGGTTGGGAATCCCTACCGCGATGATAAAGGAAACTTCGATAATATAAGTAGAGGACTGTATGTATTTAAAATAATAGGTAACGTGATAGCCCGGCAAATCGACGCGGCTTCGTTCGCTATCGGTGCAGAAGTGTCGACCCGTCAATCCGTCGATGACAGGTGACAGGCGCGCGGGGGGTCTGCGCCCGCGCCCGTAGTCTGTGGTTGATGGAGTTGCCATCAACATTTCCAACATTTCATAAAAGTGTAGAGAAGAACATAGGGTACCTTTCATCCCTGGAAAAAGCACTTCTCGTGGAAAATTAACGCGGGCGAAGGCGCGGGCAAATGCTAGTATAGTCATAATTTTACTATTAACTAGTGGACTTTACTTTTTAAAGTTTAATGGACTAAACATTAACATCTATTTCTAGATGTTGTCAGTTCTTATACACGAATAATTTAAACTACGTTTTATCTTTTCGTGTGAACAGGCCCTATCCGGGGTAAAAACGGTAGCTAATTAATGATTGTTTGTAAGAGGGGAAACACCACTGCCGCTTAGGAGGACGATTAAACGGCAAAAATATAGGAGGGAAAATACCTACGCAGCCCGTGAGAAAATAGCAAGCATTTGAATTTTGTTGTATGTAGTTCTAATTTACACTTTTACACTTGTCTTATAGAATAATTAAAGATTTAGACGTCAATGAAATGTAGCCACTATTTTGGTAGATAGTCTATGCTCTACCAAGATCTAGCTAATTTTTTTTTGTATAGTGTTCACATCTAATCCAGTCAATTTAAAATCAACTTATCTATAGGGTAAGCAAGTTTTGGGATAGTTCTAATTTCTTTCTACATTGTATTTTGGGGTGCTGAATACGAATACTTCTAAAACAAAAAACTAAAAAGTGATAATTGTCGAGAATTATTAGTACTTTAATTTCTATAAAAAGTCCACTTACTCAAAGTTAATAGTTTCAGAGTTTTATGCAAAAATCCGAAAAAACTTTTTTTTTTGCAATTTTGTCAATTTTGCGTCTCGAAATGCAAGTAAACCTTAGATTCGGATTCAGACCCCAAAATACATGTAAATGGAAGAAATCCGAACAACCCAAAACTTGCGTAGCAAAAACTTTATATGACTGAATCAGTCATCGAATAGATTTGTAATTAATTACACAAAATTCTACGACCTTCGTGGTGGTCATTACGCCCGTCCGCTTATATCAGAGGTCCTGGGTTCGATTCCCAGCGCAAGCAAATATTTTGACTGCTTTTTACTGAAATTTGTCTGCGATTTTAGATGTGTTGTACTCATTTCTGTGTTAGTGTTCATCGGACCTATGATACAAGCTTAGTTCTTAGCTTGAGCCATTGAGTGTTGTCCATTTATTTATCTACTACTAGCCACGGCTTCGCCCGCGTGAATTTCCCGAGGAAACAGTGCTTTTTCCCGCGATGAGATACCCTATGTCCTTCTCCGTACTTCCAGCTATGTGTATGCGAAATTTCAGGAAGATTGGTTCAGTAGATAAAGCGTGAAGAGGTAACAAACAAACAAACAAACTCAGTTTCGCATATTAAACATTAGTTAGGATAGTTAGAATTAGTTAGATTATATAACATTAGTTAGGATTCTCATATCAATAAGCTAAAAAAACCTAAACAAACCCACGTATCCAAAAGTTATCTTTAAAACTCAATAACCTCCAAAACTCGGGTCAAAGATCTAAAGTCGTAAATTAAAATGCGCACTTTGTAAGAAAAATAAAGCAGTGAAGCTCTTACAAGGCGTTGTTCTTGTAAACATCTGGCACATCTAAAAGTGAGGACAGGAATACTGGCAATTACAGTGGCACGGACATCTGCTACGGTTGGCTTATATGCAATAAAGTAAGATAGCGAAGACATAGACTGCTAGATGAGTAATGTAAATTGTAGGAAAATACATTTTAAAATAAAACTAAACAAATAATAGTGATGTTTACAAAAAGGACATCTATGATAGGGTGGCATGCATATATGCAATAAAATAAGATTGCGAAGACATAGAGTGCTAGATGAGTAATGTAGTTTGTGGGAGAATATTTATTTTCAAAGTTAGAAATGGCGATTTGATTTATGAAAGAAAAGACCATCAATCAGATAGAAAAGTGAAACACTTAACAAATAATTGGAATGTTTAGAAAAAGGACATCTATGATAGGATGGCTTATATGCAATACAGTAAGATGGCGAAGACATAGACTGCTAGATGAGTAATGTTGTTTGTAGGAAAATACATTATAAAAGAAAAGTTAAACACTTAACAAATAATAGGTATGTTTACAAAAAGGACATCTACGGATGGTTTATATGCAATAAAGTAAGATAGCGAAGACATAGAAAGCTAGATGAGTAATGTAGTTTGTGGCCCACAAATCACATTACTCATCTAGCACTCTAAATATATATTGTCCCACAAATTGTGGACAATATTTATTTTCAAAGTTAGAAATGACGATTTGATTTATGAAAGAAACGACCTACAATCAGAAAGAAAAGTGAAACACGTAACAAATAATAGGTAGGTACGTTTGAGGACATTCATGATAGAATAGCTTATCCATACTAATATTATAAATGCGAATGTTTGGATGTGAGTTTGTGAGTTTGTGAATTTGTGAGTTTGTGAGGATGTTTGTTACTCAATCACGCAAAATCTACTGGACGGATTTCGGTGAAATTTGGTACAGAGGTAGATAATGACCTGGAATAGCACATAGGCTACTTTTTATCCCGGGAAAAAGCACTGTTCCCGTGGGAAATTCACGCGGGCGAAGCCGCGGGCAAAAGCTAGTTTGCAATAAAGTAAGTTAGAAGAGGCATAGACCGGATGAGCAATGTAGTTTGTGCCACAATATTTTTTTCACATTTATAAATGGCGATTTGATTTTCTAATGTGAATGAATGAATAGACTTTTAGAAGGAAAAGTGGTACACATAACAAATGTAAATATAAAAGTCTGGTGGGCTTATATGCAATAAAGTAAGCGGAAGATATACACTGCTAGATAAGTAATGTAGTTTGTGGAACAATACTTATTTTCTAAGTGCACTTAAATCATTACGGCATGAGTGCTGTAATAGAAAAGATTTAAGGTAAATTCACGTAGGTCTTCATTGCTATTACTAGATTAGTCATGTATTAAAGTGTCATTTGCATGTAGGGCAAATAAATATTTACTTTTTTTTGCAATTTTATTTAATTTTTTTTTTAATATTTATTTTGCAAATTCATAAACCACTGATGTTTGTGGCGAACTGAATGTTCAAAAAGCTTAATGTAAATCTTTCACTTTAACGCATTATTTAAAACAAATCTGCTCAAAAACTTGTAAAAGTTGGCGGGAGTGCAAGCTGTTAGAAACATCGTTTCTTCTATTTTAAATGCGACATTAATTCTATAATGTGGTATATCTGCACCTGTATATTTAAATATAAATGTTGATAAATAAATTAAAGATTTACTTATGGTTAAGTATGAGTAATATGAAGAAGAAGAATCCACAAAACAAAGATTAACCCCCTGACAACCCGGAGTAGACATCACTGAAAATATATGAGGACCCGTCCCCAAACAAAATGAGGGAAGGGGTGGATGAAGTTTTTAATTGTTACTAAAATTAGTTCTAAAATGTATATAGCTATACAGCCAGGACCAACGAAATAACTTATGTTTCCAGAACGTTTGTACCACCTTAATAGCATTAAATTGAAACTGTACTTCGTCTAAAATACTACTGTATTATATAACTCTTAGTGGTTTTAAATTAAGACTGAAACAACTTTGCAAACCTCGGCGTTATAAATTCGCAAAGTAAACAAATTGGCCTAAATACAGATTAAATCCGGAACAAGCCTATCTCGGCTTAACTAGTTCCAAAGTTATTATCTTTAATAAACAACCCACGCATTAATTTTTCAAAATTGAACCTGACAAGAATAGGATCAAAATTCAGATGAAAAATTGCTGACCGTCTAAAGATATTGTTAGTGATATTTGAAACTTGCAATCATTTATCAAGAGTTTCGTTACTCAAAATCGGATAGTCAAAACCGAAGTGGCGAGTCATAGCTCATCCATTAATTCCTTGTTCCACCACGGTTGCTTTAATTAATAAATAAAGGCAGGATAAAAAAAAGATTGAGGCTCCGTCGGACGTCGTGGCTTAATTAAAGTAGCGCTATTAAAATTCCTTTAGCGGCTTTATTAAAACTTAAAGTATACGGATAATGTGCACAGCAGTTGACAGCACTTAAGATGGTGTAGTTACCGAGTTATAGTGATGTGCTTAGTTACGTTCCATCTTTAAATTTTGAATGACATTCTTTTTTTTTGTTTTGGTTTGTGTTTTTGGCTATTGCTGTCTGATTATATAAGCAGATAGAAAAATCTCCATTTTTTTTGCATAATGTTTTTTTTCCTAAACTTTGGCATAACATTATCTAATGACTCGGTTTTGGAGTATTTTTTTTGCATGTATTGAACTGCCATTTTTTGTACAAATAGTCATATTTTTGTAAATTGGATTTGTTTTTATAAGTTAGAGCTTATAACCAACACAAAAGTGAGCAAACATTTTGATATGACACGGTAAGACCCTAAAATTTTAGGAGTTAATTATTATGCGTAAATAAAATTATGTTTTGGAATGTTATGCTGAAAATAATTATGCGTAAGCTATAATGCGTAAATAATATCTTGCGCAAACATCATTACGCAATATTCCATGTTATGTTTTCTTAAAAAAATTACAAATGTATTTTATGAAATTACATATATTTTTGTAAGGAACCGTATCTGATTTTAAATCGTAGCCGTTTAGTATCAGCCTATATCAACGATCTCGTAAACTATCCACGCGTTGAATTATTGACCGACGATGATACCTCTATAAAAGCGAAATAACGAATTTCTTTTTTGTAAAATTTACTTTTAAAGAATTTGTACCAGTTAAATCCGCAAAAAAGTGGCAAAACACAAAAAACTAATGTTCAGCAATGACCAAGAGTAACCAGAAAAGTTGTAAATAGGCATCAGTAGACAAAGAGTTATAAAATTGGAGGCAGAAGTTGTTCTGTGTCGATGTTAAAAACATTCTGTACAAAGTAGATAAAGCACAGAGATAGAGCATCTTGATTTTATTTTCTTCTTGGCATTTGTATTACGAGTATCTTTTGTGTTATTTAAAATTAGCTGTTGCCCGCGGCTTCACCCGCGTGAGTTTCGCTTAGATGAAAAATCTTTTTGTGTTCCAACTGTAGTAACCTAAACTCTAGTACTCAAAATTTCAGCCATTTGGTTATCCCTTGCCCGCGGGAATATATCTCTCACTCTCTCTCACTGCTGGGCAAAGGCCTCCCCCAAGGATTTCCATAACGACCGGTCCTGCGCTGCCCGCATCATCAGCATGTTATTTGTTATTAGGTATAAATAAGATATGGTGAAAAAAATCCATGCGAGCAGGACTTGAATCCGCGACCAGGTCTTCCAACTGAGCTGTCGCATTTCAATCCTGCACATCGAAAATCTTCACCATATCCAATTACATCTGCATACCTATGAGATGCACAAAAATCCAAAATAAGTAGGTATTTGTTATTAGACTTAGCTTTATTATCTACGAGATGCTTTGCTCCTTCGCTTGGCTTCACTTCGCTCGCTAGAATTTGTGTGATTGAGTTACAAACATACAAACACACTAACGAACTTATAAACATCCATACTTTAGCATTTATTTTGAAGTGTGGTATACTAATGGTCTTGTTACTGATTCGTTTTTATGGCAATAGAATGTTAATCCTCGATACTTTTTCTTTTTCAACGTAAAATCACCTATCTATTATTCTTCCTATACCTCTGCAGTAAATTTTTAAATTGGCTTCTCTGCTTATTGATGTGATTGATCTACTCAAAACAACTCCGAAGATTTTTAAATTGGTTTTTGAGCGAAAATGATACAGAGAAATGAGCTTCAACGCCAAAATCTAAATATTTTGTGCCGCGCCGCCGCCGTGTCGATAGGGAACATTCTGCTTGAACTAATTTAAAAATTCAATTCCTAAACTGAAAACTGTCGCTGGAAAATGGCAATTTTCGGCCAAACAATTTGCAAATTTCGCGAATCCATAACAAATAGAAAGACAGAAGTTGTATTACAGAGTAAACAGTTTCTGTGGAATTTGTTGTGGCGTGCTTTTAATGTTTTAAGTTCAGTGCAATTTGTAATATACGATCGAAGAAAAATATGAAAAAAATGTTTGATAGTCTGTTAGTTTACTTAACTATTGTTTTGCGCCTCGGGGCTTCTCTACTATTATCAGAATTTTGGTTTGAACTAATATTTGATTTACGCTATTGAGTAACAAAAATAAAAAACTCACGTCCAAACTTTCGCATTTTTTACATAATAGGACAATTATGAATAAAAGGACTTTAGATATATCTAAGTAATATATATATTATCAGACTAGCTGTCACCCGCGACTTCGCCCGCGTGAGTTTCGATTAGATGAAAAATCTTTCTTGGAGCTTTTTATCAGATGTTCCAGATCTTCAATTTTTATACATCATCAGAAAATGCTCATCAGGTTGAACAACTTTCATTAAGGCGCCATTTCCATATATGCTATAGTGTAGCTGGTCTCTTGCAGTTCTTCATCAGATGTTCCAGATCTTCAATTTTTACAGGTTCAGTACTTTCGGAGATTAGCGTGATCATACATACAGACAGACAGACAATTAATAAAAAAAATTTTTTTTTGCTTTCTATTAATTTTTAAGTGTCCCTCTATCCATTTCAGTCAAAAATACAAAATGTACCTACAGACAAAATATTTTAACTGTCTTATTATATGTATAGATTTCTGTGTTAAACTAACTTTAGAGATTCAGTAATACAAAAAGAGTCTTGGGCTACGAACTGACAAAGTTTTTTAATTTTTAGAGTTCCATATATCAATAGGCAGAAACGGAACCCTTTTAAGATCACTTTGTACGAATATGGCACAGAAAGATTTTTTTTTTAAATCAGACTTGTAACTTTTTTTTAAATAAGTAAATATACATATACTTGTGAATTGTACAGCCAGTTTGCGAACACAATAAATAAATTATATATAATATATAATATACATAAAATAATTAGTCGGTAAATCCGTGAGAAATGGCGCAAAGTACTCGTTTAAAAAAAATACTTGCAAGAATGCAACCCAAGGCGCACAGGTAATAATTTATTTAATTCGCAAGTTTCAACTGTTATGCTTTCAGACGATACAAAATAAGTTCGCCTTTCAGTAACATAATACATAGATAATTTCCAAGTTGAATAAACTTGCTAACTTTTAACTTCAGGGCTGCCTGTTCACAAATTCACAAAGGTGCTGTTTCAAAAAGGAAGTTTAAATGTTGTAATACGTATTTTATTTTCTTTCAGATAGAGTTCTATTTTAAGTTATTTTAAAAAGTATGTTGTATGAGGTAGTTTAAAACGAACTAAGATTTTCATGACTGTATTTCATCAATACGTATTAAAATACTATTACGAATCTTTATCCAAGAAGCATACCTATATTAGAGGTTGCTTTAGATAGGTAGGTATTTCTCTCTGATTGGAAGGTAATATGAGAGACCTTTGCCCAGCGGAGAGAATAGAGGTAAAAAAAATTAAACCTGTAATTTTCTTTTGCACCGAAATTGAAGTTTTTGTTAAGATTAGTGTAAAGTTTGCGTTTACGTTTACTTTTGCCATACTTTTTGACAAGTCTATTTTGCCTAACCTATGGTACGGTTAAGGTTATTGATACTGTCAAAGTTAGATGGTGCAACTCAACCTTTAAAAAATTAAACCTTTAGTTTTCTATCAAGTCTACAATCTTATGTATGGCTTAAGTTAAAACAAGTGAAGTATCTGCTGAATATTCAAAGCAAGAGCTTTAAAACGTATGTTTTATTCAATGTGGGTCAATGACTTTTGTAATGGGTGGCTTTTAACTTGCACAAGTGAATCTGTATATATATGTTTAACATTTCAAACGAGCATGTTTCATTTATTTGAAGAATTCTTTTGAGAGAAAAAGTTAATGGACGAAAAATTAAAGAACAATTTGGCTCTTTTTGTTTTGGCTAAGCGCTAATAGTTTTAAAAATATGCTGCTTTTAGTTACGCCTCCGGAGCTTTGTTTCTGTGGGAATTTTGGGATTACTAATACCCTATCTACTTTTCCAAGTTTATCTGTATGTACCAAATTCCACGGAAATCCCCTTAGTAGATTTTGCGTGATTGAGTCACATCCAATTCGCATTTATCCTAATACTTACTAATATTATAAATACGAAAGTGAGTTTGTTTATTATTTATTTTATTTTTTTATTTGTTACCTCTTCACGCTTTATCTACTGAACCAATCTTCCTGAAATTTCGCATTCACATAGTTAGAAGCACTGAGAAGGACATAGGGTACCTTTCATCCCGGGAAAAAGCCCTGTTCCCGTGGGAAATTCACTCGGGCAAAGATGCAGTTAAAAGCTAGTAAATAATATTAGTAAGTTAAGATAATTTTGTTACATGGAAAAGGTTGTGAGTGATACTATTTTTCGCGACTTTTTAAAAACAATATGAAAAATAAATCTGTCAACTCTAGGATTTGTATCCAGAGGTAATGCAACCAAAATGAAATCTGGTTGAAACAAGTTCGAGCTGGAACTTTTTGGAAACTATGTTAATCAGCGGACAAACAGCTTGATTGGCGTGCAACTTGGTGCAGCTTGGCTAAAAGCGCTTGAGAAAATTGCTGACTTGTAGCAATGCTCCAAGTTTGTACTTAACTTGGTTTCGCTAATATACCTTCTGGTATTACTTGGTATTATTGAAATTGGACAAAATTAACTTTTAAAGAAAATCACGGTGTATAAAATACAGCAGTGGAGTTTGTTGCGCCCCGCCTCTTTTCCACTTGCGCTTTAGAGGTGATTTAAGTAATTTTCTGCCGTCACCTAAGTACCTATATGACGATTTAAAAGTGATATTTTTAATCCTGTTTAAATAAAGCAATTTACGTTTATCCAATTATTCACACGTTGATAAAAGTTTTGTGTCTGGAGTCTCTAAAGGTTTACACTAATGAAAAAAATTTTTTGGACAAAATTACTTTAAAAAAACAATATAGCCAATATTGTACGCTAGTCAATGGCCTCATAATATGAAAAAAAAAATCGGCCCAAAACACACACAGCTCTTAAATAAGAAAAAGTAGAAACTAAATCCGTGGCTCGCTTATAATGTATGAGAATCCGCCAGAAATTAACCAAACACTCAACTTTTCAAAAAGATTAGTTCACAACTTTAGAAATTACAATACAAAATGCAAAAATCTTCGTACATTTTCCGTAATAGCGAAAACTACATCAATTTTGTTTTGTAACAGAAACAACAATTTTCAAGTCAACGGCAACACGGAGTGGCGCGGCATACCTACTTGACGAAGTCTACTCATTATTTTCTTGTTAGTGCTTGGTATTTACTCAGTTAAAAAAAATATTGAAGAATTTTGACATTTACTTTTTTTTACATTGACAAATCTCTTCATTGCTGGTCTGGGAGCGAAGAAAACACATAGAATGTGTCAGCTCCTTCTCTTCCCGCGCAGATAATGAAAGTCAATCGAGGGAAATGGCTTTATACTGGGGATTCCTCCACTCATAGGCGATAGGCTAGCAACTGTCACTATACCTGAATCTCCACTCCATCCCATCAGTTAGTCCACTATTCAGCTAAGAGTGGCCTTCGAGTCTTACGACTCTTAGCTCTGTCTACGCCGTAAGCGATGAAGACGTGATTCTGTATCTGTATCAAACCTCTTCTGTTAGACGTACTTTCTTGTAACAGAATTGTGATTGTTACGTGGAATAAAACACAAAACCTTTCTTGGTAATATAATAAAGTGGTTTGCCATTGTCTTCTCCATTTTACTATACAAGATATATATATATATGTATATTATACGACATCTATACATATAATAAAACAGTAAAAATATTTTGTCTGTACATTTAGTTTTTTTGACTGAAATGGATAGAGGGACACTAAAAAAGAATATTAGAATGCAAAATTTTTTTTTTTTTTTAATTATTTGTCTGTCTGTCTGTTTGTCTGTCTGTCTGTATGTATGTACGCGTTTCACGCAAAAACTACTGGACGTATTTGAATGAAACTTTTTTTGTTGTATAGCTATTAAGCCTGGGCAACATATAGGCTATGATTGATTTTGAAAACTGGCACACCTGATGAAGAACCTTAACAGAACAGCTAAACTATAAGAAATATCGAAATAGTACCTTTGCAAAAGTTTATCAATCTGACGAGCATTTTCTGTTGACGTATTAAAATCGAATTTGGAGTTCTTCATCAGGATCATCTGATGAAGAACTCCAAGAGACCAGCTACACTATTACATATATGGAAATGGCGCCTTAGCAAAAGTCGTTCAACCTGATGAGCATGTTCTACTGACGTATAAATAATAAAGATCTGGAACATCTGTTACCGTTTATCAACATATATTCCCACGGGACACGGGATAACCAAATGGCTGAAAGTTTGAGTACTGGAGTTGGTTACTACAGTTTGAAACACAAAAAGATTTTTCATCTAAGCGAAACTCACGCGGGCGAAGCCGCGGGCAACAGCTAGTACTTACTATACGAGTGTGGAAGTGGTGATATATGAAAATTATTATACATTGGTCTGATTGGTATAAAAAAAATAAGTGACACGGGAACGATTCGAACCTGGGACATTTTGACTACAGCCTGGCGGGTGTCCTAGCCAGTTGGACACCACCGCTTCACTTTCATCTATACATATAATAAAACAGTAAAAATATTTTGTCTGTACATTTAGTATTTTTGATTGAAATGGATAGAGGGACACCTAAAAAAAATTTTTTTTTTAATTTTATGTCTGTCTGTCTGTATGTATGATCACGCCAATCTCCTAAAGTACTGAACCAATTTGAATGAAACTTTTTTTGTTGTATAGCTATTAAGCCTGGGCAACATTTAGGCTATAATTGATTTTGAAAACTGGAACACTTGATGAAGAACCAAAACAGAAACCAAACTATAAGAAATATGGACATGGTCATTCAATCTGACGAGCATTTTCAGTTGACGTATAAAAATCGAAGATCAGGATCATCTGATGAAGAACTCCAAGAAACCAGCTACTCTATAATATAAATGGAAATGGAGCCTTAGCAAAAGTCGTTCAACCTGATGAGCATTTTCTCCTGACGTATAAATAGACAGGACACGGGATAGGACAAAGAGGGACTCGGGGTGGGAGTAGTGGTACACGGGAAATTGTAGATAACGAGCAGACGAAGATCGTTTATTGAATAAAATATCACTTTTGATTCATTTTAACACCGCGACTGTACTAAGAGTACCTAATACATTCCCGCAGAACTCGGGTAACCAAATGGTTAAAAATTTGAGTACTGGAGTTTAGGTTACTACAGTTTGGAACACAAAAATTTTTTTCATTTAAGATATAGAAAAAATAGTGCAGAAAATAAATTATTTACTCGAATAGAAAGTAGGTAGTTAGGTCCAAACGTTAAAATCTATTAGTCAGTATGGTTCGGTTTAAGCTTGGATTTCACCTGAATTGCACCTAACTGCAAACTGCCAATAGATAGCGTTTAGAAACCTGAATAGGTATTCAGGGCCAGCATAGCAGTATATAGCTATTCACTACCTCACTAAAGATTTCAAAAAGGAAGTTAAGAAATGGGATAAATCAAATAAAAAACAGAGTCATGATTATCTTTTCAATCTATCTATATAGGTATACATATACATATAACTTAAAGGTGACTGAGTGACTTAATGACTGACTGACTGACATAGTGATCTAGCAACGCACAGCCCAAACTACTGGATGGATCGGGCTGAAATTTGGCATGCAGATAGATGTTATGACGTAGGCATCCGCTACGAAAGGATAAACGCGAGCGAAGCCGCGGGCAAAAGCTAGTATATACATATAACTCAAAGTTGACTGAGTGACTGACTGACTAAATGACTGACTGACTGACATAGTAGTGATCTATCAACGCACAGCCCAAACTACTGGATGAATCGGGCTGAAATTTGGCATGCAGATAGATGTTATGACGTAGGCATCCGCTAAGAAAGGATTAATGCGAGCGAAGCCGCGGGCAAAAGCTAGTATATACATATAACTCAAAGGTGACTGAGTGACTGACTGACTGACTGACTGACATAGTGATCTATCAACGCACAGCCCAAACTACTGGACGGATCGGGCTGAAATTTGGCACGCAGGATGTTATGACGTAGGCATCCGCTCATTAACGCGAGCGAAGTCGCGGGCGCCAGCTAGTCTGTATATAAAATTTGACACAAACTGATGGGCATATCAACGCAGAGACGAAATCACTAAATGTAAAAACTTTTGCAAAGGTTCTTTGCGTAAGTAAGCACTCAGAATGAAATTTTGGAAATTCCACCTCTAAGGCGGCGAATGGGTGAAAAATGAAATTCACGCGGACGAAGCTGAGGGCAAAAGTTAGTATATCTATATTTTTAACATAATTTCTTAACCAAAGGATTGAAAAGATTTATAAAGGTAGAATTTTCAACAGGGAAAACTAAACGCAAATTCGTCCAGTTTTAATGTGATGCGGGAACAAATACACAGCTGACTGTCGAAAAATCTAGAAAATAGTTTTTTGATTACTATTTTGGAAGTATTTACAATACACGAAAATTCTTCTTCTTCTTCTTTATGTGCCTATTCATCACAGAATAACGAAAATTAGAGACTTGCAATTACAAGTGGTTTATCCTACTTCAAACTTGCGAAAATTGGAGGTATGTGAGCAAATTAGTTAAATAGGTACAATTTTATTTATTGATAACAGTAACCACATAATGTGGATGCGCCCTTATAATCACCGAAAGTGGCACAATGTCATGCTAAGGGCTTGCACACCTGAGTCCATTAACTTAACAATTATTAATAGTCCACACTTACCATCAGCTTTTGGGGGTTATTCCCCTAACAGGTATTAGGTTAATAGGAAAACTTTCATCGATCTTAAAGAGAATACTTAAAGCGTAAATATGCTTGCCAAGTTTTTTTTAAATTTTTTATTTGTCATTCAGCCATATCATCCTATGAATCATGGCTAAGAACACGTTCGATTAAGTAACCTTTCAAACCTAGATCAAAATCGGTTAACCCCTTTGTTTGCGTTAGGCGTAAAAAAAAATATGCAGAAATCCATAAACTTATTAGGTAAAATTTACTTTATAAAACAGTATTATCTTCTGTTCTGTGTTTATGTATAATATGAATGAACTATTAAAATGAATTAGATTTATTTTAATTTTAGAATTTGCACGGCCAGTCTACGGCTAATGTGATGGACAATGTACTTAATGTAACAACTAATGTAATCACATTTCAGCAAATAAAGGAATTGAATTGAATAAAATAAAGCCAAAATTATTGTTAACTTCAATTTTTAATTTCACAAAAAACTGCCGAAATTGGTAGCATAATATAATAAGAAAACTGGCAACACCTTAACCCAGTCAATTGCGGCGCATAATGAAATATGCCCGCGCCAGGTCGGGGTAGCTTATACCAGGTATGACGTAATTGGACTTTATGTACCTACGTAATTTAATTTTCATTCTTTCTTCACGTTCCCGATGAACCTTGGACAGCCTAAAACCACTTTTGTTTAGTTTATGAGTTATAATTTCTTACTGCTTGTGTATTTTTTTCATAGCATGTATGCTATGAAAAAAATAAACAAAATAATAATAATAGTCAAAAAATAAACAATTATATTATTATTGTAATAATAATATAATTGTTTATTTTGACTATTCTGTTTTTATATCATGAATTCTTATAAAATAAATAATCATTTGCAATTTTTTGGAACTTTTTTTTTCATAATAATTAAAAAAAATAGTTCCTTTCCTGATGTTACGTAATGTACAGGTATGCCAAAGTGTATTATGCTAAATAAAATTGTGCTAAAAGAGGTCATGGATGGTCATTTTTATACATGGTACTTTTTTTAAACTTGGTTTTAATTAAAGTATATTTTAGCCCAAATAGAGGGATGTATTTTTCAGCAATTTTCCATTTCACTTTTATTTGCATCGTCCATTTGTCTTAAAAGAGTTTTAATAAAATTAGGTATCGTGTTTATTAATTACTTTCCTCGTGAATGCAGAAAAATGTGAAAATATTTCTTCGTAAAGGCATCGAAAGGGGAGGGGAGTGAATTCTTTGAGCGTTTTTGAATACCTTTAATTAATTAGAATTGGAATTACAATGAGAACGGACTAGGCGGCCATTGATCCCGTCTAAGCGGGAAATCCCTCTCAATTTAGTTAATTAGCTCAAAATCTTTAAAAGCGTGTTTCCGAATTGTTTGTTACTTGTAACCGTCTATTAATAAAGAAGCTTCTTTGATTTATATCCTTTTCCGGCTGTGAATTGGTTTCGGTGATTCATGAAATGATAAGATCTTGTATTTGAACATTGTAGTCGCTCTGTGTTGACGATTAGAGGAGAAAATATCATAAATCAAAACCAAAACAGTATTATTTTTTCCTATTTATGATAAAATTACCCAGGAAGACCAAGACAGAGTTACATGAGACAAATAAAGGAAAAGGTTAGCGTCGGATCGTATCAGGAACTGAAACAGCAATGAAAAGAGTAAAAGGGAAGGAACTCCACCGACAAGAGCCTAGCTCTTAAATTTGATAATGATGATGATGATAAAATGACATAAAATATAGATTGTAGAAAATATGTTATGCATAGGATAGTAAAATATAGCTATTTTATAGCTACCTTCGAGCAACAAGGACTTCTGCGCGCTGCTCTATGATAGCGTCGAAACGCGAAAGTTTAAAAGTTACGATTTATTTTTCCAGCCTGTTGCTTGGTGCTAGCTTTATCTAGGTATAGGTACTAATATTATAAAGCTAAAGAATTGTTTGATCGCACTTATCTCTATAACTACGGGTCCGATAGGAAAAATTATGTCAGTCTTTTTCTTACCGAGTGTATGACTAACACTTATGGTGTCAGATTTCTTTCTTTCAGTGCTTGATTTTGATTGTGAGTTACGTTAACGAGGAAAGCTCATAGAATCCCAAAATTTAAAGAAAGCAAAGCCCCAATAATATTATATTCAATAGTAAATGAAACATTATAGTTAAAGAAACCAATGTTATGTCCTCCTCCTTAAGTCGTATACCTCATGACTGAGGGTCGTGGTCATTATATGGAATGAAACACACATGACTATTTTGGTAATTTTAATGGAGTAGTTTGCCATTGCCTTCTCCATTTCACACACTAGCTGATAATCATCAACTAGAGTGCAGGTTTGCTGACGATGTTTTCCTTTACCGGTAGCAAGTGGTGGTCGATGAAAACTACCATACACTAGTAAGATTAGTGTATAAACTGGTGTAGCACTGGCAGAATTCGAACCTGGGACCTTTGCAGCCACAGGCGGGTGCCATACCAATCGGGCACCACCGCTTCTATTGTTAAATGTTATGTATGCACATATTATAAGTCTAAGGTACGCACCAACAAATCTCCAATTCAATTGTCCCAAACTATTGGCTAAATTAATAATAAGATCGAAATCTATACATTAATCCCTGATATCTTTTCATGTGACTAAGCATTTCGATCTCGATCAATTAAGCAAATTTCTCCTTGACTGAATAATACATTATTGATCAACTACCGCTCGAGAGTCCATAGTAATGTAGAACGTAAACATGGTTGCGTGTGTTTAATTAAACATTAATTAATGAGAATGTCACATTAATTACCAAAACGTCAAATGTTTGCGGTTTCTTCCCAAAGTCATACAAACCCCAATGTTCTTCTAAGACAGTTGCGTATTTATTATTTAATTTTAAATATAGAAAACCTTCATTAATTTTACCAAAAATATAACAAAGCAGTTTGCTTTGTAGCATTATAAAAACCACCGCGTATGCGCATTGGCCAAATACCGCAATTCTCTGTCTTCCTAAAAAGTTACGGTTTCGCGATCAACGGCAGGCTGTGAAAGAACAAGAGCCATTTTCATAAGATTTTGTATCAGAGATCGCATCGGTTCGCACCCATTTCGGTCTCTTTTCACTGAATTATTACCACGGATCGCAGAAATATTACCTAATACATACATACATAGAATCACATCTTTATCCCTTACGGGGTAGACAGAGCCAAGTGTCGTGAGAACCGAAGGCCACGCTTAACTGAATAGTGGGCTTTCTGATGAAATGGAGATTCAGATATAGTGCTGGCCTATCGCCTATAAGTGGAATCCCCAGTTTAAAGCCCTTTCCCTTGATAGACTTATACTAATCTGCGTGCGAAGAGAAGCTGGCACATTCTATGTTTTTTCTTCGCTCCCAGACCAGCATGGAAGCACAAATATATAAGAACCCAAAAATAACGCCCGCAACTAATGCACAAACCATATTCCTAATAATGGAGCTATTTAAACAGTCTAAATTAGAAACAGTGGCGGAGCATACTCGACTATAAATCATAATCTACGTGCCATGTCGCCTATCCTCTCCCCAAGGACGGACTTGCAATATTAAATTCAATTTACGTGTCTTGATTAGTTTGGCGGTATAATGCCCTTTATTAGATGCAGGCTTCTGTTGTAATACTGAGGTGCTGGTTTGTGAAGACTCAATTTGGAGTTGGCTATTGAAGTTTGTACGCCATGGAAAGTTTGGAGCCTATCTTCCTGTAGTTAGTGATTAGAGATTGCGAAGGTATGTTTTGTATACTATGTCTTTCTAGGAGGTACTATTTATTGTTGTACTAGCTGCTTCCCATGGCCTCTGTCGCTGTGGAAGTTTCGGGATAAAATGGACTCTATATAGTAAACATAATCCAGGTTTTTGTCAACCTGAGTATTAAATTTAATGAAAATCTGTCAAGCCATTCTTGAGTTATACATACATGGTATGACTAACACGACTTTGTTATATAGCGTGTAGAATAAATAACTAAGATTTTAGAAAAATAAATATAATAACTAAATCTTCCGTCCATATAATAAGGAAATAAACTTAACCAACGCAACGATCCATTCCCACTGACAATTGACCTATCTTCGATATGTAAACAAGATCGAGCGATATTAAACCTTATGAAAAGAGCAGTAAGATCTAGCGTCTTGCTCCAATTTGGATTCTATACAATTCACGCTCGAAGCATCACTTCATTCGTTCATTTCGTATTCAGATGGTTTAATTGCAAGACTGTCTTGAACATAGAGTAAGATCTATGTGTAGAAATACAAAAACAGAATAGGTATATTTTTACGCTTCTCACTTTACTGCCCAGAAAATATATATTTATTTCATTCACAATAAATAAGACAGTAGACAAACAATCGTTTCTTTCATGGCAATTTACAAAAAAACCGGCCAAGTGCGAGTCAAACTCGCGCACTCCGTACACGCAATGCATCTCACATTATAGCTCTAACTAAAAGTCCAACTAGTTTCAAAACAAACTTAACTTTGCAGTTCGATCCCTAAGACAAATACAGAATCCAGCGCAAAAATAAGTTTGTAACGTACACGTATAATTTTGATTATTTTTTTGCTGAAAGAGACCGTGGATTCGAGGATTCGATATTAATTTTAACATGATAGATACCTTTAAGCGTTCCTGAGAAAAAAAAGTTTGACAGACAGACGGACAACAAAGTGATCTTATAAGGGTTCCGTTGTTTTTAACGTACGGAACCCTAAAAATGTAAAAAAATGTTTTGGCGCTAAAAACACGACAACTGCTAGAAAGTGTGGTGGTAAAAGGGTTAATAATTGACAAGCAATTATTCTATTTTAACGCTAAAAATTGCGACTGAAATTGTGATAAGTAATTAAATATTTTGGTCGCATGTCCCTTCTAGAACATTACTGTACTTCTATGATATTGCGTTTGAGATGCAAGAGGCGTGTTGTAAAACGTAGCGTCTCTGATTGGAGGCAGCGTTAACTTGTTAGCACGCTTGTTCTTGCTAGTTCTTACCCCAAATATATATTACTACAGCGACCAAAGTCAAAGTCAAAATTTTTATTGAAACTTGGCCTTCAAAGAAGGCTCTTTTTCACGTCGATAACTAATAATTTAATCATAATATATTATGTCTCATAGCTACAAACTACTAGCATTTCGAAACGACCACTGCTGAAACTCATGAAACAGTCTTGGTCGCCTAACATGCCAGAGGGAAATAGCCCCGTTAACTTTAAACATACACTAGATTGTGTACAGTCAAAAATAAAATAAAATATATGAAATTAAAACCTGAAGTGGATCTTGGCCTCCGTCACTAGATTACGCCATTTCTTGCGGTCTTGTATCACGTCACGCCAGTCGTCAGCTGTGAGGTTCCGTAGATCTATCAGGACCTCATCTCTCCACTGGTGCCTAGGGCGCCCGACTGGTCGTGGTCAGAGGTGGATTTACGCCCGGGAATAAACGATACTTATAGGCGATGGGCTAGCAACCTATCACTATACCTGAATCTCCATTCCATCAGAAAGCCCACTATTCAGCTAAGCGTGGCCTTCGAGTCTTATGACTCTTAGCTCTGTTTACCCCGTAAAGGATAAAGACGTGATACTATGTATGTATGTATGTATAAACGGGAAGAAAAGTTTTTTGTCCGACGTAAATCCATCTATAGATAGGCTAAACGGTTTCTGCCCGTTCATTCCTGGGCGTATAAGCTTATCTAGGCGTAAACTTGCACATCTCTGGTCGTGGTAGACGAAGTCGAGGGCAAAAGAAAAATAAATATATACGGACAAATCACACAGATTGAGCTAGCCGCAAAGTAAGTTCGAGACTTGTGTTATGGAATACTAACTCAACGATACTATATTTAATAACAAATATATGTATATTGTTAGCGGACTCGCATTTTCAAATCTATATAAGCGAGCGCAACCGTAGTTCGGCCCTTATTTGCTGCGCATTCGTCGAGCTATCAACACGTCATTTTGGTGATATTCTTCCTTCACATAACTTTTTCGTATTTTCGTTCCTGTTTATTTTGATTATTTAAGTTTTGATAATAAATCTTGTCGAAGTATATTTTATTTTTAATTTAAATTCCGCTTCTGAGCTAAAATCAGAAGTGGGATAGGCCTTCAGCCCACAGCTATTATTTTCTCTAGTTTTAATAAATAACAGGAACGAAAATTCAATTTGTTCTTATGTATTTTTGTTGCGTCGTTTTATTACTGAGTGTGTGTTTGGTGTGAAATTATTTTGAAGTGATATTTTTTTTGAACGGTAACGGTTATAAAGTGCAACAGTGCAATCTTAACGTTTTAGTGTCATCTAGTCATAAAAAGTGTAACCATAATGGGCCGTTCCAAACACAAGCGTTCGAAAAGTAGTTCGCGTCGTCGGCATGAGTCACGTTCTCGAAGTAGGTCACGTCGGTTGCGCCGGAGTATTTCAAATAGCCCTTTTTACACGACTGACCAAAAAAGGAGTGTTATGTTTTCAGGGTTCATGTATGTATGTATGTATGTAATTTCTTTATTCCACCATAAGTCCTGAACGGCTTAACAGATTTTGATGTGAGAGGTATTGTTAGATTCCTTGCATTAGCCCGAATGACATAGGCTATGTAAGATGTCAGTCGTGTTTTTTATTTTTAAATAATTAGCTTGTTGCAATACACCCTCGCCAGTGACAATTAATAGTGACGGGATCATTGCGATACAACAAAGTTTAAATGTTATAACGTCGCGTTTGGATGCATTAGAAAATAAAAATATGCCTCGAACTACCCTCGTTTGTAATGACGCCGCCGTTGTTAATTCGCAACAAATTGAGTCGTGTCGCGAAAGTTGCGATGGTATTAACTCGTGCAGTGCTCCCGTAAATACACAGCTTCAGTCATCCTCGGTAGTCTGTGACGATAATACGTCACATGTTGACAGTACTTTGTCGACAGCACAAGCACTAGTTGATGCCATCAAAACATTAGCTCCCGCACGTACTCAGTACTATGTATCTAATTTCGACCCTGCTATACATAATATAGAAGCGTGGTTTAAGGAGGTGGACCGGGCAAAGCTTTCTAACAATTGGGATGATCGTGAATGTTTGTCGCGTGTGGCTGGTTGCCTGAAGGGTGACGCAAAAGTATGGTTGAACGAATGGGTTTCAAATGATCGGTCCTGGTCCAACTTCAAGTTAGATTTTAGATCTCTGTGTCCGAATAAGTTAGATTTTGCGAATATTTTATTTGAAACAATGAATGCAACGTCGGACAAATACAGCACATATGCCGAATATGCGCGACGTACTTTGCTCAGGTTACGAATTGTACAAGGTTTGAGTGAGGATTTAATTACACAAATAACTATTAGAGGTATAACCGATGCACAAGTACTGCGCGGCTGCGGCTAATGCTAATCTTTGCCCAGATAATTTAGTTCAGTTTTTATCCATTTATGTCAAACCTGGCCACGGTAAACAGGGTTCTAAAACACATTTTGATAGAAAACGTGATCATTCTTACTCTAATGATAATAATTCGACTGTAAAATGTTCTTCCTGTGGCCAGATGGGGCATAAAAGTTATCGTTGTTATAAGAAATCTCGCCAGGTAGATAACGAACCAACAACATCCAATACTATTCTATGTACTTTTTGCAATAAGACTGGCCATACTCAAGACAAGTGCTTTGCTAAAGAAAGATCTGAATCTCGTAGTAAGTCGAGGTCAGGTCAGGCCGAGCCCTCACAAAATTAAAGCACTAATAGACTCGCACACTCCAGAAAATGTCAAAAAGTCGGACAATTTCTGGAGTTGGCAGGCTTAATTTTTAGGAGAAAAAAACAAAAAAAAGTCCTATTTCCCGTGTTACTTGTTGGCGGGTCCATCCCCAGAATTTTAATTTTATGATTATGCGTCGCCAAGGGATAATGATACCTCATACAGACTATCCAAACCGTAATCTTCTTGTTCAAGTAAATCACATTGGGCCATCCACAACTGTGCTGCAGAGCACACAGCTCCGTGGCGTGTGCTGCAGAGCACACAGCTCCGAGGCGTGTGCCGCAGAGCAGACAGCTCCGTGGCGTGTGCCGCAGAGCACACAGCTCCGTGGCGTGTGCCGCAGAGCACACAGCTCCGTGGCGTGTGCCGCAGAGCACACAGCTCCGTGGCGTGTGCCGCAGAGCACACAGCTCCGTGGCGTGTGCCGCAGAGCACACAGCTCCGTGGCGTGTGCCGCAGAGCACACAGCTCCGTGGCGTGTGCCGCAGAGCACACAGCTCCGTGGCGTGTGCCGCAAAGCACACAGCTCCGTGGCGTGTGCCGCAGAGCACACAGCTCCGTGGCGTGTGCCGCAGAGCACACCATTCCGTGGCGAGTGTTGCAGAGCACACAGCTCCGTGGCGTGGGCTGCAGAGCACACAGCTCCATGGCGTGCATATAGCCCGTGGCGTGGGCTGCACAGTACATGGCTCCGTGACGCGGCGAGTGGTTCCCTGACTCTTGTGCTGCTTTCTTTGTCAGTAAGTCTTACTCAATGCATGTGTCCTACAAAGCAATCATAACCGTTTTTGTCATGTTAGGAATTTTTGGGGGTCCCTCATTTCCCATAACTATTTCTCCCGTTAGGTAATTTAATTTTGCAAGTCATGACATTTCTCCTTTTCTCTTCGATAACTTTCTCTTGACCGACCTACATACCGACCATACAAGTAGGTACTATGACGAACAACGTTATGATTGTGGGAACCAAGCAGGTTAAGCCTTGACAGACGTAGAGCTACGTGGTTTGCTAGAGTGGTTGTTTATGGACAGACGTAGAGCTACGTGGTCCTTAAACATTGACATGCATAGAGCTATGTAGTCATTTTACTTGATTTTTGGTTCTGGACAGACGTAGAGCTACGTGGTCCTTTACCATTGACATGCGTAGAGTTACGTAGTCAATATTATTTGATACTGGCTTACAGACGTAGAGCTACGTGGTTTGCTAGAGTAGTTGTTTATGGACAGACGTAGAGCTACGTGGTCCTTAAACATTGACATGCATAGAGCTATGTAGTCATTTTACTTGATTTTTGGTTCTGGACAGACGTAGAGCTACGTGGTCCTTTACCATAGACATGCGTAGAGTTACGTAGTCAAATTTATTTGATTCTGGCTTACAGACGTAGAGCTACGTGGTTTGCCAGAAAAATTGGTTATGTCGACAGACGTAGAGCTACGTGGTCTTCATAACTACACATACTGGTTGTGTGAACAGACGTAGAGCTACGTGGTTCACAGAACTTATTTTTTTTTAGACTTGCGTGGTGCTGCATGCCATGTGATTTGTGGTTGCGTGAACAGACGTAGAGCTATGTGGTTCACGTACCTACTTGTTGTTGGTTATGTGGCGCTACGATAGTCTTTTAAACTGCTTATTTATTTTCATCATTACTATGCCTATTTTGTTACATAAGGGTCTAAATCCTTTTCGTTGTCTTTCAGATAATGATGAGGACGGAATATAGACCATCTAGCCGAGCTTTCCCGACTGGATACCGGTCCCTTATGCAGTCAAGGACAAGAGGTCGAGGACGACCTTAGTCAGGAGAGGCCGTGTTAGCGGACTCGCATTTTCAAATCTATATAAGCGAGCGCAACCGTAGTTCGGCCCTTATTTGCTGCGCATTCGTCGAGCTATCAACACGTCATTTTGGTGATATTCTTCCTTCACATAACTTTTTCGTATTTTCGTTCCTGTTTATTTTGATTATTTAAGTTTTGATAATAAATCTTGTCGAAGTATATTTTATTTTTAATTTAAATTCCGCTTCTGAGCTAAAAATATATATACATATATAGATCGTTGTGTAAATCCTTGGGGGAGGCCTTTGTCCAGCAGTGGACGTCTTTTGGCTGAGAGAGAGAGAGAGATATAGATAGATAGTTAGTTTTCAATATTTTATTGAATACTAGTTGTCGCCCGCGGCTTCGCCCGCGTGAGTTTGGCTTAGATGAAAAATTTTTTTGTGTTCCAAACTGTTTCAGATGTTTCGGATTTTCGATTTTTATACATCTACAGAAAATGTTCATCAGATTAATCAAGTTTTGCTAAGGCGCCATTTCCATATATGTTATAGTGTAGCTAGTCTCTTGGAGCTTTTCATCAGATGTTCCATATCTTCAATTTTTATACGTTAGCAGAAAATGCTCATCAGGTTGAACGATTTTTGCTAAGGCGCCATTTCCATATATGTTATAGTGTACCTGGTCTCTTGCAGTTCTTCATCAGATGTTCCAGATCTTCAATTTTTATACGTCAGCAGAAAATGCTCATCAGGTTGAACGACTTTTGTTAAGGCACCATTTCCATATTTCTTATGGTTTAGCTGTTCTGTTATGGTTCTTCATCAGGTGTTTCAGTTTTCAAAATCAATTATAGCCTATATGTTGCCCAGGTTTAATAGCGATACAACAAAAAAAGTTTCATTCAAATCCGTCCAGTAGTTTTAGCGTGAAACGCGTACATACATACAGTCAGACAGACAGACAAGAAATTCCAAAAAAAATTTTTTGCTTTCTATTGTTCTTTTTAAGTGTCCCTCTATCCATTTTAGTCAAAATATAAATGTACAGACAAAATATTTTTACTGTTTTATTATATGTAGATATAGACATATATCATTGACCACTACAATGAGATTCCACGATATCTAGTACCTATTATAGGTTATCGAAGGTAGAATCTTTGTTAAAAATTTCATAACATTTATCTACCATGATTGTAATAATAATAATAATAATTCTTTCTTTATTAATTTCCAACAACAAATGCCTTACTTCTCTAAATTAACTTAATATTTTACTTAGGTATAATACCTGTATGACCACCACCAGAAGTATTGTCACTGACACCTAAACTAGGCCTAGCCTGTAACTTAGGTGCCAGTTTTTTCCTATGACTTTAACACTATGATTAGAGACGGTGCACTCGTTCGCCATTCAATAATCATGTCAACAAATTTGCTTCTACCTGCACGACTGTTAACAAATCATCTCACGCGCAATGCGCGTGGACAGCTTGTGCAGAACTGGTTTTTGCTACAACTTAAACTATGGACTTAAGTATTTAGTTAGTTATTGTAATAAGATCAAGGTTTTATATATACATATATTGGCCATATACGAGACAATTTATTTTAAAAGCAAAATGAAATTTTCATTATTGACACCTGTCATTCATACCATCGCCCCGCAATTTTTTGTGCGATTTTTCGCATAACGCAATTTTCATAGCATAATCATTTTAATCAGAAATAAGAATCATGAGTCAAAGTGTATTACAAGATTATGTCATTGTTGAAAAACCCACTCCGGCAAATCTTCCAGAATTTTTGCCCTTTGCCTGCGGACAATTGAGAGCATCTTTTACTGTATTGGTCCAGACCAAAGAACAAGGTACCTATCACAATTCTACTACAAATTTAATTGTATTTTAAATGTCATCTTTTCTAAAGCCAATCCACTCTTTGTCCAGTGCATTATGAAACAAGTGTGCAAAGTTGGTCATTACGCACAAGTAATAAAGCCGAGTGTGCGTAATGACCGAATGCACACGTGTATCATACGACGACGTTTTTCAACACACTTGCGAGGTAAAAAAAATCATTTGGTCCTAACATCTAATTATTGGAAAGTGATTCCACTTTATAAACATTCGTATGCCGCCAAATGTTTAGATTTTGGAGGCAGTAAACTATTACTTGCATTACGCGCTTCGTTAGTGATTTCAAGTGGAGTTAAATTCACATATTCTTCCATACAAAAAAAAAAAAAAAACTAAAAAAATTCCATAAAAAAAACTGTTGTTATTTTCCCTATTTGATCTTAAATATTTATTATACGGCTAAATTAAAAATGCTTTGTGGAATTCATAATACGCGTTAGTTTTCTATCTTTTGTATAACGCATGTCTGAAAAGTAAGGAAATCTTCATTACCAAACACCTCCGTAATATATTCGTAATACCTTTGTAACTTATGGCATTATGGGCCTAAATTTGATGTAATAAGACCCACTTTACGAGCAAGGGTGTTGAGAAGTAAATTTCATCAAATCATTTAAAATCAGTTTATTTATTATTATAATATAAAGTATTATTTATTATAATATATAGTATAAGTACATATATATATTAGTATATACCATAACTAAATTGTACAGGTTCTATGTTCATCGATCGTTATTAAATCAATACAAACGTTTACATACTTAATTATATAATAAAAATTAATTAAAATTTGCGTGAAAATTACAAAAATTAATATTATTCAACAGTAGACTACGTGAGCAAGGCGGAAGAAAAATTAAAACCTAAATCAAAAGCTAAGTCGATGGCCACTATTCCAAAATCTTCGACAGAAGAGTTAGAACCAAGCGATAGAGCCATAACAACATATTCTGACGAAGATGAAGATGAAATTAAGATTACGGCCACTCTTGATAAGGCAACACAACTCATAGGGCTTTCGCTTGACCGCTGCGAAAAAACACCACGTTTGCTTCTGAAACTTATAGGGATGTGCGTACCATTTTGTCCTCATCTAAGCACGTTAATGCTACAAAACTGCAAATTAACTAGCCCATTAGTGTATGAAATTGCCAAGTTTCTTCCACAATCACAAATAACGGAGATAAGTCTTGACCAATCACCCATAGCGGACTCCGAGCGAAACTATTACTTGCTACTAGAAAGCGCATCAAAATTGCGCAGCCTGTCTTTGGCACATTGCAGTCTCTCCGACGTTGACTGTGAATTGTTGTTCGCCCAGTTAAATTACCCACTACCCGCATCTAAAACACTTATGACCTTAAATCTCACCAACAACTTTATTTCTGATACTGAAGCTCGCGTGATAGGTAACTGTTTACGAAGCAATAGAACTCTTCAATACCTGAATCTTGCTGGCAACCAGATAACTGATGATGGTGCTACATACATATTGAATAGTCTCGTCGAATTCCCATTAACTGCTGACGAAATATTTAACAAGAAAATGCGGTTTATGGACTATTTAAAAGTAAAGCAAAATGTATACGATAAATGTTACAAGGAAATAACGAATAATATGTTGGGAAAGAATTTTGATGAATTCAGTAAGACTAGCAAGCGTAAAGCATCAAAAGGTTTTCAACAACTCGCAAGAGGAAGCTCAAAAGAGATAATAGCTACTAAGGCACAGATGATGATGGAAGAACTTGTTGGTCATTACTTTGATCCTTTCTGTACAGAAGAGACGATTTACCGAGACAAATATATATACTGCACTGGAAACAAGACACTCTGCTGTCTGAACTTCGCCTATAATAATTTGGGTTTTATGAGTATAATGAAATTGATACAAGTAAAGAAGTACCAGAACTCTTTGAATATAAATTCTGGAACTGGGCTGTTATACGTGCCAATAGAAGGAAACTGTTTGCCGTTATGTAAGGAAACTTATATTCTCCAAGAATTGTTAGAGAATGCGGTTGTATCACGAACGACACGCTTGCCAACTCCAAAATCTCCGAAAGACCGCAGCAAAGGCAAAAAATAGTATATCCTGTCATTACTTCGCATTTAATACCTTTTACTTTCGACGTAATATATTCTAGATGTATTGTTTTAAGGTAGATTATTTTAGATAGATTGATATTCTTAATTTTATATAATTTTACGTGGTATTTGTAGGTGATTTGTCAAAGTTAATATTGTTATAAGTTTTATGTAAGTATTCAATAAAATATTTAGATTTATTTTGCAAATATTACATTTCACCATATTGTATACTATTGTACATGTATATGGCATCAACAAGAGTTTCTGCCTCTAGATAATAATAACAAAGGTTGAGTGAGCAATAACCATGGAGCGACAGGTGTCTCTGATGTAATCCTATTGGTTTAAAACAATAGTACAGAAATGATAGCTCATATATATTAAGTCATGGTGAAGATGGGGTCTATCGGGTTTGAGATTGCAGTTTAATTAAGACAGAAAGGTGTGACATGATAACACTGTCCGAATCTTGTCAAATCGCAAAGGCGGACGACTGTTGTCATCTATCGACACTAGTATATAACTGTAGGTATGCAGGTGAACTTTCCCATGGAATTCCTATAGGATTTATTAATCCTGTCGCCTAACCAGTTATTGGCCGTTTGGAATCGCAGGTAAATGCTTGGAAAAAATTAGTTCCATGGGTAAACGACACCATTTGGGTGTCATCGTTCAGCAGTATCATTGGTAGGTGTGGCGTACTAGCGGAGCTTGTTCCCGGCCACCCGCACTGAGCTGTGACTCATTACATTGAGATCCGTCTCGGCGTACGGTCGGGTGACTGAGTGCGAGAGTCGCCACTCATAGTTAATATCAAGTTGTTCTGTACCAACTTCTATCCATATTAATGTTAGTCTAGCAATACGGGGGAACACCAGTTATGAGGCCGTGGTGTACCTCATGCGCGGGACGAGGGGCGCATGACGATTGCCGTATACCTAATATCAGCCAGTACGGCACATGTCGACGAGGATGGGATTTTGTAAGTTTATTTTTATCATTCTTATACTCAAAAAAAAAAAAAAAAAAGAAGAAGGTATATTCAATTTAATTTTATGATCCTATCGCTGGGCTACTGCCTGCGTTAGAATTAGATACTTATTCGAGGGTAGAATCCTCAAAGATAAAAAATAATATTAATATATCGTATACTATTATTAGCCATCTCATTAATCAATAATTCAGTCAAAGGATACAAAATGACCTTGTTGGCTTTAGTCCTATAGACGCCTCAAAAGTAAATCAACAACAATACTTTTCTATATAAATATTAATTTCAATATTTTCCTGCCTCTATCGCTTGGTCATAGTTGCCGTGATAGTTATGAATATTACCCTCATTTGAAAAAAATATATATATGAAAGAAAATGTTTAGTACTGAACAATGAAAGACAAATACAGATTGTATGTATATTTCACGTAATATTTAATGACTCGAATGATGAGCGGCACCTAGCTGTTGTATGACCTAGCTATTGTAGCTTGCCGCTTAATACAATGTAAGTTATTCTGTTAACAATGGTTTTTTTCAGTACATTTAAAATATGAATGCATATTTTGGTTTCCTTATGTGGAAACTTCAGGTTAAAACGTAAATACAGTGATACGAATCTTGAGGTCATCGGCTGGACCGGCAGGACACAAGACGGAATATCATATTACCCACTAATTGATTGATTATTTTGCTGAGGGCGAAGTATATAACTCAATTACTTTTAATTTAACTTCGATTGTCCATTTAACGATTTACCATAAAAATGTTTGAAGCTCGATGTCGTGTCACTTGACAGATACAGCGAATTTTCAAATTTTCATCTTCTAAAGTATGGATTACCTTTGCTATTTTCAGAATAGAAAAAAAAACCTGTTTATTTTATTGAAAATAAAAATATTTATTTCGTCACCACAATCAATCAATCAGTTAAAACTTCGTCTTTAAAGTTAATACTTAGACGGTATTATTTAATATAAATGCAACCAGGGATTGTGGTCGGTTGATACCCGAACAAGAAAAAATCCTGTGTCCCTGGTTCCAAACCAGAATGAATATTATTAACTGATAGTTAATCGATGGTGTACTATTTACAGGTAAACATTGTGTTAGCCATATAAAATGTATATTTGAATATCGTGTTGGAAAAAAAGCAACAGAATTTGAACTAAGAGTATATTAAAATAGAAATAGGTATTTAAACAATACAAAGACGCAAATCAATTTAAGAAGGAACTATGGGTAATCAGCCTTGATATGAGTCTCAAAATATAAGAATCCTTTGAACCAAATAGTTCGAACTTGGCTAGTCTTGTAAACAAACTACCTGCCGAGATGCAATAAAATCCACAAAAAGAAGAATTTTTTTTACAATTATTAAAATAATTCATCTGGTTTCAAAGTATATAATGTTTAACCAGTATAATTTCAGCTTATGATTGACCGTAACACATATAATGTGTCCAGTATACAATTTACATTACTGAATGTTTGTTTGAGACTTGTTCACTGTATTTCTTCTCTGTGATTCCAATGTTCGAGGAGCTAGGACTGGTTTATGTAATACGGCGGCCCATCACGGCTTTGCACGGGTCGGGTATCCTATGTTTTGCATTGCATATAAGGGTAACCTTTGTTATTCAAAAATAATGTATCTTTCTTTGTATGTTAACACCTGAGTAGCTGATGCTGATAAGATAATAAATAAATAGATGCTGCTGAGATAAAAGCAAATGTATTCGAAAATACTTAAATGCTAATGAGTAGGTACAACGAACGCGATGCGATGATGTGCGAAGGTGAATCGTAAACTGATTGATAGATAGACAAAAATATGCATTCGTGTAATAATGCTTACCGGGCGATTTGTATGTGCGGTGAAACCGTACAATTCTGATGAAATAAGAAATTTCAAATTGATCCAGTGATTAAGATTTTCATTACAGTATAACAAAAACAACAAATCTTCAATTTTTGTAATATGAGTTTGGAAGTGTAAGAAATGTACTGTAAGTGTATTGTACACTATAATGTAATGTATATTCAATAAGAAATAAGTAAAAATAAATAGAAATACCTAAAGTAACCAATAGTGCTGCCTGAAAATTGACGAATTTGAGTACGAGTACCAAAAAATAAAAGCAGGAATGAGTACTTAGCATAGGTACTTAAACACAATATGTAAAATATGTCGATAAGTATATACATGTACAAAGTTTAAGCCACTAGGAAACCAATATTCTATAGATTAATAGATTTTTATGTACCTACTTAACTTTATTATGCATTTACAGTCTACTCTGTAAAATACAATGGTATTTTATTTAGAGGAATTTCATATTTTCTCAATGGTGAAAACGTGAATTAAATTTATTGCGAACGATTTTAGTATGATCGTTCGGTCCTGATAAATACAGTAACTGGTTAATATCTAACGATTTTGATACTTTTCAATATTATAACTACTTTAATTAACGAAGGCACACTCGGTTGTTTATATACGAGTATGTTTACATTAATTTACATCACAATTGTACAACAATGAGCAAGTAGGTGTAGGTACTACACATGCATGGACAAAGTACACTAATTGTTCTTTAATGCACTAAATACCATAATATACGATGAAAAAACAAACTATCTATAGTTTAGTTTTGTTTGTTTGTAAACTCTTTATACATAATGAAACAAAAAGAGAGACGTACAATGGCGGACTTATCCCAAAAAGGGATTTCTTCCAGTCAACCAAGTGTTTGAAAGAAATAAGAAATTAAAATTTCCAATTGTAAATGTGTAGATAGAGGTTATTTTCTATAGATCATTGACGGATTAAATAAAAAATGATCACTAGAGTTGTCACGACAACACAGTTAAAATATTTAAGATCATTGTATCAAATCAATGTTACTTGTACTATTGATAAATTAAATTACTCGAGCTTGGCAATTAAATTGCAAGAAATCAGCATTAAATTGCTAAAGTTACCTTTATAAACCAAAGTATAATTTTAAATAAATCAATATTATAGATATTTAAGTAAATACTAATGTGCTATGGAATAATGTTCTTCCAACCAGGTATTGAAGTTTATATTTATTGATAATATACAATACGTGAGTTTTGTGAGGAAAAAAATATGTGTAAGGACAATGATGACCTCTGTGTGTGGTCCCGGGATAAATTCTCGGTCAGGTCAAATTATCTTTTTGAATCGACCTGGGTCTAGTAGTGTGCCATCCTACACACAAGCGACTGTTAACAGCAATAATCCACAAATGTGGACAATAAAACAATGTGTAAGGACAATAAAGACAGCCTCCTTGTGTGGTCCCGGGTTAATTTCTCGGTCGGGTCAAATGATTTTTTTCAATCAACCTGAGTCTAGTGGTATGCTATCCTACAAAAAAAAAAAAAAGAGTCCTACTGTTAACAGCTAATTCGTAAAGAGTAACGACAATAACGGATAAAGTAACGACTGTTATAAATTTAACAGCTATTCCACGAAGGTAGAAAAGTAATGATTGTGGTGTAGCAGCTACGAGTATAAAATTATTGGAAAGACGTCCAATGTCAGCAAATCCGTGTTGTTGGGTTGTTATTTAAAAAATAAATGTGTTAGAAAAATATTGTAGGTACATGTATATGTCTGACAGCTATCTTGGTGATGACCAATGTTAGCAAATTAATGTTGTTGCATTGTAATATAATATATGTATAGTAGAAAAAATATACACATAGATTACTAAAAACTCGAATTACATGCTGAACATGCATGCTATAGGCAAGTTACAAAAAGCTCGTTGCCAAATTGAGTTTGGTGGAGAAATACGGAATAGTCACTTCTCAGCTGATAGGTACATGAATAAGTACAATGAATATGTATTGTTATAAACAATAATAGGAATATTACATATAATTTATTAATATAATTATTGTAATAAAGAAAAATTAATCATTTTAAAAACTAAAATAAAACTAAAAAAAAAAAAATATGTTATACAGTCATGACAAGATGTTGCTCAGAAGAGTGACAGTATTGCCAAGTTGATTAGAAATGCTGATCCTTGGATAAAATTAGATTAATTAATTATTAGTTGTTTTTAAACAGATTTTGCTTGTAAACAACGCATCATGATTTGTTGATAGCAAATCCTTATCTGTATAGTTTTTTATAGAGATGATCTATAGGCTGATCCGGCTATATGTAGATCCATAATTTCCTTCCTGTCCAAAATAACTAACAATATTTCTGACATTTCTTTAAAGTTTTGACACATTGTAACAGTTGTCATTGTTCATTTTCCAACTGTAGTAATTATTACAGAATACTATTTCTACAAACATCAAACCTGGTAGTCCAATCTAAAATACTTGAAAAAAAAAAATGATGAAACCACATATAAATAAATACAATGATACGTGGTTATTATTACAATTCGGTTAACTGAAAACCTAGTATCGACCTCTGACATCATGGGGATGAATTTATAGTACGAAAGACATAAGAAGAAAAAAAAAAAAGGAAAAGTGGCCGATGTTGGGAAAGTGGATATGTTGACTGATAATTTAAACTTTGTTGGTTATGATGAGATTGAAATCTGTGAAACTAAATGACTTTCGGTAAAGGAAATGTCGCAGAATATTTTAATGATCCCGATTTGCGAGATGAGAATCGAAATTTATTGATGCAGATATTTATATGATTCCTATGAGATTGTTCGCGTTCTTTATACGTCATGTAAAAACATATCAAAATAAAAAATAGAAAACATGTCATGTCAGAATGACATAATAGGGACCAATACTGTAATGAGTTTCTTTCGGCGTTTCTTCTCAGCAGTGGTCGTTCCGAAACGCTGGTAGTTTGCAGCTTTAAGAATTGTGATGCTGTATAATTTGAAATTTGATGTAAAGGGTTACTTTTGATTTTGATTTCATACTAGTGGTCACTAAATTTATTGACAACCTTTGTCTGTATTAAAATCATTAAAAGAAGGGAGGGATGTGGCGTACTAGCGGAGCTTGTTCCCGGCCACCCGCACTGAGCTGTGACTCATTACATTGAGATCCGTCTCGGCGTACGGTCGGGTGACTGAGTGCGAGAGTCGCCACTCATAGTTAATATCAAGTTGTTCTGTACCAACTTCTATCCATATTAATGTTAGTCTAGCAATACGGGGGAACACCAGTTATGAGGCCGTGGTGTACCTCATGCGCGGGACGAGGGGCGCATGACGATTGCCGTATACCTAATATCAGCCAGTACGGCACAGTAGGTAACAAACGATAAATTTCTAATGGCACTTTTAAAAATCTTTTACATAAATTTCTATCCTTTACTGCCAGACAGACTTATTTTATTTTTTTAAAGCTAAGTAATTAACTGATTTAATCAGAAAGTAGCAATTACTTTCAAATAGGTCAGCTATCAATAAAATCTAAAGCAAAACCATGTAGTATGCATTAGTTGGTATAATTATTGCGATAGTAATAATAACATTTCATACAAATAGCGTCACAGTTCTTTAAGCTTTATATCATTGATAATTTTATTTTAGAATTAATGTTCTTGTCGATATGGGCCTAGACTCTTTTCTTGGTCTATGTTCAGCATGTTTTTGAACATTCAACGAAATTTTCATGTGTTTTATTATCGAAATGGTTAACTTAAAAAAAACTCCGCAACACTTAATTCAATTGTTTATACTATTCTGCGACGAGCAGCCTTGCGGTCAAAGGGTCAAAATAAAATGAAATTTTCATTCTAAGTATTTTGTATGGTTAACTTAAAAAAAACTCCGCAACAGTTAATTCAATTGTTTATACTATTCTGCGACGAGCAGCCTGGCGGTCAAAGGGTCGAAATAAAATGAAATCTTCATTCTAAGTATTTGGTAGCAAACCGCAAGTATATTTAGAAACAGGAAATCGTTTGAATTACATCAATCAGTCCCAAACCAAAGGCACAGTAGATATATAAATCTAACTTTATATTATGCCAAGGCTCGTTTGAAATTTTGACATTGCAGCCTGTGGCACAGCATCAATCGGAGTTGGTTTCTTTGATCACAGGTGCAGAAATGGTAACAACCCTCTCACATTATTTAATAGGAAATATTACGCAAAACTCAACGCGGAAAGTGGCATCAGCACACACAATGAACAAACCACTCGTTACCATGGTGTATAAACCAACTTCATTCTTTTCATCTTGCTTTGAAAGACTTGTAATGGTATATGTCATCATCATCATCAACGTCAGCTTTCTACTACCCACTGCTGGGTATAAGCCTCCCTCTGTCTACGCCATGCTTATCTTTCCTGGGCCACCGCAATCCAGTTCCTGCCAGCTTATATGTACCTATATGGACAAATCACACAGATTGAGTTAGCCCCAAAGTCATTTCGAGACTTGTGTTATAGGATACTAACTCAACGATACTATATTTTATAACAAATACACATACAGATAAACATCCAAATCCCAGGATAATCTGAAATAGATCATTTTCCATTATGCCCGACCGGGGATCGAACCCACCTCCGGTGTGACAGCCCGGCCGCGTGATGACCGTTATGCCACGGAGGTCGTCAAAACTGTGTTCACTCTCGTGTCTTCTATCGTCTATACTCCTTACCTCGTCGACCCATCTACTTTTACATGTATCTAGGTACTCTGTTTTCTTCTTTTGCTAGTGCTGCGTACTGACGTGATAATATCGCAATAATATTTCGAACGTGCTGTTGAGAAAACAATGCATGATCTTGATTTGAGTTTTTATAGGGAATAAAATGTGTTTTATAGAATTTTTGTCTCTCTTTAGGTTTTAACGCGCATCATGCCAAAACTACTGAATGAAGTTGATGCGGTTTTCACAGTAGTATTCTTGAAAGTCTTACATAAAATTTGCAGCATGTTTTTTCTTTATAGATACGCCGCTGATGACCTGAGATATAACTATAGTACAGTCCGCGAGGCCTAAGCTGAGCCCTGCATATGTGTAAGTAATTCCGAATAGTAAGTGCGCAGCAGATTGCGCAGGACAAGTGACGCCTCACACATCACGCTGGTTATCAAAATGTTGTACAAACACTGCCTTTTTACACTAACTGTGTGCACTCACACAAATGCAAAGCTCAGCTTAGGCCTCGCGGACTGTAACTATAGTCCACGCAGACGAAATCGCGAGAAATGCTCGAAGGTGGTGACACTTTCGAGCAACAAGGACTTCCGCGCGCGGCTCGGGTCCGTGTTGCTCTATACCACCAATAAATTAGTGATAAATAAGTACTTTCAACTCGTTGGATGAGTTTAAATTAAATAGTTTAAAGTGTCAGATATTATCATCCTGTTTGGCACCTAAGAAGCCATAACCGTACTGAAGCATTAATCAACTACTCAGCTCGGGTAGTCTGAACCAATAAGGTTGTATATAACTCATCAAATCTAATTTGGCTCGCCCGACCCCCTCTCAAAGGGTTAAATGTATTACACAGGGTGTTAATATCACAGGTGCTACCTCATTGTTCGGCTTCATATTGATGATTTTATCATGTGATTCTATCCTATCCTGTATTTTGTATATTTATTAGCATGTGACCGAGACTTTGTTCCCGTGGAATTTTCGAAAAATCCTTTCGTAGAAAATTCTTTAACGCAAATTTAAGCTTCCTACGCCTAGTAGGATTGACTTACCGTTGGCTGTCAGTCACTCAAACGATTTTCTTTTTTTTATATATTCTTTTTATAATTTTACAAGTTATTTTTAGTTAACAAAAACAAATAGGGTATTTGACAAGGTTTTTTTTATTTGATTTATGGAAAGATTATGTAAAAGTGTAGTAACAAACTGTTTTTATTTTTTTAAATTTCGACCTAATTATCAAGTTATATCTAATTAAAAGTACCAAAAAATCCGATGCCCCGAAAAAATCCGATCACTTCTTGTCAGTTCACGAAACAAACCCGAGCTCTACACCCGCGCGGGCCCAGCGCCGGCGGGGAGAGGCGCACCGAGTAGGGAAAACACCTGTGTGACGTCACCGGGCTAATCGGAAGTGTTCGGTAACTGTTCGGCGTATTCCGTTGGTATGAATTTTCAATTTGAAATAACTAGGTAATTAAATCAAAAATAAAAAAAATAAAAACAGTTTGTTATAAAACTTGTATATGATCTTTCCATTTATTCAAAAATATGTTGAAAAATTACACCTTGTCAAATACCCTATTGTGACCAGCCCCAGATTTCAAGTTAGACTTTTAGCTACACAACTGTGATTGAAACCGCATTAAATTTCATTCAGTAGTTTTTGCATGATGCACGTACAAACTTACAGACAGAGAATTTTTCTTTATCATTAATTTTGGTTTTCATAGGCCAGACCCCTCGTTTGTACAGACATACACCAGTTACACTTCTATTATGAATTGAATTGAATTGAATTGAATTGAATTGAATTGAATTGAATTGAATTGAATTGAATTGAATATTTATAGATAGATAGGGTATACCCATATACCCTAAATACCACATCGGTATTCTTGTTGTAAAACCGCAAGTAGGAAGTTGTTAACAAATGTTATGAAACTTACAGCATTGTTATAAAATATGCGAAACTTATCCATCAACAAAGAACAAACAATTTTCATTATATCGTAGCAGATTTGTGGAGTGTATAAGTCTTTATATTGAGGTCGCAGGTTCGAATCTAATAGTAAAGAAAAGGTCATTAGCCATTTAAATACACATATACACACATGCACACCATACACATACACATACATACACACCTACATACACCATACACACATACCACACCATACACACATATTTTACCTATTAGTCTCAATTTGTATCCTTTATGTGTTTGGTGCAATAAAGCATTTTTACTTACTTACTTACTCAAATGTCCCCAGTGCTGGGGAAAACAAAGACCAATGAGTCTTTTTTATGAATGGAAAGGAAGGTGGGCCCAATGTGGATTGGTGGGTTATAATAACTGCGATTATAACCGGGACCCACGACTTAATACATTTTGGTCACCCATCCCATGACCGACCATTCCGAAAGTTGCTTAACCGCCACTATCGTTGGCCGAGTGAGCGAACGACTGCACTACCGATAGATATAGATCTATTCAAAATTTAATGATGAGGGATTAAATAGTTAATGCGCATGAAATATAGACTATCAATTAGTTCCATATAAATGTGTGACAGCGAATAAAACAGGTTAACAAACGCGCGCATTAGTTACCAATCTAACCTACAATAACAAACAGTCATTTTTAGAGTGCAAAAACTTAATTAACTCAGAATTAAGCTAAATTCTCAAACTAGTGAAACACTAATTTCACACGAGAAGACAACGCCGCTAAGACGAACGGCGCTTGTGACTCAAACAGCTTGGGTCTTAGACTGAATAAAAAGTAAAGACTGCGATGTCTAAATAAAATAAGAAAATTAACTGGTTGCTGAATCGTATTTATCGTGAGAAAACCTGCAATCTAGTTGATCGTTATCAGTAGTGCGTGAAATGGAGAAGGCAATGGCAAACCAGTGTCAGTGTGTGTTTCATTCAACATAATGACATGACCCTCGGTCATGAGGAATACGACGAATAGAGGAGGAATCGCATTCATCCATTATTTGGTGCAAATAGCAGAAAAGAAAAATTTCTATAAATAGAACTGTTAATTATATGCTCTAAGAAAAATTTTACCCTGTACGACAAAACAGTAATTCGGGGTTGGATCCATCATCATCTCAGCCTCAAGAAATTCTACTTGCCTCGTACTACTTTTGCATAAATTGGTTGTGAGCGGCCTGCGTTCAGCTCCTTCCAACAACTTTTAAAGTATCATCCGACCACCTAGTTGCTGGATGTCCTATGCTGCGTCTGCCGGAATGAGACCACTACTCCCGAACTCCTCTGCCTCAACGGTCATCGTTTCTGCGCACTATAGTGATATGTCCCACCTGCTTCAGCATGCTGATCTATTGCGCTATGTCAGGAAAGTTCGTTCTTGTAACAAATTTCGTAATTTCTGATCAGATTACACAAATAAACAGCATACTGCTCTCCATATTGTGCAAGCCTCCGTCTTTATTTTTCCTCAAAGTACAGCTTAGTACTAGGAGTCCAGAACGTGCTAGGAAACGTTAAACCGACAGACAAACAGGCTCATTACCGCCGACTTGCGCCGAGTCGTCACATTCACTGCGCACTCCGACCTGAGACTCCGACGTAAACTTCGCGGTTTTATGTTGCTCTGGTCCCACGCCGATGCATTCATACTTATTGACTTCGCAAGTTTTCATTTTATTACTAGCTCCACCATCTACCGTGGGAAAATCGGGATAAAAAATAGCCTATATGTTACGGCACTATATTCTCTACCTGTGTACTAAATTTCATCGCAATCTGTCCAGCTGTATTGGTGTGATTGTAGTATCCAATAAACAAAGGTCCACATCACCCTGGTAGATCTCACCCTAAAAGTTTAAGCTCAATTAAAAATTCCGCCGTAGTTGGTAAATAAAATAAATTATAGTTCAAAATCTGGATAAAGTGCAGGTCATTAAAATTAATCATTTATCATTAAAATTAAAATCAAATTAGTTCAAGCAGGTACCTAGTCAATGTACTCTCCAAAATCAATCTTTATTAGAGAACTATATAACTTTGTAATACTTTAATCCGAGTATTCATTACTTGTAATATTTACTCTACAGATTTATTATTAAGCCCTTTGCAAGTAAAGTTTCCATAACAACGTTTAATATTTATTAATTTGCCTACAAAAGTTTGGAAATTCAACAATATTTCTCGGTGCTTATACCCTAAATTATATTTTGCCTTAATCAATCTAGTATCAATGAAACTAGGAAGTTTAAAATTATAGGTAGAAAATTGTAAAGTTAAAAAGAAATTGAGTTCATTCGAATACTATGTATAAACAACAATACAAGGTTCAATTGAGTTTGTGCGAGTAAGCTAGTTAGCTTCAGCATCCTAGCGACTTATCGTAGATGGCAGCGAAATAACTCGACTTCTATAGTTCTATCTATTTACATTTTACTAGCCGCGCCCCGGGGCTTCGCTCCCGTGGGAATTCCGAGATAAAAAGTGTATGTGCTATTCCCGGTATTTTCCTACCCGTATACCAAATTTCTGTGGTATTTCTGCGGCGATGTTTCTGGCCTGTGGTGTGGCCCTAGAATAGCACCAACCCATCTCTTCCCGTGGGTGTCGTAAGAGGCGACTAAGGGATTAAAAACACCGGAGGATGGGCAGCAGCATCTTTCCGCGTACTATGCCATCACACTGCGATCGCCAACCCGCCTGCCAAGCGTGGCGATTACGGCAAAACCCCCCACGGGTAAAATCCTTGGGGAGGCCTTTTTCCAGCAGTGGGCGTCTTTAGGCTGAGAGAGATACCAAATTTCATCGAAATCCGTCAAGTGCATTTTGCGTGATTGCTAACAAACATCTTCACAAACTCACATACTCATATTCAAACTTTCGCGTTTTTAATGTGTATGATTCCAATTTTTATTTTGTAAACCTTATTTTGCAAATCCAAGAAGACTAAATAAATACTCAGGTAATTTCAATTTTACGCATACCCTGAATGTATATCAGTATCAAAATGGAGAAATCAAATAGAACTTTCTAGTCCCGTGTTGTGACCACTCAAACAAGCAAAAATTTCATCTCCTAAAATGTTTGCTGCCAAATTCGCTACAAATTAAAAAGTTTGTCCGCTTAACTTGGCAATTTAATGTACAAGTTCCAATGTACAGTGAACAGTACATGATTGAAGACACTTAATAGACTCCGGGCTGGTGTTGGGAGATGCACTGAAAGCCGGGCTTCTCTAGCAATAACCAGTATGACTGCGGCGATGTTAAAACTATGGCCCACCTGTTGTCATGTCCCAAATGCCCGACTTTCTGCACCATGGAAGACTTGAACGAGGCCAACGACAGGGCGATCAGCGTGGCCAAATACTGGTCCAAATTGATTTGAATAGCCATTCCGACTCGACAAGAAGAAGTACATATGATTCTGTCCAAATTTGCCTCAATCTTCAAAATTGTACAATAAACAGTTTTGACAATGTCTTTCAAAGCATGACAAATGACATTTCCCAATTTGCTGGTGCCGCCATCTGTGTCGAGCTTTACTATTATAATCATAAATCCTACAAATCCTGCTATATCAATCAATACATATAATAAAACTGTAACTGGTCTGTGTCTGTACATAGAAGATTTTTAAGAAAAAAAACTATGAGGGGTCTTCTTGGGGCCAAGAGAAGACAAAACCATTTTTTGTAGATTTTTTGTCTGTCTGTCTGTCTTTCTGTCTATATGTTTGTACGCGCATCACGCAAAAACATTTGGACCAAATTGGATGCAGTTTTCACTGTTATATTATAGAACTTAAAAATCTGGCGTAAGTACTCGCTTACATTATTAATCATCTATACATATAATAAAACAGTAAAAATATTTTGTCTGTACATTTTGTATTTTGACTGAAATGGAGGGACATTTAAAAAGAATAATAGAAAGCAAAAAAAAAATTTTTGGAATTTCTTGTCTGTCTGTCTGTCTGTCTGTATGTATGTATGCGTTTCACGCAAAAACTACTGGACGGATTTGAATGAAACTTTTTTGTTGTATAGCTATTAAGTCTAGGCAACATATAGGCTATAATTGATTTTGAAAACTGGAACACCTGATGAAGAACCATAACAGAACAGCTAAACTATAAGAAATATGGAAATGGTACCTTCGCAAAAGTTTATCAATCTGACGAGCATTTTCTGTTGACGTATAAAAATCTATGATCAGAAACATCTGTTGAAGAACTCCAAGAGACCAGCTACACTATAACATATATGGAAATGGCTCCTTAGCGAAAGTCGTTCAACCTGATGAGCATTTTCTGCTGACGTATAAAAATTGACGATCTGGATATTCTGATGAAGAACTCCGAGAGTTCAGCTACGCTATAAGATATATGGAAATGGCGCCTTAGTGAAAATTGTTCAACCTGATGAGCATTTTCTGCTGAACTACAGTTTGGAACACAAAAAGATTTTTCATTTTTAAGCTAAACTCACGCGGGCGAAGCCGCGGGCAACAGCTAGTCTATCATAAAGTATATCATCTGAAGGAATTGAATAAAAATCAATAGTTCAACTCAAGATGTTTTTTATTTAAAGAATAATTAAACACACGAAATGTTACACGTTCCGCTAGACTCCATAGGCAAGTATATAAGAACATACATATAGAACCACATCCGGTGACCACAGACAAATCATAGATATTCCAAGGACTAATAGAAATTACATTGCCATCATAAAATACAACACCCTCCCTCAATGTAATTACCTTTACAAAAAACAATTATTCAAACTCTAGACCACACTTAACTATACATCTATTAAACAACTCTTTGTTCAATGGCTTTGTGAACACATCAGCAGGTTGTTGACCTGTCCTTATATAACTAACATTAATTTTCTTATTTTTTATCAAATCTTTGATAAAGTGGAAACGGATGTCAACATGTTTCAGACGCTTAATGCAATCTGTTGCTGCAGTTAATATTGCTGACTGATTATCGCAAGAAATATTTACAGGGCAAACACTCTGGAAACCAAAATCACTTAAAATGTTTATAATCCAGCATGCTTCGCTGGCAGCCATGCTCAAAGCAACATACTCAGACTCAGTTGATGACAGGCTTACTGATGCCTGTTTTCTAGAGCTCCATAATATCAAACAATTTGAAAATAAAAACATGTATCCAGTGGTGGACTTTCTGTCTCTTAAATCCCCACCCCAGTCAGCATCACAAAACCCTTCTAAAATTACATCCCTACACTTATAAATCAGTTTATATTGTAATGTAAATTTAACATAATGTAACACTCTTTTCAAAGCAGTTAGTAAAACATTATAGGCACATTTTTGATACCTACTTAACATTGTAACTGCAAAACATAAATCGGGTCTTGTACCTTGAACAGCATACATCAAACTACCTATTATTTGTCTACACAATTTTTCAATGTTTACATCTACTTGTTGACTTTCAAGAATTTTATAATTAAAATTACAATCCATTGGTGTACTCATAGGCTTACAGTTTTCCATTTTAAATTTTTTAAGAACATTTTCAAGATACTCCCTTTGATTTAATTCAGTAACTCCCTTTTCTAAATCTTGTTTAACATGAATCCCAAGAAAGTTTGATACAAATCCCAAATCCTTCATGTCAAATTTACTATTCAGCATGGACTTAAGGTCGCCTATTTCCTTTTCACTGTCACCAAAAATTAACAAATCGTCAACATATAACAAAACATAAGTGTTAGAATTACAGTTACGTTTAATATACAAACAGGAATCACTCTGGGATCTGGCAAAGCCTACTTTCATTATTACAGAATTAAATTTATCATTCCAGTATTTGGGTGACTTTTTTAAGCCATATAAAGACTTATTTAGCTTAACAATATTTTTATCCCCGGTATAAGCACCTTCTGGTAACTGTAAATACACTATTTCATCAATATTCCCATACAAAAAAGCCCCTGTTACATCCATCTGATAAATATGCAATTTCATCTTTGTAGCCACCGACACAAATAACCTAAAAGTTGATAATTTAGCTACAGGTGCATAGATTTCATACATGTCCATCATATCATCCTGCTCAAACCCCCTTGCCACTAATCTGGCCTTGTACTTGACAGTATCATTAAAATGTTTTATTCTTAAAACCCACTTACTACTAATTACCTTTTTATTTACTGGCACATCACATATTTCCCAAGTTTGGTTTTCTTTTAAAGTTTGCAACTCTCTGTCGATCGCCTCTTTCCAGCTCGAAGCATCTGGCCTGCTCATGGCCTCCCTGTATGACACTGGATCTGGAATGTCACTAACATGCACATTGTTACATTTATAAAACGATGTTTCTTTCCTTCTTCTTACAGGTCTCTCACGACTATAAGACTGTACATTTTCATCGCCAGAGAAACTTAAATTGCCACTTGGTTCATAATCACTTCCAGATTCTGTCTCATATACTAACTCGTCACTATCATCCTCAGATTTATTATTCTCCTCTTCATTCACCACAATCTCAGTCTCCTGGTGCTGTTGATCATCTAATGTCACTGTTTCTATTGTTTCCTCAGCTATATTTCTTTCATTTTCTAGGAAAACTAAATCTCTTTTCATTTCTACTGTATTCTTCTGGGGAAAGTATATCCTGTAACCTTTTACTTCTTCATTATATCCCACCATTAATCCTTTCTCTCCTTTCTTATCCCATTTTCTTCTTCTTACTTTAGGAATATGCGCATATACTGGAGCGCCAAACACCATCAATGTGCTAATATCAAATGTCTTGTTTGTCCAAACTTCAAATGGTGATTTTCCTTCTGTTTTACTCTTTCCAGTTCTATTTATGACAAATACTGCTGTATTCACAGCCTCTGCCCATAGTTTTTTAGGTAAATTCTTTGCAAGCAACATCGTCCTGGCTGCTTCAACCAATGTTCTGTTCTCCCTTTCAGCTTTTCCATTTTGCTCAGGCGTATATGGCACAGACAATTGATGAGTAATGCCACGCCTTGAGAACATTTCTTTCACCTCCTTGTTTGTAAATTCTAAGCCATTGTCGCTTCTAAAAATCATAACCTTATTTCCAGTAATATTTTCAGCTTTGTTCAAAAATTCTTCTATGTAGCTCTTGGTTTCGTGTTTATTTTTAATGAAATATGTATATCTGTAGTTAGAAAAATCATCCTTGATCAACAAATAATATCTCGAACCGCCTAGCGACGTCTCCTCCATCGGGCCACACAAGTCGGCGTGTACCAACTCACATGTTTTCGTACTAACATAGTCACTTCTTGTGAAGGGTAACCGATGAATTTTTCCTTGTAAACAACTCTCACACTTCGGGACAAATCTTTGTTTGGCGTCGATGTTGTTTTTCTGCAATACTGCCTTGACGTGCTCGAAGTTTTGGTGTGCTAATTTTTCATGCCACATATTTATGTCGTTTAATTCTGATTTTGCAACATTCGCCGTATTGCATTTAAAGCGCAAATCCATATAATAACCATTTCCAACTCGATTTGCAATCGCACAAACAACGCCATTTTTATAAAATTTGCAACAGTTGTCATCTGTCATCATGACATATCCCTTGTCAGTCGCTCGGTTGACAGAGAACAAGTTTATTTTCAAGTCAGGAACGAATAGTACATTGTCTATGGTTGAATCAATCCATTCATTTCCGTTTCGCACCTGCACTGCCATCTGTCCACGTCCTAACACACTAATTGCGCTTCCATTACCGACTATCACTGTCTCTTGTACATTATTTGTAAAATGCGTAAACAATGCACGATCACAACACATATGTTCATCTGCACCAGAGTCTACGAGCCACTTAGATTGTTCATACTGTCCGTACACTGAGTTCACCACCACAAATGCATTATTTTTCTTATCATTGTCGTTATTACGCCTATTGTCCTTGTTTTTCTTGAACCAACACTGATTTTGAAAATGTCCGACTTTACCACAATAGAAGCATTTGTTATTCGAGTTCCCTTCACTGTTCTTTTTATCACTGTCTCTGTTATTTTTACACTCATTCTGAAAATGTCCTATTTTCCCACACTTGAAACATTTTACCGGCTTTCTACTCTTCACAACAAAGGCAGACGATGAAGTTTGCTGCGGCTCCTCATTTTTGCTCTTTAACCTTTCTTCTTCCATTAGTAATCTCGCGACTAGATTATCCAATGTTTGTTTATCATCCGGAGCGGATTCCCATGCCGAAATAAAGTGTTTATATTCTTCCGGCAAAGACATAAGTATTTTCGTGATAACGAATTTTTCTGAGATATCTTCTCCCATTTGTTTCAGCTGGCTCTGCATTTCCTGAATTTTTGACATAAACACAGACATATCGGTATCTTTTTCATATTTGTATTGAAAGAATCTCTGTTGAACAATGTGAATGCTCGTCTCTGTTTTTTGTTCATACACACTCTGGAGCTTCCTCCACATTTCAGCTGCAGTTGAGCACGAGATTATGTGTAACATCACATCTTCAGTAATTCTCGTCACTATTAATGACTGTGCCTTGGCATCCTTGTTTTCCCATGCGGCCAATGCAGTTTTCTCAGACCCTTCTGGTTTTTTACTTCGGCCTTCCACTATATCCAACCAACCTTGCCCACGCAACAGTACTGTCATCTGAAACTTCCATACATTCCAGTTCCTGGGACCTTCCAGTTTTATGGTATTCAAATGTTGTTGCAATTGTAAACCTTCCATCTTGATCTATCGCCTTCCTGCACACGTCGCAAATTCCTAACCTCTCTCCCGGCTAGTCTCAAGTGCAGTGTTTTTACTATTATTTCTATCCAATTCTCTGCGGTATATGTGCCTGGGCCCATAACCTGAAGGAATTGAATAAAAATCAATAGTTCAACTCAAGATGTTTTTTATTTAAAGAATAATTAAACACACGAAATGTTACACGTTCCGCTAGACTCCATAGGCAAGTATATAAGAACATACATATAGAACCACATCCGGTGACCACAGACAAATCATAGATATTCCAAGGACTAATAGAAATTACATTGCCATCATAAAATACAACATCATCTTGATACGCCGCTTAGAACCTGAGATATGCGCGGACGAAGTCGCGGGCACATAGTAATATTACAAATGCTAAAGTTTGGATGTGAGTTTGTGAGCTTGTCGATGTGCAACCGTCTGTACTCCAACTGTCCATAGCCACAGGCGTCGACAAATTCATTTATTACATTTTTCATGCGTTTCAATAAAGTTCTTCTAAATAGCCTAAGGATATTTTTCGTTATATCTTTTTTATAATCGTTATGATATTCAAAATCAATTTTTTGTTCAAACATATTGTTTTTACGAATTATTTTAGGATATTAACAATTTTGTTTTAAATTAAAAATGGCTAACAACGTATATGCACAATATTTTATTTATAATTATATATGTATTTTAGTCTTTTTTAGGGTATTTTAGTCTTTTTTAGGGTTCCGTAGTCCGACAAGGAACCCTTATAAGATCGTCAGTCCGTCCGTCCGTCCTAGTATGTCACAGCAGAATATCTTATACGTTTATGGACTGATTTGCATGTAACTTAGTTCGAGGATACTTCACATATAGATCTAATTTTTAAAAATACAAAAAATTACAATTACCCCTTTTTAAGGGTACCTCCCCATACATGTAAAGGGGGGGTGAATTATTTTTTTGAGTGCATACCCTTATGTGGAGTATAGTTGAAAAGGACTATAAAAATAAGGTAGGGTTTCCATACAACACTTTTTAATCAGCTTTACGATATGCGAGATATAGCCCGACAAAGTCGTTTACACGGTGTCCCCCCCCCTGTAATTTCTAAAGTCTTGGACCTATAAACTTCAAATCACTCACGTAAAGAAACAGGCGCGGAATCTTTTATTTAAAATTGTTTCGGGTACCCTGTGATGAATACTTTTGAAATTATAAATAAAATTAAAATATATAATTTTTTTTCCAAAAGAACAGTATAATCTTAAAAAGTTTTTTTACATATTTTTATGATGATGCAAGAAATGCAAAACAGCGCGGTGCCAAAAATGACTACGGAACCCTACTTTATGCGTGATCCGACACGCACTTGGCCGGTTTTTTTATTTTTAAATTAACATATTTTTACCAATTTTATGAAGTAAAAAAAAAACAAAACAAATTATAAACTAAAAAAGATAAATAAAACTAAAATTAAAAATATTTATATATTTTTTCTTAATCTATCTTTTAATATGGCGTTGACTCAATAGGCCAGTTAGTTAATTTACGGTGCTTAGATACCTCTCAAAAGTACAGGCAAACTTTCAATAAAGTATTTTTGACTTTGAGTAATTAAACTGTAACTTAACAATATATTTATTGTTCATGTACTAGTTCAGAGGAGAGATCCTCTGAATAGATTTTTTTCCTACTTTTCCCATACATATTGATTCTAGCAATCCCATAAAAAATGTCCTTAGACTTAACAAAAACCGGCCAACAGCGAGTCAAGCTCGCGCACCAAGGGTTCAAAAACAAACTTAACTTTGCAGTTCTATCCCTAGGATTCATACTGCACCGAGTGCAAAAATAAGTTTGTAACAGTTTTTTTAAGACTTCCAACAACATATTTACAACTTATACAGATTTATGTATATAAAATATAAAAAAAAAATATATTCTAAAACCTATCGTGACTGTAAACGAGAATTATCGTCCTGGTTACAGAAGCTAACTTACGACGAAACAGAAGCACTACTTATTCCATTAAAATAAATAAATAAATATAATAAATAAGTAAAACATACACAATATCTGATACTTGCTAGACACTAATTACACTTCACATACACTACATCATTAAGATTAAAACTTTCTAAATTACTTGTACTTTTGTTATGCATTTATTTAGTTTTTATTATTTACTATGATATGTCATGTTACGAAAGAGCGGACTCACCAGACACAGGTTTTATAAAACTTAATTGGTGAGCCCCTGCAACCTATGTATTATGCATTAAGTTTAAAGAATAAAGAATTTTTGAATTTTGAATGTAGGTACTAGTACTGTTAGACCAAGCTTTTTGGCAAATTTCATATTTTATATCAACCGGAAGCACCCCATAGGTTTTGATTGCTGTCTGAAATCGCAAAATATGCAAAATATCGTAACATTTATGGTAATACTAGCATTCGCCCGCGTGAATTTCCCACGGGAACCGTCCCTTTTCCCGGGATGAAAGGTACCCTATGTCCTTCTCCGTACTTCTAACTATGTGTATGCGAAATTTCAGAAAGATTGGTTCAGTAGACGAAGCGTGAAGAGGTAACAAACAAACAAACAAACTCACTTTCACTTTTATAATATTAGTTAGGATTCCTGATTGCGTTGACGGATAATTTCAATTATTTTTTTGCTGAAAGAAATAGTGGATCCGATTATTCAATATCAATTTCAACTTGATACCATTAAGCGTTCCTGAGAAAAGAAGTTTGACAGACAGACAGACGGACAACAAAGTGATCATAAGGGTTCCGTTTTTGCCTTTTGAGGTACGGAACCCTAAAAAGCTAAAATTAGAAACCTTGATAGTACCTAGTTCTTGTTTTATATCCAAGCAACAAGAAATTAAAAACTAAAAAAGCACACTTAAACATAAACCAAGGCAGACTCAGTCGCAATCACCTTGAATCACACTGTTTTCGTCTCGACGTCACAACTTTGTAGTCTAATCGGGAAAATATGTAAATTTAACGAACGAAATTAATTTTCATCACCAGAATAATACCATTTAATGGCAGCACTTGAAGCTCACGCCGTCTTTTAAGATATTAATTTTGTCAACGGCCATAACAACTTTATGGGGCTTTCAATATATTACTTAATTAATTTCAGGCACCTAATATTAGCGACGGTCTTTGAGTAACTATTAAATTTACAGAGCGCACCAGTCGTTGACAGGAGCGTATATAAGGTTGAGAATTTTATATTAAGACAAGACAAGAATACTTTATTAGCACACAAGATCACATTTCCAGATACACAAAGTAACTTATAACTAAAAAAACTAGCTTGTTGCGGATATTTTTCTGTGGACATTTTGACGAAGCATGTTGCGGATACTTTTTGTGTACCTAAGAAAAAAAAAAAGAACGGAAGATGCGCAAAAGGCGGCCTTATTGCTGAAAGCAATTTCTCCATTCTATTTTCATTTTTTGCAATTTTCTGCATTTCGCATTTTTTTTTTAAGTCACTAGCTTTTTCCCGCGGCGTGAATTTCCCACGGGAACAGTGCTTTTTCCCGGGATGAAAGTTACCCATGTCCTTCTCAGTACTTCTGACTAAGTTTATGCGAAATTTCAAGAAGATTGGCCCAGTATATAAAGCGTGAAGAGGTAACAAACAAATAAACAAACTCACTCTCGCATTTATAATATTAGTTAGGATAACCATGGAATTAATACTTATTACTTCCATAGTCCTAGGACCACTTAGTGATTGACCTAGGTCAGTCATAATCGAACTTTGGAAGGAGATATTAGCCTTATTTTGGTTAGTAGCGTTATCTTTCTTGTATTGGTACAACTTTGACAAACTTGGGTAGTGTGCGACAGAGATAACGCTAGATTCCTTCTTAAAGTCAAAGTCAATTATTTTTATTCATACAGGCTTAAAAATAGCACTTATAAATCGTCACATTTTTGTTTTTTAATTAGTTGACGTCATAAAATTACTTAAAGCTAAGGTAACCACTCCAAAGCGCAAGTGGAGAAAGAAAAATTGTTTGTTTGTTTATAGCAGACATAATACATTTTATATAATACTAGCTTCGCCCCGGGGCTTCGCTCCTGTGGGAATTTCGGGATAAAAAGTACCATATGTGCTATTCCCGGTATTTTTCTACCCATACACCAAATTTAATCAAAATTCATCCAGTAGATTTTGCGTGATTGAGTAACAAGGTCTCTGGCATGCTAGGCGACCAAGACTGGTTTATGAGTTTCTTTCGGTATTTCTTCTCAGCAGTGGTCGTTCCGAAATGCTAGTAGTTTGTAGCTTTGAGACATAATATATTATGATTAAATAATTAGTTATCGACGTGAAAAAGAGCCTTCTTTGAAGGCCAAGTTTCAATAAAAAAAATTGACTTTGACTTTGACAAACATCCTCACAAACTCACAGATTCACAAAGTAGCAAACTCACATGTATCCAAACATTCGCATTTATAATATTAGTAGGATATGTAGGATATCTATTGCATGCCTTGCATTTGCAAGTACGATTAGAAAAAAAATATTTTTAAGTGCAAAAGAACTTATTAAATATTGATTTGATAGGTACAGATTAATTTATACAATAGGCGCCATATGATTTTATAATTGTTTATCTATTTGTATAATCATAAGATTGTTCTTTCATCATTTCTTGATTCTAGCTCGCGCTCTATCTACGGTAAAAAAATTATACCTACACTTTGCTTCTATTACAGCCAATTAGTAATGATGTACATCAAATATATATACAGATTTAAATATAATGGTAGGTAATTGAAAAGATACCCTTACAATTTATATTCACATTGTATGATTCGCCTCGTAATGGAAATTTAAAATGAGATTTATGGTTTACTGTTGCGTCAAAGGTATTTGAATAATGTGTCTGTATTTAACAAAAGCCTTCAGTTAAAATAGGGCCTTATTTATCGCTTTCTGGTAGTGTTTTATCAGGCTATTGATTATAAACTTGCAGAATGAAATATAGGTAGTTAGATCTCCGTTTCAAAAAACTAAAAAAAATGCGTTAAGTAGTTACAAGAAAACATAGTGGGGCACGGACAGACGGACATACACATCACGTACGGTCACCTGCATAAGTGCAGTTAGAATCTACAAGGAAATATGATCTTTAAAGCAAGGCAATAAGGTCTTTGAGGTAAATCAGTATGGTACCACTGAGTAATGGCCATTTTGCTTTGCTGCAGCACACTAATTAATACTAGTTATTTTTAAGTTTAAGCCTTTGTTTATTAATGTTTTAGTGTCTGTGGCATTTCAAATAAAATAATCGATACTGTATACGTACAGTCAACTGCGTATCAAAATACCCTTCTTGTATCTCTACACGGAGAATTTGCTATAAATGAGTCGGTTTATATGAAGAAGTGGAGTGGATATTCTGCTCATAGCCTTCAATGTATTCACCTTCCTTTTAGCCGTGGTCGGCTAAAGCAATTTTCATGTAAACGGCAATTAAAAACCCTCAAAAAACCTCAATGTAACCGTTCCAAGAAGTTCCGTGATTCGGCCTTATTAACAAGGGATCATTATACTGAAGCAATTTACGAATCGTCACTCTATTACTTTGCCGGGTAGCACCCTCAAGGGTGGATTTTATGGGGGCGTGAGCCACTTCTTTCATATGATTTTTATGAGGACATACTGTACTTTTTACGGGTTTATGCGGTGTTATTTTATTTGGAATGGTTGAATGTAAAATTTCTCAGACGCCATTTGAGTAAGTATATTTTTTACAAAATACTTACGAGTACATGAAGCACGTGTATTACATAAATTGACGTACATTACATATTTGTTGCTTTGCGTAAGCGAATAGCTTTTAGTGTCCTCCCTAATGTATTCGTCAACGGCAAGCGTCGCTAGCTTCGAAAATCGGAAGATCCGGTTGCATGGCGAACAGTGAAATAGGTACAACTGACCCAAATTGTTGAATGTTTACATTTGGGAAGGATTGGGTAGGTTCTTTTTTAAAAGGCATTTGGAATCGAGATCTACTAGACGATTCTCTTCAAACTTATCAACTGACTTTTTGTACTTATGTAAAACTAGGCAGTGTAATGTCGATTGACCAAAATGTTGAGCCATCGTTTGCTTGCATGCGACTTAGTTAACTCATTATAGTTAAGTTTGCGAACAATTCGAAATCTGTGACTTGAACTCCAAACTTCAGACATGCCTGTCTCGACCGCACCCTTACAACCAAGCCTTTCATTGTTTTGACAGATGTCTGTACAATTCTTCAAAAGATTCTGTAATTAACAGTTATTCTCAACTTCCTGCCTTGTTGTGCTGTGAATTCACCAAAAGGTATTTTAATAGTATGAGTAGTGAACCTAAAGTGCCTCATTTTGGCCGGGACCACTGATTTTTAGTTTTTATATTTAAAATGAAGAAAAATAATACATTCTTGTAATAGTACTGTTCGCCCCCTTTAGTCACCAAATTTTTATTATAATACTTCTTCCATGACAAGTTGATTAACTTAGCTGAATAACTGCGTCAGTCGACTTAAAAAGATAGCTGGTATTACATTAGAATAAGAGAAGAACAGGTTCCTCTCCCTACCTGAAACTCTTCGTCCCTTCACCTCTCATACAATGCCACAGCGCGATTTATATTGATTTTAGCGCCATCTAGATATCGGATGTTGTCAGTGTGCGCAGAGAATCCGGACAAACGAAGCGGCGGGAAGAATTCTGTACCGGAACTTCACCGGGAAAAAACCACCGGTAAAAATAAGTACCGGGAAAAAATCTCCACGCGACACCACGCTTGTCCGACTAGAATCTAACCTAACCTATACGCAGTCTGCTACCACCGTAGCTTATATAGGGAGCTACGGGGCCCTATATACTAACCTAATTTAATAACTACAATTCAAACCACTTACCAAACTGAATCTTCTTAATCTTCGGATCCAACTTCGAGTGTCTTCGGAAGAGGAGGGGGTTGTTCCCTAAATCACCCAACCTACCCCATGAGATCTCAATCCCCAGAAAAAATACCTGATCCATCTAGCAGTTCCACTCGGCAACAGATTTCGGCGTCCCCAGGCAGCCACGTTTCGCATCTCACAAGAAACAGTCAAAGTAAAAGGTTTCACAAACACAAATGTTCAATAGTTATTTAACAAACAGGAAATTCACAAATATAACTCAAACTAGTTAACAAGCAAAAGACTCGAGACCTCTCCGCGTATTAAAATCAAACCGATATGTCAGGACAAATGGCGGCCGTCCGCCATGCCATTCACGCGAGCAATTTCATGCGGCGCGGCCTCCCCGCGCGATGTCCAAACAATACTGAATTCAAAATGGTCGCTCGCGACTGCCGACGCCGGCCGAGCGGGCGACGACGCTACTAATATGAAACTACCGCACGCGCTAGAATATTACGGCGGCGAACGGACAAAACAACATAGATTTTATTACAAACATCCCCCTGTCCCGGTCTGAGAAGCAGACCGCTAGCTTACTCTACGGGAAGGCGGGCGAGAGAGGTCACAGCTCTCCTCAAAATCGAACCGTCGACCAACACCTCAGCCACACGCGGAGTGCCATCTCCGCCAAGAATCAAACGTAATATGCGAGCTCGTCGCCAAAGCAATGAGGGCAAATTTGCCTCTTTTAACAATACTAAATCACCCTCCCTGGGAGGCTCAGTCCTGTCTGTCCACTTCACTCTTTGCTGCAGCAAATGCAAATATTCAAGCGACCAGCGACGCCAAAAGTCCTGGCTCATTTGCTGCAACATTTGAAAACGCGACAACCGATATACGCGTTCATCCTTCCACGGGTATTCGGGCAGGGCATTCAACGGCCCTCCCACCAAAAAATGACCAGGGGTGAGAGCTTCCAAGTCATTTGGATCTGGAGATAGCGGACAGAGAGGACGAGAGTTGAGGACCGCCTCAACTTTACAAAACACTGTGGCCAGCTCTTCAAAAGTTAGAGCCGTTTCTCCGATAATGCGGCGGAGGTGGGTCTTTGCGGATTTCACAGCCGCTTCAAAAATCCCTCCCCAATGGGGGCAACTTGGGGGACTAAACTTCCAGGTTATTCCCCTTTGGGCAGCAATTTGACTTAAACTAGTACAATTTTTATCAATAAACACAGAAACATCCTTAAGATAATTTACAAGTTCCTTTATAGTTTGTGCCATTGTCAGACCTAATAAGGGAAGGTAGACCTCGACGCGAAACAAAGCGATCCAACGCGGCGACGAAGGCCTCCCGTAGTCAGAGCCGATACCACCTCCAAATGGACAGCCTTGGTGGCCAAACAAACAAATACACACAAATAGCCCTTCACAATACGGGCATTACGAAAGGGAGAAGCCTTGATCGAAAAGGGACCGGCAAAATCGGTTCCAACGCCGTCAAACGGTCTCGAAGGTCGGATTCGATCAGCGGGCAAATCACCCATCTGTGGTTGCATCGTGGATGCCTTCAACCTATAACATGCAATACATCGAAACAGGACACTACGGATTGCTCTTCGGGCAGACAAAATCCAAAACTCGCGTTGCAAAATAGCCAACAAAGCATTGCACCCAGCATGGGCGTTACGAATGTGTCGATCAGACACCAAAAGCTGCACCAAGGGTCCGCCCTTGGGCAACAACAGAGGATGGCGAGTCTCATATGGAAGATCCGCCTTCCGGAGCCTGCCTCCAACCCGAAGAAGCCCATCCGAGTCGATGTACGGGTTCAAACGAGCGACCGCGCCCTTCAACTTAGCGCGTCCGTCGCGCAAAATACGAAGCTCTGACTCAAACCGTCCGGTCTGCACGACACGGACCCAATGCAACAATGCGCTCCGGCGCTCTTCTGCACCTGCAATCGGCTCCAACCGCTTTGCCTGTGGGTTTCTACAATTATGTATGAAACGCTTAATCCAACTGGTAACACCCAGAAGCTTATCCAAGCTACTATACCGAGCAAGTAGCCAATCCGGCTCCGACGTCGTCTCAGCGACTACAGCATGTACACGGAGCCCAGTCAAACTCAAAGAAGTAACATCTGTCTGACAGACAGGCCAAGATGTTTCTGATCCCATCAGCCACTCTGGACCCCACCAGAGCGGGTGTGACACCAATTCTGGTGCCGTACAACCTCGGGAAGCACAGTCCGCTGGGTTAAGCTCTCCCGGCACATGTCTCCATGTTATATCAATTCCAATATTTTGAATTTGGGAAACCCTGTTTCCAACAAAAACCTCCAAGGTATGTGGGGCCGCGCGCAACCATGCAAGCGCGACCTGGCTATCCGACCAGGCGAAGATGTCTCGTATCTCGACCGTGGCCGCCAGCTCACTGGCAACGTGATGCAACAATTTAGAGAGAAGTTGAGCTCCACTCAACTCAAGCTTGGGAATAGTCAGCCTAGTCCTGATGGGGGCGACCTTGCTCTTCCCTAACAAAAAGCGAGACATTGACCCGGCCATCGGCGTCAACTGTCCGCATATAGACTGACGCGGCGTAGCCTCGCTCCGACGCGTCACAAAAGCCATGCAGGCTGGCTCGATATTTCCCGGGGGCAATATTCGACGAGGCAAGGCAATCCGATTGACTTCCTTAATCGATGAAAACAACTCGAGCCAATCATCCAATGGAGAGCCAAACAGCGGCTCGTCCCACGAGACGCTCCAAAGTCCAAAGTCTCTGAAGAAGACACTTTGCAGAGAATATCACTGGACTGATCCAACCGCTTGGATCAAACATACGGGCTATTACGGACAACACCGTTCTCTTAGTCCAGACCTTTGGTATTTCCAAGTCCACTTGGAATGTAAAAATATCGGTTAGCGGCTGGTACTGCATGCCCAGCACCGCTATCCTGTTGGGATCATCCACATCCTCAAACAGGTGAGGGTTCTGTTGGTGATCCTCCGGGATCCCTTCTAGAACTTTAGGCTCATTAGACAACCACTTACGTAGCTCGTAGCCACCTGTCTTCAATATTTCAATCAATTCATACCGCAGTAGGAGGGCCTCCTCAATACTTTGGGCTCCGGTGCACACGTCATCAACATACAAGTCACGTGACAGCACGGAAGCCCCACGGGGAAAGCGGATCCGTTCCCGCTCTGCCAATTCAAGCAATGATCTGATGGCGATATAGGGACTAGATTTCCAAACCATACGTGTTTGTGTTGAGTTCATACACCGTCACAGGATCCTCAGGGCGCTCACGCCAGAGTATCAACTGGAATCGCCTGTCCTCAGGATGTATGACTGTCTGGCGGAACATCATCCGGATGTCCGCACCAAAAACCACTTGATGTCTTCTAAAGTTCAAGATGATGTCAATTATGTCCCTATGCAATTTGGGACCCGAATGCAAACACAGATTCAACGAAACCCCGTTCGAAGTGGGTGCGGACCCATCGAAGACGGTCCTCAATTTGCCTGTTGAGGCCTTCACCACCGCGTGGTGGGGCAAAAAATAATGCTCAGTTGAGCTCCAATCAACTCGAGCCGGAGACATGTGACCCAAATCCTCGTACTCGCGCATAAATTCAATATATTTATCGCGAAGTACGTGGTCACGCTGCATGCGTCGCTCCATGGACAGCAGTCGTTTCTCCGCAAGCGCCCTACTTTGCCCTAGGCTAGGACGAGAGGCAACAAAGGGTAACCTAGTTACAAACCGACCGGAGGGCAACCTCTCCGTGGTCGATCGAAAAAGGGCTTCGCACTCAGCGTGTTCCGGATCCATCCTGGAACTCATAGGTGGCTCCTCCACCTCCCAAAACCTTTGCATGGTCTTGGCCAAGGACGCAGATGCGACGACCGGTGGCTCCTCCACGGTGCTATTATCAAACACAGGGCCCATCAGGGCGAAACCAAAGATAGTAGACACTGCCATCAGTGAAGACGAACCCAGAGCTGTCTGAGTACCCAACAAAATCCAACCCAATACGTCCGAGCCCAGGAGCAAGTCCACTGGGCCGGGATGAAAGACAAAGGGGTCGGCCAAATCCAGACCCGAAACCAAAGACAACACACCCGGCGGTATGTCTGTCGAGGGCTGCCAACCCGCAATGGTATCCATTACCATAGCCGAGGTCGTGATCCTCATTGTGGAGGACTTCAGCGAAGAAAAGGTGACAAGTGTCTGGCCCGTCAGACACTTCACTTGTATGCCACCAACTCCAAGAAGTGGCACAGGCGAGTCTTCCACGACTAAACCTAACTGGTGTGCCACTCGAGTGGTAACCAAACTGCTTTGAGCCCCTGAGTCCAACAGAGCTCTCAAATTCATGGCTTCCCCCACGACCCCATACGCGGACCACCGCGGTAGGGAGCAGAACCGTCCGCGGCTCTGTCCCAGCAAGGGAGCAAGCTAGTTACGGGCTCCCCACTCTCTCCAAACCAGGGGCGCGCCACTGACCCGGATAATATGGCGGGCGAGTGCACATCCCCATCTGAGGGGGGGCATAACCCGCGGCCCGGCCATACCTATAGTACGGCGGGTGGTACTCCAGCCGTGGGTACTCGTGCAGCGGCGGAGAAAACCGCTGCGGCTGCATGTGTTGGGTAGTGGTAACCCGCGTGGAGGGGGGCGTCCCCACTCTCACGTCCGATCTAGGGCCCCCGCCCATGGGGGCCCTATCCGGGGCCTGGCCAGCCACATACTGGCCATGACCTTGAGGCGCGTGGTCCCGGTCCGCCAAGACCCGCGCAGGTACGCGACCCCCCTCCCAAGGGGGGGTGCGACGAGCGAAGCCGCGTCCTCCGTCCGGTGGTGGAGGGCTTCGCGCAGGAGCGCCCCCGCCCATAGGGGACCCCTGCCTCAACATCCGGGTGCCATCCCCGTTCCGGTTCATGCAGAGCATCGCGTGGTGCAGCCCACGGCATGCACTGCATGGTATGGCCCTGGGACAGTCACGTGCATAGTGACTGCCCAAACAATAAAAGCAAAGTTCATGCCGCTTTGCCATGCGGCGCCTATCTTGTACTGGCAGTCTCTGCCAGTCCCTGCATTGCAGCAGGCTGTGGCCCATCCGGCCACATTGCAGGCAGTCCGCGTCCCTCGCGACTGCTGCCGTGTGTGCAACCCGCGCACCAGCTCCACGCGGTGGCGGTTGCCGTCCCTGTTGGGGCTTACCTCTCCATGAGGGTTCCAAGGGCCTGCGTTCAGGCGCTCTGGATGGCGCTGAGTCCGTCATGGTATTCTCAGCAGCCCGTGCCTCAAACTCCAAAAACTTCACCAAGTCAGTGAATGTTGGTAGGGTGGTGCTATCCCGCTCCGCATTCTCGCGCTCAAACCGCGAGCGGATGTCATTGGGCAATTTGCCCAATACAATGTGCACCAACAAAAAAGACCATTGGTCCACCGGCAGCCCCAGTGTGCGGAGCGCGTTACAGGCCACTGTAACGGGCGTGAGCAACTGCAGGCGCAACTGTGCCCTGTTGGCCACCTTGGGCAGGGCCATCAACTGTGCGGCGTGCGCATCCGCTAACAAACGTAAGTTTTGGTAGCGGGAGTTCAATAACTCCCAAGCCGTATCGTACTGGTCGTCCTCCACCCGGAGGTGCTGGATGAGCGACCGCGCTTCATCCTCAAGAGTGGAGAGGAGGTAGGCCATCTTCTGGGCCTTCGACAAATCCTGTCGTGCTACGACCAGGGACTCAAACATATTTTTATATGCTACCCACTCCTCCATCCTACCCCCAAAGTGGGACAGCTGAAGGGTGGGGAGCCGACCAGTAACCGCTGGTCCTTCCTGTCTAACAGGTGTGCGAGGGCTGGTCCGCCAGCCTGTCTCGCCCTTATTGCGGTCACCGCCTCCGCGATATCATCGTGCAGACTCAGGATCTGGTCCATGTCCGCCATGTGACCTGCGTAGACCTCCGGGGCAAGTTCGGCTTCGGTAAGCGCCGCCATGGCCGCTTCCGCGCTTATCAATCGTGAGTGGAGGTGATCCGCTCTTAGCAGTATGGCGCCCTCCCTGTCCTTCCGGGACAGGAGTCCTCCGGCCGTCACAAACCATCTCAATTCGTTGGCGAGTGTCGCCCTAGCATTGGAGACCTTCGCCATCGCGTCAAGTCACAAACAAAAAATAACAAAAGGTAAATAAAAAACAACAAAATCAAACAACTACACGAAGAACCGCGGTAGGTATGAGAATGGCACAAACCCGGAACGCACGGTACAAACCGCAAACAAATACAAAAAGGTTACAAATATTCTTATACAAACAAACTAAGAAAAATCTAATAATTTTTACAAACAATTAATTATTTTTTACAAACGAACAAATAGAGGGTAGATAAACTACGCTCTGCTACCAGAAAATGTGCGCAGAGAATCCGGACAAACGAAGCGGCGGGAAGAATTCTGTACCGGAACTTCACCGGGAAAAAACCACCGGTAAAAATAAGTACCGGGAAAAAATCTCCACGCGACACCACGCTTGTCCGACTAGAATCTAACCTAACCTATACGCAGTCTGCTACCACCGTAGCTTATATAGGGAGCTACGGGGCCCTATATACTAACCTAATTTAATAACTACAATTCAAACCACTTACCAAACTGAATCTTCTTAATCTTCGGATCTAACTTCGAGTGTCTTCGGAAGAGGAGGGGGTTGTTCCCTAAATCACCCAACCTACCCCATGAGATCTCAATCCCCAGAAGAAATACCTGATCCGTCTAGCAGTTCCACTCGGCAACAGATTTCGGCGTCCCCAGGCAGCCACGTTTCGCATCTCACAAGAAACAGTCAAAGTAAAAGGTTTCACAAACACAAATGTTCAATAGTTATTTAACAAACAGGAAATTCACAAATATAACTCAAACTAGTTAACAAGCAAAAGACTCGAGACCTCTCCGCGTATTAAAATCAAACCGATATGTCAGGACAAATGGCGGCCGTCCGCCATGCCATTCACGCGAGCAATTTCATGCGGCGCGGCCTCCCCGGGCGATGTCCAAACAATACTGAATTCAAAATGGTCGCTCGCGACTGCCGACGCCGGCCGAGCGGGCGACGACGCTACTAATATGAAACTACCGCACGCGCTAGAATATTACGGCGGCGAACGGACAAAACAACATAGATTTTATTACAAACAGTCAGTTTGTTACTCCATACGCCAAAGGGTACAGCAAGTTGCCCCATAATTGCATCACGTCACTTATAATTCCCGCAGTAGGTAACGGTATCTGTGCGTCTACAATCAGCTGAGATCCAATTAATTACTGGCTGCACACGAGATTGACGCTGCGTTTGATTGGAGAGCGTAATAATTATGGTTCCGTTGCGTCTTCCTATTTGAGTACAGTACAGAGTAATTGCTCTGTTCGCATGCTTGCAAATTCAATATAATAACATGAGCAAACATAGCAAAGTATTCTTGTCTTGTCTTGTCTTGTCTTGTCTTGTATTGTCTTAATAGACAAAGATAAAAATAAAAAGATAAAGAAAGCCTTATTTTGACAAAGAGAAGCTTGACTGAGGAAGCAAAGCTGACCCTTAATTATAAGGAAACTAGGACTGATGATTATGGTCAATGTGAGTAAAAGAAACGGTGGAAGTAGGAGAGAATGCTAAATTAATATCCAAAAACTAGTTTAATGATGTTACGTGAAACTTCTTTTATTTAGTATAGAAATTAGATATGGTGAAAAAATTCCATGTGAGCAGGACTTAAACCCGTGACCATGACCAGGTCTATAAACGATCTTGCGCTTTTCCAGTTTTCATATTAAATAAGTGTGCTTTGGTACTTACTGCATCTTGAGTGCACAAAAATCAAAAAACTCTACTTTCTTGGCAATGTCAATGGAGTGGTTGCCCATTGCCTTCTCCATTTTATACACTAGCTGATAAACTAACGTACTCGTACTTGTAGTATTGTTTTGACTAAAAAAAGAATGGAATGGGAAAAGAATGGAATGCAAAGGGATAAAAATAAACTCATTTTTATCTTAAATTTAAATTACAGAGTTATCAATTTCGTATCACATTTTTTTAGAGAAAATGTTATATAATAGAATAAAAAATATACCTATCTAGTCTAATTGATACCTCCTCCTTTTTTTTGTAAAAAATTAAGTTAATAACTAACATTAGGCAGAATAGAAAAATCTGTACAACTCTCAAATTAACACAGTAAAGTTATTGTGTAGCGATGAAACAGTCAAAGTGGTGCATTTTAATTAACTATTCGGTCGTGTAATGATACCGTAACAATTGGGACGCCAATTATAATGACAATACTGAGCTTCATGCTTCGGGTGCTTAAAGTTCCGTGTCATTAACAATTCCAACAATTGCGGAGTTATCAATTGATATGAGTCCTCTATGAACAGTTAATTAGGTGCGAATCTCTATTGATTTAGACATGTCTGAATTTTGTTATTGATATCTTCTTTTTCTAAAGGTGCCTCTCCAACTAGTGAAGGTTAGCGATCAACACGCTCAAATCCTTCTTGTCCTCAGCTCTGCGGAACAGCTCAGCAGCATTCGCTATCCCGGTCCACTCTCGGATGTTTCGCAACCAAGACTTTTTCCGTCTTCCGACCTTTCTCTTTCCAGCGAATTTGCCCATCATTATCAGCTGCAGGAGGGCGTATTGTTGATGTCTAAGAATATGACCCAAGTATGAGATATCCGCCGATATTAATATCAGTATTAATGAAAAAATTTGGACAATAATAGGCTTTTGTCCTAATCTGCAGAAAAGGTGACGAAGCGTATTATTGCGGTAATCAGAAGCAAACTGTACAAGTACAGTTAGAATCTACAAGGCAATACGATCTTTCAGGCAAGGCTATAAGGACTTTGAGGTATGACTGCTCATATGCAGCATCATCACATTGTTATCAAATAAAATTATGTTTGGTCGTGATACTATAAATACAAATGTAAATTCCTTAGTAAAATCAAAAAAATAACACAATAAGTCTAAACATAAAAAAACGAGAATAAACCTTAACTCTGCTACCCCAGAATCATAAAAAATATCCAATCCATTGACCTAAAACATGGTTTCTGTTAAAATGTAAATATGTCCTTGGAAAGGTTTGCCATAAGTTCAATATATCTTGATTCCAAATCTACACAACCCTCAAGTTTTCTTGTCCTTACATAATTCCTGAGGGAATGCGGAATCCAGTGGTATTTTTATCAAAGGATAAACTTTCGGATACCGGTCGAGTTCTCTCATTGAGTAAAAGATAAATTCAACTCTCAAAGTTTTCAAATACTCGTCTACAAAATGTTCTTCCTGGTATAAAGGAGTTACATAAAGAAAGATTTTCAGATCATGATCTTTGCTTTTGCAGTGAATTCGTATAGGTATTTAGTTTTTCTTTCAATAGGTATATTGGAGTGAAAACTAAAATAACTAATCTGACTAAGAAACAAGAAACCAGAAAGTTACTTAAAGGTTTTGTATTATAAAACCAGCGATTTTTCCAACACATGGCAAATGGCTTACAATTCAAAGTAAAAAATTTCTATAGATCTAAAATTTTTACCCACGCTCCACGATGATATATATATAATAAACATTTTTATCTCTAAACTCCAAACAATTCCAATCACATTTGAAATCTGGAATCAGTTTAAAATTAAACAGCGTTCGGTTCAATGTGAATCCAAATTTAGACTATTATGATCATTTGAGCCATTCCAAACGCTCTGGGTAGATCCACGGCAGTCAAAATTGCTCCTCAGGTATGTTCTAATGAAATCCAAGCACAGAGTCGAAACTGAATAACAATTATAATTACAACAACAGGAGATAAAGACCTATATTAATTAGGCTAGATTCTGTATATCTTCTTACTTTTGAAGTAGAGTCGGCGATTTTGTTTCATTGTTTGTTATTTCATACGATTTTCTATTGTTTTGCTCTCTTTAACGCAACTATCTTTTCAACTCTTGGAAAGAATATATAATCAGGAAAATCTGTAAATATTTTATTTTATACATTCGGATGACCAACAGCTAATTAACATAATAGTAGCAAAATACAAATTCCCCGAGACACATAATATTTGATATTTGTAATGTATTCATTCAGCTATAGTATTTTGCAGTAGGATGTGCAGGATTTTTCCTGCTCGCAAGGAATGTTTTCATCATATCTAATTTCTATCTATACATATAATAAATCAGTAAAAATATTTTGTCTGTACATTTAGTATTTTTGACTAAAATGGATAGAGGGACACTTAAAAAGAACAATAGAAAGCAAAAAAAAAATTTGGAATTTCTTGTCTGTCTGTATGTATGGCAGATGTTAAAATTCTGCAAAGTAACAGGTAGATTCAATGGGTCGCCACCAACGTAAGTTACCAGGTAACTCAAAACCCTATACGGGTCTCGGGGAATTGGGTGAAATGGTCCCAGCATAAGTGGACTGATCACCCGTCTGGTGCTCGCGCTGGCGTCCCCACATAGTAAATAATAAATAATAAATGTATTATGAAACTTTTTTGTTGTATAGCTATTAAGCCTGGGCAACATATAGGCCACAATTGATTTTGAAAACTGAAACACCTGATGAAGAACCATAGCAGAACAGCTAAACTATAAGAAATATGGATATGGTGCCTTAACAAAAGTCGTTGAACCTAATGAGTATTTTCTGCTGACGTATAAAAATTGAAGATCTGGAACATCTGATGAAGAACTGCAAGAGACCAGCTACACTATAACATATATGGAAATGGCGCCTTAGCAAAAATCGTTTAACCTGATGAGCATTTTCTGCTGACGTATAAAAATTGAAGATCAGGAACATCTGATGAATAACTCCAAGAGACCAGCTACACTATAACATATATGGAAATGGCGCCTTAGCAAAAATCGTTTAACCTGATGAGCATTTTCTATAGACGTATAAAAATCGAAGATCCGAAACATCTGAAACAGTTTGGAACACAAAAAGACTTTTCGTCTAAGCGGAACTCACGCGGGCGAAGCCGCGGGTAACAGCTAGTATTAAATAAGAGTACTTATATTCATATTCATTTATTCACAATAATTTGCCAAAGATCTTAGGACTATGTACAAATTAGCCTATACAGACTTTGTGAATTTTAATTAACAATCTCTAAATATTCTAGAATTAAAATAATAACAATAATATTAGTCTACCGTCTTGCGATAGAATAAAATAAAATGAATTTATTAATAACTATAATAATTAATTAAAAAATAATATTTAAAATGTCGTTTGTCATAATTGTCATTTTAATTTGTCAACCCAATATTCATTTAAATTTTAATAACATTTATTAATCATTTTTTTTTTAATTGATTATCAAAATGCTTGTCTTTGAGGGCTTTAATCAGCATCGGGATTTACTTCAGTATTAAGCTCGTCAATAAAATATTAATAAAAGGAGGAAATAATAAATAATACTATTTTCGGAACTCTGACTGAACACCTGACACAATTAAAATGTGTCAACCTGACACAATTATCAGGACAAACGGTCCAGTATTTCCAACAGTAGAAACACAAAATAGAAGTAGTGAGATGTGCCTTAGCTACAACCATCGCATCTTCAATATTCAGTCCAGTACTTAAGAATAATGACGTCATTGACACAACAGAATAGACAAACAAAGGAATATCATTTGCGGAAATGGGTTTGATTTGAACATTTACATTTTGCGGCTCTTTGATGTTCATTTCCTAATTTTTGAGTACACTGAAGTGTTCAAAAGGCATCTGATTCACGATTAATATTGCAAACTAGGCAAAATATTCAATAGCAATTTTGATATCTTTGCTAGCATACAAAAAACAGTACCTGTATGCAAGCCAAGCAAATATAAAAAATGTAAAACCTGTCTTTGGTTTTTTGATCTATGATAATAATTGATTTATTACGAAGATTTTCATTCATTTTCGGTTCATGTGACTAAACATGCGTTTAATTAGGATCAATGTCATAACCATGAAACTATGCATTTGATTATTTCGTCCATAATGCTTTGCGAGAATTTCCGACTTTGAACAAAAGCCAATGCAGTAATGACTGAGAAGCCTGTCAATAGATTGATTAGGGCTGGTTTACGTTAGAAGAACTAGCGGACGCGATGACTCTGCAAGATTATACTAGCTTTTACCCGCGGCTTCACCCGCATGAATTTCCCACGCGGACAGTGCTTTTTCCCGGGATGAAAGGTACTCTATGTCCTTCTCCGTACTTCTAATTATGTGTATGCGAATTTTCAATAAGATTGGTTCAGTAGATAAAGCGTGAAGAGTTAATAAACATATAAATAAACTCACTTGGTTAGTCGCCTATATGCTATTCCCGCTATTTTTCTACCCGTATACCAAATTTCATCGAAATCCGTACAGTAGATTTTGCGTGATTGAGTAACAAACATCCTCACAAACTCGCAAACTCACATCCAAACTTTCGTATTTATAATACAGGGTTATTTTGAAACCATTGGCCAAATTTTCGCAGCAGATTTAGTTGATGAAATTGAGCAGCTTTCCAAAAAAATCAATGTCAAAAAATTAAAAAAAATTTTTTGCTTCTCACACAAATTGGTCGATCAGCAGATGAGACTTAGTATGGAAAGTTGAAATTTTATGTTATTCTTTTACTATAAATTTCTTTCGGACGTAGTTGTATTTCAAGTACTAAGCATATTGTAAAAATTTGGTCAGTAGTTACTAAATAACCCTTAGTAGGATAAAAATTTTCCGTTACTGATTGACTGACATGACAACGCACAACCAAAACTACTGGGCGTAGGAAGCTGTAGATTTCTTAGTCAGTGAAAAGACTAAGAAGAGGATTTCCATAAATTCCTACGGGAACTCGTGAACGGGTTGCCAGGGGGATCCTGCTTCGATCCTGATTCGAATTTTATTTTTATTTTTTATTCTTAACCAATTCATTGTGGTTACTTGATCCCAAACATAATTAACATGTTTTATTATATGTATTTTTTTCTTATATATTTTTTTTTTTGACTGTACACTATCTAGTGTATGTATAAAGTTAATAAATAGCCCCTCTGGAATGTTAGGCGACCAAGACTGTTTCATGAGCTTTTTTCGGCATTTCTTCTCAGCAGTGGTCGTTCCGAAATGCTAGTAGTTTGTAGCTTTGAGACATAATATATTATGATTAAATAATTAGTTATCGACGTGAAAAAGAGCCTTCTTTGAAGGCCAAGTTTCAATAAAAAAAATTGACTTTGACTTTGGAACAAAGTCCCGGGCCCATGCTAGTAAGAAATATTCCTTTTTTGGATTTTTGTGCATCTCAGATGCAGTTAGTACTAAAGTACTCTCATATAGTAATTAGATATGGTGAAAAAATTCCATGCGAGCAGGACTTGAACCCGCGACTAGGTCTTTATACGACCTTGCTCTTCCAACTGAGCTATTGCATTTCAATCCTGCACATCGAAAACCTACCTAATTGAGATGGAATTTTTCACCATATCTAATTACTATTATAAGAGTACTTTAAGAAATATTCCTGTCTGATCCCCCAAAATTGATCCCCTGTAAATTATTATTGTATTTCAATTCCAATCTGATCCACTGAATAGTGGACCGGGGCAAGGGATCAAAATGGACATAGCTCGATTACACTCGATTACAGATAGTTTTAAATTACCAAAACTAATTTTAATATATATTTTTTTAACACCGTTGTTTGTAATATATTGGGTAAAACTAAACGCGGGCGTTTCGCATTGCTGCCGCCAGAGGGCGTTCGGGGTTTTCACTTTGCTAGCGTGGATGGCTCGCGGACGGTCGCCATTGCCCTATGCGATATCGGTTTGATTTTTAATACGCGAGAGGTTCCGCGTTCTTTGATTGCTAATTAACTTGAGTTGTATTTGTGAATTTCCTGTTTGTTAAATAACTATTGAACTTTGTGTTTGTGTACCCGTCATTGTGACTTTCTCCTGTGGGATGTGACGCGTGGCTGCTCGCTCACATCTACCTGTTGCCGAGCCGATTTCGGGAAGAAATCTATTTATTTGTCCTGGGGAATTGAGATCTCAAGGGTTAGGTAGGGTGATTAGGAATTCCCCCTTCCCGAAGATACTCAAGTTTGGATCCGAAGAGAAGGAAGATTTAGCTTGGTAAGTGTTTTTTAAGTGTAATTAATTTATAGGTTAGGTTATCATATAGGGCCCTGTAGCTCCCTTCATAAGCTACGGTGGTAGCAGACTGCGTTAAGTTATTTAGTTTTTAGTCGGGCAAACGTGGTGCCGCGTGGAGATTTCTTCCCGGTACTTATTTTTTACCGGTGGTTTTTTCCCGGTGAAGTTCCGGTACAGGATTCTTCCCGCCGCTTCGTTTGTCCGGATTCGCTCTGCGCACATTTTCTGGCAGCAGAGCGTAGTTGCTCTGCACATTTTCTGGTAGCAGAGCGTAGTTTATCTACCCTCTATTTGTTCGTTTGTAAAAAACAATTAATTGTTTGTAAAAGTTATTAGATTTTTCTTAGTTTGTTTGTATAAGAATATTTGTAACCTTTTTTGTATTTGTTTGCGGTTTGTACCGTGCGTTCCGGGTTTGTGCCATTCTCATACCTACCGCGGTTCTTCGTGTAGTTGCTTGATTTTGTTGTTTTTTATTTACCTTTTGTTATTTTTTGTTTGTGACTTGACGCGATGGCGAAGGCCTCCAATGCTAGGGCGACACTCGCCAACGAATTGAGATGGTTTGTGACGGCCGGAGGACTCCTGTCCCGGAAGGACAGGAGGGCGCCATACTGCTAAGAGCGGATCACCTCCACTCACGATTGATTAGCGCGGAAGCGGCCATGGCGGCGCTTACCGAAGCCGATCTTACCCCGGAGGCCTACGCAGGTCACATGGCGGACATGGACCAGATCCTGAGTCTGCACGATGATATCGCGGAGGCGGTGACCGCAATAAGGGCGAGACAGGCTGGCGGACCAGCCCCTCGCACACCTGTTAGACAGGAAGGACCAGCGGTTACTGGTCGGCTCCCCACCCTTCAGCTGTCCCACTTTGGGGGTAGGATAGAGGAGTGGGTAGCATATAAAAATATGTTTGAGTCCCTGGTCGTAGCACGACAGGATTTGTCTAAGGCCCAGAAGATGGCCTACCTCCTCTCCACTCTTGAGGATGAAGCGCGGTCGCTCATCCAGCACCTCCGGGTGGAGGACGACCAGTACGATACGGCTTGGGAGTTATTGAACTCCCGCTACCAAAACTTACGTTTGTTAGCGGATGCGCACGCCGCACAGTTGATGGCCCTGCCCAAGGTGGCCAACAGGGCACAGTTGCGCCTGCAGTTGCTCACGCCCGTTACAGTGGCCTGTAACGCGCTCCGCACACTGGGGCTGCCGGTGGACCAATGGTCCTTTTTGCTGGTGCACATTGTATTGGGCAAATTGCCCAATGACATCCGCTCGCGATTTGAGCGCGAGAATGCGGAGCGGGATAGCACCACCCTACCAACCTTCACTGACTTGGTGAAGTTTTTGGAGTTTGAGGCACGGGCGGCTGAGAATACCATGACGGACTCAGCGCCATCCAGAGCGCCTGAACGTAGGCCCTTGGAACCCTCATGGCGAGGGAGGCCCCAACAGGGACGGCAACCGCCACCGCGTGGAGCTGGTGTGCGGGTTGCGCACACGGCAGCAGTCGCGAGGGACGCGGACTGCCTGCAATGTGGCCGGATGGGCCACAGCCTGCTACAATGCAGGGACTGGCAGAGACTGCCAGTACAAGATAGGCGCCGCATGGCAAAGCGGCATGAACTTTGCTTTTATTGTTTGGGCGGTCACTATGCACGTGACTGTCCCAGTGCCATACCATGCAGTGCATGCCGTGGGCTGCACCACGTTATGCTCTGCATGAACCGGAACGGGGATGGCCCCCGGTTGTTGAGGCAGGGGTCCCCTATGGGCGGGGGCGCTCCTGCGCGAAGCCCTCCACCATCGGACGGAGGACGCGGCTTCGCTCGTCGCACCCCCCTCGGGAGGGTCGCGTACCGGCGCGGGTCTTGGCGGACCGGGACCACGCGCCCCAAGGTCATGGCCAGTATGTAGCTGGCCAGGCCCCGGATAGGGCACCCATGGGCGCCCTAGATCGGACGTGAGAGTGGGGACACCCCCCTCCACGCGGGTTACCAATGCCCAACACATGCAGCCGCAGCGGTTTTCTCCACCGCTGCACGAGTACCCACGGCTGGAGTACCACCCGCCGTACCATAGGTATGGCCGGGCCGCGGGTTATGCCCCCCCTCAGATGGGGATGTGCACTCGCCCGACATATTCTCCGGGTCAGTGGCGCCCCCTGGTTTGGAGAGAGTGGGGAGCCCGTAACTAGCTTGCTCCCTTGCTGGGACAGAGCCGCGGACGGTTCTGCTCCCTACCGCGGTGGTCCGCGTATGGGGTCGTGGGGGAGAAGCCATTAATTTGAGAGCTCTGTTGGACTCAGGGGCTCAAAGCAGTTTGGTTACCACTCGAGTGGCACGCCAGTTAGGTTTAGTCGTGGAAGACTCGCCTGTGCCACTTCTTGGAGTTGGTGGCATACAGGTGAAGTGTCTGACGGGCCAGACACTTGTCACCTTTTCTTCGCTGAAGTCCTCCACAATGAGGATCACGACTTCGGCTATGGTAATGGATACCATTGCGGGTTGGCACCCCTCGACAGACATACCGCCGGGTGTGTTGTCTTTGGTTTCGGGTCTGGATTTGGCCGACCCCTTTGTCTTTCATCCCGGCCCAGTGGACTTGCTCCTGGGCTCGGACGTATTGGGTTGGATTTTGTTGGGTACACAGAAGGCTCTGGGTTCGTCTTCACTGATGGCAGTGTCTACGATTTTTGGTTTTGCCCTGATGGGCCCTGTGTTTGATAATGGCACCGCGGAGGAGCCACCGGTTGTCGCATCTGCGTCCTTGGCCAAGACCATGCAAAGGTTTTGGGAGGTGGAGGAGCCACCTATGAGTTCCAGGATGGATCCGGAACACGCTGAGTGCGAAGCCCTTTTTCGATCAACCACGGAGAGGTTGCCCTCCGGTCGGTTTGTAACTAGGTTACCTTTTGTTGCCTCTCGTCCTAGCCTAGGGCAAAGTAGGGCGCTTGCGGAGAAACGACTGCTGTCCATGGAGCGACGCATGCAGCGTGACCACGTACTTCGCGATAAATATATTGAATTTATGCGCGAGTACGAGGATTTGGGTCACATGTCTCCGGCTCGAGTTGATTGGAGCTCAACTGAGCATTATTTTTTGCCCCACCACGCGGTGGTGAAGGCCTCAACGGGCAAGTTGCGGACTGTCTTTGATGGGTCCGCACCCACTTCGAACGGAGTTTCGTTGAATCTATGTTTGCATTCAGGTCCCAAATTGCATAGGGACATAATTGACATCATCTTGAACTTTAGAAGACATCAAGTGGTTTTTGGCGCGGACATCCGGATGATGTTCCGCCAGACAGTCATACATCCTGAGGACAGGCGATTCCAGTTGATACTCTGGCGTGAGCGCCCTGAGGATCCTGTGACGGTGTATGAACTCAACACAAACACGTATGGTCTGAAATCTAGTCCCTATATCGCCATCAGATCATTGCTTGAATTGGCAGAGCGGGAACGGATCCGCTTTCCCCGTGGGGCTTCCGTGCTGTCACGTGACTTGTATGTTGATGACGTGTGCACCGGAGCCCAAAGTATTGAGGAGGCCCTCCTACTGCGGGATGAATTGATTGAAATATTGAAGACAGGTGGCTACGAGCTACGTAAGTGGTTGTCTAATGAGCCTAAAGTTCTAGAAGGGATCCCGGAGGATCACCAACAGAACCCTCACCTGTTTGAGGATGTGGATGATCCCAACAGGATAGCGGTGCTGGGCATGCAGTACCAGCCGCTAACCGATATTTTCACATTCCAAGTGGACTTGGAAATACCAAAAGTCTGGACTAAGAGAACGGTGTTGTCCGTAATAGCCCGTATGTTTGATCCAAGCGGTTGGATCAGTCCAGTGATATTCTCTGCAAAGTGTCTTCTTCAGAGACTTTGGACTTTGGGCGTCTCGTGGGACGAGCCGCTGTTTGGCTCTCCATTGGATGATTGGCTCGAGTTGTTTTCATCGATTAAGGAAGTCAATCGGATTGCCTTGCCTCGTCGAATATTGCCCCCGGGAAATATCGAGCCAGCCTGCATGGCTTTTGTGACGCGTCGGAGCGAGGCTACGCCGCGTCAGTCTATATGCGGACAGTTGACGCCGATGGCCGGGTCAATGTCTCGCTTTTGTTAGGGAAGAGCAAGGTCGCCCCCATCAGGACTAGGCTGACTATTCCCAAGCTTGAGTTGAGTGGAGCTCACCTTCTCTCTAAATTGTTGCATCACGTTGCATGTGAGCTGGCGGCCACGGTCGAGATACGGGACATCTTCGCCTGGTCGGATAGCCAGGTCGCGCTTGCATGGTTGCGCGCGGCCCCACATACCTTGGAGGTTTTTGTGGGAAATCGGGTTTCCCAAATCCAGAATATCGGAATTGATATAACATGGAGACATGTGCCGGGAGAGCTTAACCCAGCGGACTGTGCTTCCCGAGGTTGTACGGCACCAGAATTGGTGTCACACCCGCTCTGGTGGGGTCCAGAGTGGCTGATGGGATCAGAAACTTCTTGGCCTGTCTGTCAGACAGATGTTACTTCTTTGAGTTTGACTGGGCTCCGTGTACATGCTGTAGTCGCTGAGACGACGTCGGAGCCGGATTGGCTACTTGCTCGGTATAGCAGCTTGGATAAGCTTCTGGGTGTCACCAGTTGGATTAAGCGTTTCATACATAATTGTAGAAACCCACAGGCAAAGCGGTTGGAGCCGATTGCAGGTGCAGAAGAGCGCCGGAGCGCATTGTTGCATTGGGTCCGTGTCGTGCAGACCGGACGGTTTGAGTCAGAGCTTCGTATTTTGCGCGACGGACGCGCTAAGTTGAAGGGCGCGGTCGCTCGTTTGAACCCGTACATCGACTCGGATGGGCTTCTTCGGGTTGGAGGCAGGCTCCGGAAGGCGGATCTTCCATATGAGACTCGCCATCCTCTGTTGTTGCCCAAGGGCGGACCCTTGGTGCAGCTTTTGGTGTCTGATCGACACATTCGTAACGCCCATGCTGGGTGCAATGCTTTGTTGGCTATTTTGCAACGCGAGTTTTGGATTTTGTCTGCCCGAAGAGCAATCCGTAGTGTCCTGTTTCGATGTATTGCATGTTATAGGTTGAAGGCATCCACGATGCAACCACAGATGGGTGATTTGCCCGCTGATCGAATCCGACCTTCGAGACCGTTTGACGGCGTTGGAACCGATTTTGCCGGTCCCTTTTCGATCAAGGCTTCTCCCTTTCGTAATGCCCGTATTGTGAAGGGCTATTTGTGTGTATTTGTTTGTTTGGCCACCAAGGCTGTCCATTTGGAGGTGGTATCGGCTCTGACTACGGAGGCCTTCGTCGCCGCGTTGGATCGCTTTGTTTCGCGTCGAGGTCTACCTTCCCTTATTAGGTCTGACAATGGCACAAACTATAAAGGAACTGTAAATTATCTTAAGGATGTTTCTGTGTTTATTGATAAGAATTGTACTAGTTTAAGTCAAATTGCTGCTCAAAGGGGAATAACCTGGAAGTTTAGTCCCCCAAGTTGCCCCCATTGGGGAGGGATTTTTGAAGCGGCTGTGAAATCCGCAAAGACCCACCTCCGCCGCATTATCGGAGAAACGGCTCTAACTTTTGAAGAGCTGGCCACAGTGTTTTGTAAAGTTGAGGCGGTCCTCAACTCTCGTCCTCTCTGTCCGCTATCTCCAGATCCAAATGACTTGGAAGCTCTCACCCCTGGTCATTTTTTGGTGGGAGGGCCGTTGAATGCCCTGCCCGAATACCCGTGGAAGGATGAACGCGTATATCGGTTGTCGCGTTTTCAAATGTTGCAGCAAATGAGCCAGGACTTTTGGCGTCGCTGGTCGCTTGAATATTTGCATTTGCTGCAGCAAAGAGTGAAGTGGACAGACAGGACTGAGCCTCCCAGGGAGGGTGATTTAGTATTGTTAAAAGAGGCAAATTTGCCCTCATTGCTTTGGCGACGAGCTCGCATATTACGTTTGATTCTTGGCGGAGATGGCACTCCGCGTGTGGCTGAGGTGTTGGTCGACGGTTCGATTTTAAGGAGAGGTGTGACCTCTCTCGCCCGCCTTCCCGTAGAGTAAGCTAGCGGTCTGCTTCTCAGACCGGGACGGGGGGATGTTTGTAATATATTGGGTAAAACTAAACGCGGGCGTTTCGCATTGCTGCCGCCAGAGGGCGTTCGGGGTTTTCACTTTGCTAGCGTGGATGGCTCGCGGACGGTCGCCATTGCCCTATGCGATATCGGTTTGATTTTTAATACGCGAGAGGTTCCGCGTTCTTTGATTGCTAATTAACTTGAGTTGTATTTGTGAATTTCCTGTTTGTTAAATAACTATTGAACTTTGTGTTTGTGTACCCGTCATTGTGACTTTCTCCTGTGGGATGTGACGCGTGGCTGCTCGCTCACATCTACCTGTTGCCGAGCCGATTTCGGGAAGAAATCTATTTATTTGTCCTGGGGAATTGAGATCTCAAGGGTTAGGTAGGGTGATTAGGAATTCCCCCTTCCCGAAGATACTCAAGTTTGGATCCGAAGAGAAGGAAGATTTAGCTTGGTAAGTGTTTTTTAAGTGTAATTAATTTATAGGTTAGGTTATCATATAGGGCCCTGTAGCTCCCTTCATAAGCTACGGTGGTAGCAGACTGCGTTAAGTTATTTAGTTTTTAGTCGGGCAAACGTGGTGCCGCGTGGAGATTTCTTCCCGGTACTTATTTTTTACCGGTGGTTTTTTCCCGGTGAAGTTCCGGTACAGGATTCTTCCCGCCGCTTCGTTTGTCCGGATTCGCTCTGCGCACATTTTCTGGCAGCAGAGCGTAGTTGCTCTGCACAACCGTGATGTTACTAGTCCTAAAGGCATTCTACGCTTTGATTGTTTATTTCCTAACTCGACCCTTATCTTCGAAATTTAAGAAAAAGGGACGCTTTCTACTGGACGTTACCGAGATTTTTTTCAATTTTGTTTCAATTCAGGAGCGGTGGTCCAACTGCTCTGTCCAACTAGTTGGACGAGTTGGACCATGGGCCTTTATCAGGCGCAGTTGTCCAACTTTAAAAATAGCTGGACCACAGCACCTTTTAAGGGGTTATATGTTCTAATTCATTTAAAGAATTGCTTACTCTAAATTCCATTCCGCTTCCGCTTGTTAATATAACTTCAGGACTCACACTCAGAGCTCAGCATTGAATTGGCATTGTCCAAGGATTGAACAACATTCAGCTGACATTGTATTCAATTATTAGTTCAGAGTGAATTCAAATTAGTTAATTCCTGAAATTCTACTCTAGTAAGCTGTGTTTCATCAAAATTCATTCAATTATCGAAACGTTTTCATTCGATGCATGTTTTAATAGAATCCAATAGGAAGTATTTCCTGAAAATGAAAATTGGAGTAATATAAATCACGTGTCATATAAACAAAAACGCAAGCACAGAAATTTATTATCTGTTAATACGTGAATATATCAATCACACTATTATATAAACAGTGTAATATTATAAAGTCTTTGTAAATTTTTTTGTAGGGGGTAATATTCGGAACTACTGAACCGATTTAAAAAAATATTTCTCCAATAGAGAGATACATTATACCTGAGTGATATAGGCTACAATTTATGTATGTACCTCCTGAGCGAAGCCGGGGTGGGATTCTAGTTAAATATATGGGTCCGGCCGTTACGCCCTCATTCCGCCTCGCTCTCATTTCATTCATGAATATTTTTTTTTCATAACCAAACGTAAGCTAACATACCTACCTACATTTCTTTATTGATACTTACTTATTTTTATTTTAACAATTCTGCTCTCAACAGTAGTCATTCAATTTTTTTTTAATTTAAACGAGTGCGTCACGGCCGAGAGCGTCGAGAACAAACAGATTTTAAAAGGGTTATTCCCAAAGTACTCCAAAAAATGTTCCCCAACTACTACATGAAAAAATAATATTTAAAATTAAGTTTTATTCTACTCCACGGTAATATTTAAATGTTCTTAAAGTACTCCACGTGATTTTAATATCAAAAAGCATTAATTAGAATAAAAAGTGTAGCTGAAGTAAAGTACAGTCAAGCTCAAAAGCTTTGCAACAATATTTATATGTAAACTTAAAGATTTTTTTAAATAAAATATACCTGAGTGATATAGGCTACAATTTATGTATGTACCTCCTGAGCGAAGCCGGGGTGGGACTCTAGTTAAATATATGGGTCCGGCCGTTACGCCCTCATTCCGCCTCGCTCTCATTTCATTCATGAATATTTTTTTTTCATAACCAAACGTAAGCTAACATACCTACCTACATTTCTTTATTGATACTTACTTATTTTTATTTTAACAATTCTGCTCTCAACAGTAGTCATTCAATTTTTTTTAAATTTAAACGAGTGCGTCACGGCCGAGAGCGTCGAGAACAAACAGATTTTAAAAGGGTTATTCCCAAAGTACTCCAAAAAATGTTCCCCAACTACTACATGAAAAAATAATATTTAAAATTAAGTTTTATTCTACTCCACGGTAATATTTAAATGTTCTTAAAGTACTCCACGTGATTTTAATATCGAAAAGCATTAATTAGAATAAAAAGTGTAGCTGAAGTAAAGTACAGTCAAGCTCAAAAGCTTTGCAACAATATTTATATGTAAACTTAAAGATTTTTTTAAATAAAATATGTACTATTTTTAATTTAGAGCTTTATTCAGAACTTTAATCAGAACTATATTGTTTGAACGATTTAGTGACTGACTGTACATAATGAAGTATTTTATAATTATTTTGATGGATTAGTTTGAGAATTGATATCAAATAATCTGCGGAGTACATTGAGAATAAATCAAAATACCTATGGGGTAGAATGGGAACAAAATAATAAGTATTTTTAAATAATAATAATTTTGTGGAGTAACTTGGGAACACATGTATGAGATTCTTATCTTTTTAGAACAAAAGAATGGAGTACTTTGGGAACAACCCTTTTAAAATTCGTGAGCGTCGCGGCCGAGAGGGTGGCGGATTGAGGGCCTAACGTCTGGACCCAAATATATTACTGAAAAATGGATCTCCTTGGCATAGTGGTCACCACGCCCTTTCGCCAAGGCCCTGTGT